>CM076581.1:1188184797-1188784797 GCA_034641835.2 Pinus albicaulis | reverse complement strand
GCTTATCCTTTCCAATAATTTTTCTCCACCCAAAAAATTGAAAACCTTTGTTATTTCGTGTTTTTAGGTTTAAAATATTTTTCCAAAGATTTTCCGCCCGTGCAATTGTGGAGCGATCTCCACCGTCGATCTGCTCCGTAGATCGGATGGTTCGGAGCGCGTCTTTCCATGGTCCCTACCGCCTAAAAGCCGGTTGCCCAAAACCGCGTGGTACCTTTCGCACCGCCTTTGGGCGGAGGGTGGTTTCTCCCAATCGGAAATGATTCCATACGCTTGCCGCCACGTGTCCCCTATACCTTTTTCAAAACCGTCATCCCCGCACATTAAATTTATCCCCCATGCCAGGGCATGCAGCGAAATTTACCACAGTCGTCCGATCTGGGCCCACTGATCCAACGGTGAGTGCTCGCCAAAGTTGCTCGATGGATAACAAAGGTGCACGCGTGATAAAACAAGCCATCGTACAGTGGAAAATAAATATCAGCCGTCAATCTAATCCGCAGATCGACGGCTCATATTGCGTCGCCCGATTCCATTGCCCAGTCAACGTTTCCCTGCCGCTGAATTTCCATTGCCCGATCCCGACCGTCGATCTCTGCACGATCGACGGCTCAGATTTGATCCTCTTCCACCTATTCTATAATCTCCCCCGATCAATCCTGACCATCGGATGATGCCATCCGACAGCCACGCTCCTCCACACAACTTCCGATGCAGTTAAGCCTATAAAAGCAGGATTTTTTTTTAACGAGTTTTCGCATTTTGCAGGATTTAAATCATTTGTTCGTGGATTCGGAAGAAGATTTAGGAAAGGAGGGTGTCAACCTTTCCGTCTTCGATTCATCCAAGGAAATCACCTGCAGGGTTGGAATGCACGTTTCATCCATGCTTTCTTATGCATTGATGCCTTATAAATCCTGCGCTGCCCGACACGACAGCAAGAAAACCATGAAACAAGCATAGTCAAGGATTATCAGTGTCAAAGACCAGGAAATTATCAGAGCAGAGAATCAATGGACAAATTAGTGGGGATTATGGCTAAGACAATTATCAAAAGCCTAATCCCCAATATAAAACACAGTTTAAAGGAAAACCTAAAGTGTTTTAACTTACAGAAGACCTCCACCGCCACAAATTAGGGCAAATAGATCCCTCCCAGCGACTAAAGCGCCACCTGTGCCTCAAAGTATTCAATCAGGAACATAATTTATTGAGCAGGATCAGATATTTTTCCTCAACACAGCCGAAGAGTTACTTCTACCATGAATTTAATGAAAGGATGTCTGCAGAGTAACCCTAGCATCACACAGAGCCTCAAAGGTCAACAAAAGCTCCCACCGAGCTTAATTCATAAGTATAAACCAATTAATATAGTGAAACACCTGTACAGTTTCTTCATTGAGCCTCTCAAGGGCCAAGAAAACATTAACTTTGTATTAATTGTATTTGAGATCTTTAATTAGATCTCACCTCCTCATCCTTCTATAAATACTTCCGTAGAAGATGAGTGAGGGGTTGGTTGTTCATGTAATTTCTGAAGCATTGTAATGTAATTGAGCTGAAGATCCCTGATTGTAAATAGTGATTCACTGGCTCTTGGAGCTCTGCTTGTAACAGATAAGTAGGCTGTGAAGAGAGATGAATTAACACACTGGACTTGAAGATTGTAACTAGTTTGGAGCATCAATACAAGCTGATTTATGGGATCCTGGTCTATGTTGACGGTGATGTCATTCTTATTGTAACTTGTGATTTTGTTTTGTTTTCATTACGTTTCATATTCTTCTATAAAGAACAGTTTAAATAGTGTTAGGACCTATTGCATACTAGTAACCTTCTCTGGCTGAAAAATATTTATTTAAATGTTTTCTTCCGACTGTGTTATTTGGAAATGATTTAATTCAGTTTAAGCATAGGAATGCTGGCGTTCTCTCGTCTTGTTTTCTTAGCTGAATATTATTTTTAAATGTTACTTTCAGTATATGTAGTGTGAATATGAACTGAGGAAGATCTGGTGAGCCCTGGTCCCAGTCTTGTTTGCATAACTGTTTGATTTTTTCCCTTAGAATGTGTTAAAAGCTGGATAGTTTCAAAGTACTTACCAGATCTTATGCCATTCTGTGTTATCTCTATGATTTTCTTGGAAGTAGCCAAGTAAAGAAGATCTGGGAGAGGATTTGTGGTGAGCTCGGCCCGCTAGCTTCTACTCCAAAGGTTGCCTTCAAGTTTCCCTTAGTTTTTGTATGTTTTCTATTGAAAGTGCATCAAAGGCTGGCTAGTTTCAAAGTACTTACCAGATCCTAGTTTTCTTTCATGTTTTTCTTAAGTTCCTGGTCAAAGGCTGGCTAGTTTCAAAGTACTTACCAGATCCTAGGTTGCTCTTTGTTCTACATCTTCTTATTTCCCCTTCTTGATGTATCATTCCATTCCATAAATCAAACCTTAAAAAGATCCTGAGGCATAGATGACTTGCCCCATTGACCACTCTTGAACCTGATTGTTTCAATTAAATCCTCTTATGACTCCATAGCCCAATGGAATGAAAACCTGCCATTATCTTTCATATTGGCCAAAGATTATTCTGGTTGCTTACAACTTCTCACTTTTGAACCTCTTTACCTTTGGGACTTTTCACCTCTAACAGCAATCATGTTCAACCATCCAAAAAACAAAGAAAACCCTTGGACTTCATAACTGGCCTAATATCATTATCCCAAACTTCAAAGACATATCCATCTTTGCACTTATTGGAGAGATCCCTCTCTGGATTCAGGAGGGCTATATCCTAGAATCCCAAAGTTGGTTGAAACGATGTTGTTTCTGTAATTGGACTCTACCAATCTTGCTAATAAATTACAGATTCCTAACATTTCTGGCGACTCCGCTGGGGAACTACTATTGAATATCAGACATTTGGTTCATAGAGCATCTGCTTTATTAACCATATCAGAGATTTGGTTTCCCCTTAAAAAACTTTATAATACCCTGAGAGTAAAAAGTAGCTTTTTCAAGCACTACCAAGAAATGGTAATCATGATGAAACTTGTTTGAATTAGTGACAATCTAGGTCAACCCTAGGATTCTCATAAGGCTTTATCTAACCTTGAAAATCAGCTAGCTTAGCCATAAGAGTAAATTGTCTTTGTCGCACAACCGTAGCTAAGTTTTGAAGAAAAGTTAGGACATTCTTAGAAACCACACAAATAAAAAGAACTCAGAAAAAACCAAAAACATTTCAGATTGGTAGTAAAACACTTGCTCTTACATTTCACTTACCTTTTTTTGTGTTTTACCTCATACTCTTATACAAAGTCTGGAAAGGGCCAGGTAGCCTCCGGATCTCATCCTCTTTTAAGAGGTGGCATATCTGGTAAATGCCCTCCCAGTCAATCTCTGGTTAGAGTTTGTTGTATTTCGGGATATCCTTGAAAAGGGATGTTTCACAAGCACCGTGGTGGACTGTGTACCTCTTTGAAAACACTCTAAATTTTCCACCTGGCGACTCCACAATCCTGAACATACCTTAAGACTCCATTGGGAAGAACCGTTAGCATCATAACATCATTTAAAACTCAGTTAGAGGACTGTTGGATTAAAATTGTGAAAACAGATTAGTTAAACCTCTTAAATACTGTCATACTTGGTTGAACTTTTGTTTTTATTTGGGTCTAAAACACAGCATAGTGGCTCCTAGAAAGATTCACACTAGAGCCCATCCTGACCCTAATCCACCCGAGATAGTTGATAACCCAAAAATAATCCTTTGGAAGTCTCCTAAGATAGGATCTTCAACTATTTTTAGATCACCCCTAAGAGCTAATTTGGTCCCTGAAAATCTTTCACCTCTAGAACAATCACAAGCTGACTTAGTTAATCCCTTAGGACTAGGTCCCTTGATGATTTAGATCGGCTAGATTCTGAGTCTTCACTTTCATCTCCTGAAACAAGTGAACATCTTGGGAGTAAAGAAACAACACCTCCTGATTTACATTTTCTTTATAATCTGAGTGTCTCTCATCCAAGATCAGCTCAGCAATCTACTACAGTCCCATCCACTTCTTTTCATCCTTCATCCACCACTCAAACAACTTCACCTCAGCCCACACCTCCTCTTGTCAATCCACCCCTTGTAAACCCACCCCCACCACATATCATGGCAGCATGGTATGCTCCCTTAGTCCTTCCTGTACCATTAGTCAATCTTCCACGGGACTATCAGTCCAAAATCCCATTGTATGATGCTAGCAACGCGATAACTGCATCACAACATGTGGATAAGATGAATGACTACTTTGACATAAATGAAATTGATGATGATTATGTCAAGATTAGAATATTTGCTCAAAGTTTGGGGGGAGAAGTAAGAAAATGGTTTAAAGCCCTAGCCCCCCACAGTATCAACAATCTCCAAGACTTCTATCAAACATTCTTAAACAAATGGGAAGTGAGGAAGAATCCTCTCCAAGTCCTTGCTGACTACAACAATCTCCATAGAAACCCCGGGGAAAGTGTACAAGCCTATTGTACTAGATTTAACAATGTGTATAATGCACTTTCCCCAGAATTAAAACGTCCACAAGGCTCAGCCTTAAACAAGTTTCCTGAAGGGTTTGATGCTGACATGACCTATTCACTCAGAGAGAGAGATTTTGCAACTCTTGAAGACATGCAAAGAGGTGCTCTTTCTGTGGAAGTCAACCTGATGGAGAAGAGAGCAAGGATGAAAGCTGAAAAGAGAGTATCTTTTAAAGAGGAATCCAAACCTACTACCTCAAACTAAAAGATGGAAAGAATGATGGAAGAAATGATGAAGAAAATGAGCATTCTTGAGAGAGCACAAGAAATTCAAAACCAAACTGCTCCTCAAAACAAAAACCAAAACCAGAATCAAAATGTAAGAAGAAACCAGCCTCCAAACAGGCCCAGGGAAGATGATCAACAGATCACTCCTCCCTTTCATCAAAACTATGTGAGTGAGGTTGAGGAAAGAGATGAAATAACAGAGGATAATGATATAACATGTTGGAGGTATGTAATGATGACTTTGAGATTCATTATGATAAGAAACAAGGTCTATACACACCTTATGATGACAAAAGAGACGATGATGAAAATCATTATCAAGACATGGATAATGTCATCATAGAAACTCAAAGAGAATATGACCCTAGAAGAAAAACTGGTCACCAAACCCCTAACACCAAAACCTCTGACAAATATTCACAAAACAACACTACAACCAAGCTCAAAATGGTTAAACAAAGGGACAAAACAATGGTTGTTGATCCTGGGAAAGGTAAAGAGAAAAGCACTCAAAATCTAGAAAAACAGAGTGCATACATTAGTAGTACTAACACTTCAGCTAGTACTCTTGTTTCAACTGTTGTGACAAGTATAAATAGAACCAACCAGCAAGTTGTTGTTGCTGATAAAACGACAGATAATAAGGCTGAAACCAGTATTTTGAAGAACCAAATTCCTTTCAGCCTCGAACAGGAAATTTCCAAGATTAAAATCTATGTTCCCTTAACCGAGTTAGCTGCCCAACATGTATATCAGACCCAAATTTTGAAGGCTTTAAACATAGAAGAAAACGAGGACACTCTCAATCTTAATGATGACCAACTAGAGCTTATTTTTGGTCCAAAGATTGAAGGTAAATATCAAGAAGGACCTATCCCTCCCTTTTATGTAAGTTTAAACGTATGATGGCAAAATTTTGCACAACACTATGCATGACTCAGGGGCTTCTCATAATTTAATGCCAAAAGCTATAATGGAGAGCCTAGGTCTTGAAATCACCAGACCTTATAAATACCTTTACTCCTTTGACTCAAGCAGAGCAAAATGTCTTGGATTGATCAAAGACCTCTGTGTTAACTTAGCCGAGATTCCAGCCAAGTGTTTAGTTATGGATATTTTTGTGGCCGATGTGCCCCCAAAATATGGAATGCTTTTATCAAGATCTTGGGGTGCTAAGGTACAAGGTACTATGTATATGGACATGAACTATGCGACTATCCCTGTTTTCAACCAAACTCGAAGACTTTACAGGGAGTCCCATATGCAATACACAGTCACAAGTCAAGACAGACCACAAAACTCTCCTCTATACTCCGTGAGTACAGGCCTTGATTCTTTTATCATGTTCAATGATGAAATCCTTAATGAAAAAATCACTTTAATAGAATTAGTGACCAAAAGGGAGGAAGAGGAGCATAATGCTGAAGTGTCTAAGCAGTTTGTTGTATTTGAAAACATTAGCAAACCAAACACAGGTCTTGAACTACAAGACATCAATCCATTAAACTTAAATCTTGACAGTCAAGAGAACAATCCTCAACCTGATGAGAAACTTGAGGATTTAAAACAAAAACGACTTAGTGCTGATATTCAAGAAGCATCTAGAAGCACAGTAGTTGATGAGGACATTCACCAAACAGATAAAACTGATAAAAGTCCTCTGTGGAGCATGTATTTTGATGGGTCATGCACTAGAACTAACGCTGGTGCAGTTGTTTGGATTATTAACACTGAAAGCAAACACACAAAATGCATTTCTTGCAAGTTGAACTTCCAGTGTTCTAATAACATAGTGGAGTATGAATCCCTACTCTTAGGCTTACATTTGTTAAAAAAGTTAGGAGCCCAGAGAATCAATGTGTATGGGGATTCTGAGTTAATCATTAGGCAAGTCAATGGGGAATACAACGCACATCATCCCAGACTTAGAGCCTATCGTAACGACGCCATGGATCTTTTGAAAACATTAGAGGAATCCAAAATATTTTTTTTCCCAAGAAAAAGAAACCTGATAGCCCACAATTTAGCCTATGCAGCTAGGACATGTCTAACGCCATATGAGACCGATGATTGCTCAACTCAGATAAAATTTAGACCAACTGTGCCTGATAATAAAAAATATTGGCAGGTGTTTGATGGAGATAAACAAATAGAAGACTTCATGCAATTCAGAAATGAATTTAAACTGCATAGTTCAGATTCAGACTATGATACAGACTGCAGTGAAGAAAATTTTTTTGGTGAAGAAGAACCTTCTCCTGAGCTTGTCAATATTAAACTTTAGACTAGCAAACTTAGAAACAAAACAGAATTGAGTGCAGAATCAGAAACAAATGAATGAGAAACTCTGCATTCTAAAGATTAAAGTTTTCCAAGTGGTCTAATGCCTTTAGAAGAGTTGTTTGATTTTAATGATGTGGCCAAAAAACCTAAACTGGAACCGGTAGAGACTGAAGTAGAAGAGTGTAATATTGGCAGTGAAGAGAAACCAAAAATGATCAAACTGTCGAAAACTTTGCCAGCTCACATTAAACTCAAATACATAGAGTTGTTCAAATAATTTTCTGATGTTTTTGCATGGAGTTATGAAGATCTTAAGTCCTATGACACTGAAATAATATAGCAAAAAATCCCTCTTAAAGAAAACCAAAAACCAGTCAAACAAAAACTGCGCAGAATAAACCCTGTACAACTGCCTTTGGTTAAGAAGGAAATCATGAAGATGTATGATGCTGGTATTATTGTCCCTATTAGATATTTTGAATGGGTATCTAATCTGGTGTCTGTTAGGAAGAAGACTGGAGAAATCAGGCTTTGTATAGATTTTAGAGATTTAAACAAAGCTTCATTGAAAGACAACTACCCTTTACCAAAAATGGATCATATTTTACAAAGGGTGGTAGGGTCCAAAAGAATTTCTTTGCTTGATGGCTATTCAGGGTATAATCAGATCTTAGTTCACCCTGTTGATCAATTAAAGACAGCTTTTACTACACCATGGGGCACTTTCATGTATGTGAAAATGCCTTTTGGTCTAATGAATGCTGGAGCAACCTTTCAGAGAGCCATGGACATAGAATTCTCAGAAGAGCTGGGCTTCTTCATCATTATCTATCTTGATGATGTAACTTTGTTTTCAAGAACAGATGAAGAGAATTTAGAACATTTAAGAAAAGTTTTCGAGAAATGCAGAAAGTTTGGGATATCTTTAAACCCTAAGAAAACACTTTTTGGTCTCCAAGAGGGTAAACTTCTTGGGCACATTATTTCTAAGGAGGGTATAAAGATAGATCCAAAGAGGATTGAGGCCATATTGCAAATCTCTCATCCTTGAAACATCAAGGAGTTGAAATCTTTCATTGGGAAGATTAACTTTTTGAGAAGGTCCATCCCTAACTTAGGTGAGCTCCTTAGGAATATCACAAACATGTTGAAGAAGGAGCAAGGGGTAAAATGGACCTTGGAAGCAAAGACATCCTTTGAGCTGGTGAAACAAGCATTAACCAAAACACCGGTTCTGATAGTCCTGATTTTTCAAAGGATTTCTATATCTTCTCATTCGCATCAGAACATACCATAGCTTCTGTCCTTTTACAGAAAAATCCACAAGGAAAAGAGCAGCCTATTGCATTCTTTAGTAAGGCATTGAGGGATGTCCCATTGAAGTATAAAATCATGGAGAAGCAAGCTTTTTCTTTGGTTAAGGCTTTAAAATACTTCAGGGTATACATCCTTCACTCGCACGTCATTGCCTTTGTCCCAAATTCAGTTGTTAAGGAAATTCTAACACAGGACCCAGATGGTAAGAGGGGTAAGTGGATTGCTATTATTCTTGAATATGATTTAGAGATAAAACCCACTACGCTGATTAAGAGGGGCCAGGGTCTAGCTAGATTAATGGCTGAGTCAAATTGTGAAGTTCTTGATATTAATATGATTAATGCTTTGGATAACCAAGAAGAAATCTCAACTCCTATTGTTGAAGATCATTTTATGAATTCTCCTTGGTATGCTGATATTGTTTATGTTTTGCTTAATTTAAATACACCTCCTAGTTTGACAAAAACGAAGGCAAGGTTCTTGAAGCTGAAAGAAGTAAACTATTTCATTATAGATAGATGTCTTCATTGGAAAAATGCAAGTGGTATATTGCTTAAATGTTTGCCTGATTTTGATGCAGAGAAGGTTAAGCAGGAATTCCATGAAGGAGATTGTGGGGGTCATTTGTACTGGAAGTCAACAACCAACAAAATTTTGAGGGCTGGTTTCTATTGGCCTACTCTTTTTCCTGATATACACAAGATGATCATTTCCTGTCATAAGTGCCAACTATTTGAGGGCAAAAGAAAACTGCTACCCCTTCCTCTACATCCAATCACTGTTGAAGCTCTTTTTCAACAGTGGGGACTTGACTTCATAGGAGAAATCCATCCACCATCTTCTACCTAGCATAGGTGGATTCTTACTGCCACAGACTATTTCACTAAGTGGATAGAAGCCATTCCTTGTAGGCAGGCCAATGATTCAGTTATCATAAAGTTCATAAAGACTAACATTCTCTCCAGATTTGGCTATCCTACCAAAATTATCATTGATAACGCAGCAGAATTTGGATCAAAGAGGATGGTTGACTTCTGTCATAGATATCAGATATCATTGGGGCATTCCACAGCCTATTACCCTCAGGGTAATGGACATGCGGAATCTTCCAACAAAAGCTTAGTGAACATAATCAAGAAACTGTTGGAGGACGGCAAAAAGTCTTGGCACATAAAGCTGGTCCATGCACTTTGGGCTGACAGATTAACTTTGAAGAAATCTATTGGTATGTCACCTTTCCAGCTTGTGTATGGTACTGATGCAATTTTTCCAAATAGCCTCGGTGTACCAGTTATGAAGTTGATTCAAGAGTTGCAGACTGAAGAAAATGACATGACCAGAAGAATAAATCAGACCATTCATCTTTAGCAAACAAGGGAGGAAGTGTATAACAAAGCATTGCAGAAACAGGACAACATAAAAAATATTTTTGACAGAAGAAAAAAGGCCAGCAATTTAAAGATTGGGGACAAGGTTCTAAAGTGGGACTCAAGGAGGGAAGAAAAGGGAAAGCATGGAAAATTTGACAACCTATGGCTTGGCCCTTACTCTATTCATTCAGTTGCTGGTAATAATGCATTTTTCTTACAGGAACTGGATGGAACAGGATTGTTTGGGGGTCCTATCAATGGCAGGATGCTTAAGCATTACTTCTCTTGATCCATTTTTATGTTTTGAAACCTTTTTTATCTTTTTCCCATTATGAATATTCCATCCTCCATTGCTTTCAAAGTTATGAAAATTCAAAAATACAAAAACAAAGAAAAGAAATAAAAGAGGGAAAAAATGAAAACAAGAAAGGCAAAGCCCCATGCGAAAAAAGAGAAACAAATCTGAAAGTGTGCAAGCTCAAATGCCACTCCTCAAAAACACACTTCTAGTTAGTCAAACTGTTTAATCTTGACTAATTGGCTTAAAAAAAAAATTTGCTGATAGGATAGTGAATTCGATTTGCCAAACTGTTCAATCTTGGCTTATCAGTAGATAGATTAGGATAGAAATTCAAGGTTCAAACAAGCTCAAAATCTGAACCGGAAGAAAGGCAAAGACAGCTCAAAAGAAAAGCAAAAACAGAGCTGTGAAGAAAAGAGAAAGGCTATGATGAGAAACTTTCAGATCTTAAGCCTTCGATTTTGTCTTTTATTTTTTGCAAATAATAATCTATGTGCAGCTTGTTTTTATGCCATAGATCACAGTAAGTCAAACAACTTAATCTTGACTTGACTGTTTTTAAATTTTTGTTGTAGAATTTAGAGAATGAAAGCCTGTTGGACAGTTTAATCCCAACAGACAGTAGATTAGGTACAGAAATATCTGAGCTCAACTGTTTAATCTGGTTTCAGGGAGAAATAAGGAGTAGAAATAGATTATTTTTTATGCTTTCAAAACAATAAAATGTTGTGAAAAGAGTTTTCCAATCCAAGTGCACTCTGACGTAGAAAAAATGTTAGATCAATAGGATTGGGTAGGTAGAAGGTTGTATTGATGAATTCCATTATTTTTTCATAACTGATATTATTTTTTAGAAGTAAAGCAAGATCATCCAGCAAAAGAAGAGCAATCCAAAGGATCAAGCACAAGTCAGCCTCCCAGAGAAATCAAGTCTGAATTATTGATGCCTTCAAGAAGGCACCATCCCCAAGTGGAGCCACTGTTAGCCACCTGTAAAGTTTGATTATACCAAAGGTGGCTAAATTTTTTTTTGAGCCTTCAAGGAACAATTTTTTCCCTATCAAAAAATGTTGGCACTTGAAGACTCTTGAAGGCCTCATGCCTCTGTCCAGATCCCATACTGTTGTTTACATCCTAAAAACGTCTAGAATCCTACGAAAATCCAAAGTCAAATAATACTGCAGACCCTTTTTTCCCCTTCCTTCTCCTCAAAACTAACCTCCTCTTCTATCTCTCCATTCCCCATGAAAATCCCTCATTTTTACACTTTTTCTATTTCCCCTCATCAAAATCCATTTTATAAGGTCTAAGACGCCTTCTTAGCCTTATTGGAACCTTCATTTCCTTTGAAAAAACATTAAAAACCATATAAAATATATATTTTCTATGTTCTGGGCTTAAGCCCCCTCGGGCTAAGCCTCTAACCATTTTTCGTCCATGCGCCCGAGTGCCAGAACCAACTGCTAAACCTTGCGGGCACTTATCCTTTCCAATAATTTTTCTCCGCCCAAAACATTGAAAACCTTTGTTATTTCTTGTTTTTAGGTTTAAAATCTTTTTCCAAAGATTTTCCACCCGTGCAATTGTGGAGCAATCTCCACCGTCGATCTGCTCTGCAGATTGGATGGTTCGGAGCGCGTCTTTCCATGGTCCCTACCGCCCAAAAGTCGGTTGCCCAAAACCGCATGGTATCTTTCGCACCGCCTTTGGGCGGAGGGTGGTTTCTCCCAATCGACAACGATTCCATACGCTTGCCGCCACGCGTCCCTTGTACCTTTTTCAAAACTGCCGTCCCCGCAAATTAAAGTTATCCCCCACTCATTAACGTTCGGGCCAGGCCATGCAGCGAAATTTACCACAGTCGTCCGATCTGGGCCCACTGATCCAACGGTGAGCGCTCGCCAAAGTTTCTCGATGGATAAAAAAGGTGCGCGCGCGATAAAACAAGCCATCATACAGTGGCAAATAAATCTCAGCCATCGATCTGATCTGCAAATCGATGGCTCATATTGCGTCACCACATTCCATTGCCCAATCATCGTTTCCATGCTGCTGACTTTCCATTTCCCGATCCCGACCGTCGATCTCTGCGCGATCGACGGCTCAGATTTGATCCTCTTACACCTATTCTATAATCTCCCCTGATCAATCCTGACCATCGGATGATGCCATCCCACGGCCAGGCTCCTCCACACACCTTCCAATGCAGTTAAGCCTATAAAAGTAGGATTTTTTTTTAACGAGTTTTTGCATTTTGCAGGATTTAAATCATTTGTTCGTGGTTTCCGAAGAAGATTCAGGAAAGGAGGGTGTCCACCTTTCCATCTTCAATTCATCGAAGGAAATCACCCATAGGATTGGAATGCATGTTTCATCCATGTTTTCTTAGGCATTGATGCCTTATAAACCCGGCGCAGCCCGACACGACAGCAAGAAAACCATGAAACATGCACAGTCAAGGATTATCAGTGTCAAAGACCAGGAAATTATCAGAGCAGAGAATCAATGGACAGATCAGTGGGGATTATGGCTAAGACAGTTATGAAAAGCCTAATCCCCAATCTAAAACATAGTTTAAAGGAAAACCTAAAGTGTTTTAACTTACAGAAGACCTCCACCACCACAAATTAGGGCAAATTGATCCCTCCCAGTGACTAAAGCGCCACATGTGCCTCAAAGTATTCAATCAGGAACATAATTTATTGAGCAGGATTAGATATTTCGCCTCAATGCAGCCGAAGAGTTACTTCTGCCAGGAATTTAATGAAAGGATGTCTACAGAGTAACCCTAGCATCACACAGAGCCTCAAAGGTCAACAAAAGCTCCCACCGAGATTAATTCATAAGTATAAACCAATTAATACAGTGAAACACCTGTACAGTTTCTTCATTGAGCCTCTCAAGGGCCAAGAAAAAATTAACTCTGTATTAATTGTATTTGAGATCTTTAATCAGATCTCACCTCCTCATCCTTCTATAAATACTTCAGTAGAAGATGAGTGAGGGGTTGGTTGTTCATGTAATTGCTGAAGCATTGTAATTTAATTGAGCTGAAGATCCCTGATTGTAAATAGTGATTCACTGGCTCTTGGAGCTCTGCTTGTAACAGATAAGTAGGTTGTGAAGAGAGATGAATTAACACACTGGACGTGAAGATTGTAACTGGTTTGGAGTATCAATACAAGCTGATTTATGGGATCCTGGTCTATGTTGACGGTGATGTCATTCTTATTGTAACTTGTGATTTTGTTTTGTTTTCATTATGTTTCATATTCTTCTGTAAAGAACAGTTTAAACAGTTTTAGGACCTACTGCATACCAGTAACCTGCTCTGGCTGAAAAATCTTTATTTAAATGTTTTCTTCCGACTGTGTTATTTGGAAATGATTTAATTTAGTTTAAGCATAGGAATGTTGGTGTTCCCTCGTCCTGTTGTCTTAGCTGAATATTATTTTTAAATGTTACTTTCAGTATATGTTGTGTGAGGATGAACTGAGGAAGATGTGGTGAGCCCTGGTCCCAGTCTTGTTTGCATAATTGTTTGATTGTTTGCCTTAGAATGTGTTAAAAGTTGGATAGTTTCAAAGTACTTACCAGATCTTAGGCCATTCTGTGTTATCTCTGTGATTGTCTTGGAAGTAGCCAAGTAAAGAAGAGCTAGGAGAGGACTTGTGGTGAGCCTGGCCCGCTAGCTTCTACTCCAAAGGTTTCCTTCAAGTTTCCCTTAGTTTTTGTATGTTTTCTATTGAAAGTGCATCAAAGGCTGGCTAGTTTCAAAGTACTTACCAGATCCTAGTTTGCTTTCATTTTTTTCTTAAGTGCTTGGTCAAAGGCTGGCTAGTTTCAAATTACTTACCAGATCCTAGGCTACTCTTTGTTCTACATCTGTTTATTTCCCCTTCTTGATGTATCATTCCATTCCATAAATCAAACCTTAAAAAGATCCTTAGGCATAGATGACTTTCCCCACAGACCACTCTTGAGCCTGATTGTTTCAATTAAATCCTCTTATGACTCCATAGCCCAATGGAATGAAAACCTGCCATTATCTTTCATCTTGGCCAAAGCTTATTCTGGTTGCTTGCAACTTCTCACTTTTGAACCTCTTTACCTTTGGGACTTTTCACCTCTAACAGCAATCATGTTCAACCATCCAAAAAACAAACAAAACCCTTGGACTTCATAACTGGCCTAATATCATTATCACAAACTTCAAATACATATCCATATTTGCACTTATTGGAGAGATCCCTCTCCGGATTCAGGAGGGCTAGATCCTAGAATCCAAAAGTTGGTTGAAACGATGTTGTTTCTGTAATTGGACTCTACCAATATTGCTAATAAATTACAGATTCCTAACAATTTCTAAAGCTTCGGCCTTAGATGCGATCTTATATTGAGATAGGGGTAGGCATAGATGCGGAAACAACATTACAATGAACCAATATTTATGCTGACCATCATTAATGGTGAAGCCTCCCTCCTCGATGATAAATTTTAACTGGTGAACTACCTTCCATACAGTTTCATTCACTTCCGGGTGGATATCCTTTAATTCAATAAGACATTGAGCATATGACTTTAGCTTCCTAAACTTCTCATTCAATTCTTTCTTGAGATCATCTATTGTATTATTTGGGTTAGCTGATAGATACCTCATATACCATTCCAGGGCACATTCTTGGAATGTAGTATTGAGTTGTGCTTCCCTGACATCATCATTAGTAATCTGATGTGCCTTCCACACAACCTCTGTAATGAACCAAAATTTCTTAGTATCTTCATTCCTGACACCCTTAAAATTTTTCATCTTAATAGAGTTATCCATATCAAATACTGGTGGTGGAGGTGGAGGTGGAGGTGGGGTGGAGTGGTGGTTGGATGAGATGGCAGTGTGAGGTGGATTTTGGAGTGGGTTGGAAAAGATCTGAAGTGAAGCTATGTCACTGTTTTATGATTGTGCCAAATCACTTGAAATTATCACCTTAGACTCTTCGTCGCTATTAGATCTACCTTTTAGGGTACTTTACACAAAACCTATATCTGGTTCTTATCTATAAAACTTTCCATTACACGTAGATCTAGGTTAACCTCTACTGAAAATTCACTCAGTGTGGCTGGACAAAGTAACCTTTTCATATAAGATAATTTTAATCCACAAATTCAAAGAGCATAGAAACTTACCTCGTGGACCTTTGAAAAACCTTATTTTAGCTTCAATGTATGACACAAAGGTATCAATAGAAAACTCAGTGAAAAATCCACCCAGAATGTTTTCAATCCAATAGTATATTGTGTGACTAATATTATTGTTGACTTTTTCCAATTGTTGAATAAAATCAGGAGTCCACCTAGTAATTGCATCATCCTTCCAACAGGTCTGATTCTCACCAAACTGAAATAACTACTCATGTAGTTCTATTGCGAAGGAGGCAGAGAAAATTTCGTGTTTCTCTGTGTAAATGTATCTTTGTTTCCATTATTCAATAGATAATCGTGGGTTCCAGTTCTCTTGAAACGTGAACTCACGCACTGTTAGATCCAACCAATCCTTCAATTCATTCCTATTTAGATGCCACATCAAATCTTCCTTAAATAGATCCAGGTCCTGACAATGGAACAATTCTTGGCTCGAAGGGTCCTAACCTAGGTTCAGAGAGTACTGCACAACCAACAAAACCCTCCAAATACTAGCCCTTTTTGAAATTATCCACTTGCGCATATCAATTTCTCACCCAAAGTAGCATGGGGTGTGTTGGAACTAGGTTTCCATAGCTAGAGGGGGATTATGATGTGGATCTAGCCCTTTCTAATCTAATCTACATACTATTTCACTACGCTATTTATTATTAACCCAATTCAGAAGTAAAATTAACATAAACCCTTATCACTGATATAGTTATCACACAAACACATAGGTCTACAATTATAGGATTAAACCAAATAAATGCGCATCAAATAACAGAAAATTCACAATAGATTTATACGAAAATCCTGATTTCATAAATATCAACACATTAACACACAAGAACAGAAATCATGCAAGTGAACCATATATTTTCCAAAAATTCTCTTTATCAAACAGATCTTCAATGAATACAATTTATTCCTTCTGCAGACACAGTCATAGAGTCCTCACACATAGAACGGGACTTTCCTCAGGTCTCCGTGCACACAGTCGGAGGAGCTTATCTCTTACTCAGACTAATCATCAATTACTCGCCCAAAATCACATTACATAATCACCAGATCTATCATTCATTGATTCATTGTCCTAACTTGACTCATACATGACTATCACTTAGACACGCAAAATCCATGGTCCCAAACCATGGTTTGAGCCCCATGTTTTACCCCTTTACCCATTACAAAATTGAGGAGCTTTGACCTACCCCAAAGCCCCTTGACCTTCTACGTGTTGTGCTTTAGCATCAAAGTTAGAAAAATTTACATTATAAATCGACCTAGGGGACCCTAGCCCAACAAACCACAACTGCTGCCAAACTCTAGAGTGTTTGTCCAACCAAGGGTCTAGGAGTAGTAACTCAACCCACCAAGGGCTCCCGATAATTTTTCCAGCAAAGGCTCCAAGACTAATAACTCAACACAAGTTGTTACAAGGCTCCAGAGTGTTTATCCAACCAAGACTCCAAGAAATAATAACTCAAACCACAACAAAAATAACATTAGAACCAATCAGAAAGAAAAAAGGAAAAACTCTCACAACACCATGGCTATACAAGAAATGGAAAGGATAGGTAAAACCACTATCAATCCAAGAAATCCTCCATACCAATGAAAAATCATAAACATGTAACCACATGAATATTCCATGCATGCCAAAACTAGTGAGGAAATCATACATGCAACTTGGTACATGGAAGAAAAACATGTTGTAGTTTTTGATCTCGATGTCCTCTTGTGCTTTCCTGCTCTTCCTTTTACTTCTTTCTCCAAGGGTTCTACAAGAAAACTCTAAGTGTCCAAGAGTATGAGAGAGAGAGAATAGAATGAGAGCTCAAAAACTAAACTCACAAAAGTATGTGAATTGATCCTCAGAATCGTCTTATTAATGAGGCCTCTATTTTCTTCATTTTCAATTATTTTCCTTCATTTTCCTCCTCATGTGTAACCTGTGATATTTCAACTTTATTTTCTCCTAATTTCCATTATTTTCATAAATAAAATTCCAATTATTACCTCATGCCTTTTCAAATCCTTTTCCATTGCCTTTTCCAATTTCCTTTAGCCATAATAAACCAAAGTGAACACCCACTCGGATGTTTTTCCCACCATTCAACTTGGAGTACATGTCCCATGATTGTGGCCTTATATATTTTTTACATGGATTTTTAACCAGGGCTATTACAAAACACTCACCCTTGGGGGACCACCATCCTCAATGTTTAATGACACCTACAGCCAATAAGACTGCTGAAAGAAAAATAATAATTACCATGGAGATTTATAACATAGCTCATTGTAGTATTCACAATTGAGAGTTCTGGAAACATGATAAGCATACCACTTATCGGAGCTTTAAACACAACTCATTACAGTATTTACAATAACAACCATATATGCAACCATATTGTTTATGGTTCTTTATAGATCCCGCTCGATAAAGTATTTATAATATTATGAAGACATGCACATTTTATCAACCAAAAAATAAAAGGATATGATGCATGTATCAAAGAAAAGGGAATCCAAAGGCTGACACCTCCACCCTCAAAGTAATACCAAGATCCACCTCCTTCCTGGGAAGTATAGAATCCACTGTGAAAGTGAAAGCCACATCTAATGTCCAATGCTACAATCTTGCGTTGTTCTACTATCATCAACCAATTACTGACTCATTGTTCCAGGGCACACTCCCAATGTGTATCTGATTCCATTTGGAAATAATAAATACCAAAAAAAATCTATTCCCCTTCCTTCCATTATCTGATAAACAGTCCCTCAGAAAATCCGTCCATCCCCTTCTGTGTAGTCATACACCTTCCAAGTTTCGGGGGCATACCCTCCTTTGCTACACAGTCCCTGGGGCAACCCCTCCCTTGGAAATTCTTCCTCACATTAGAAGGTCAAATAATGAAGGCATATACCTACATCAAAACTATTAGTTTTTATAGCATTAGATTTTTTCTAGCCATAATATTTTTCAAAGATGCTAGAATACATGTTTTCTCCAATACCTATAAAGTGTTTCTCGAGATTCCACATAGAGATGACTTAATTGGATTAATCAGTCATTTTATATTTCCTAAGTATAAACTTAGGAAATATGATTAATTAAAATGAATTAATTAATTCATGGTGAGAATGTTCTAGAAAAGTGCATTGATCAATTTCTTGTTAATCCTAGCCATCGATTCAGATTTGATTGTGGACGTTGAAGTATCAATGAAGGATTATAAGAAGAAGTCAATGGATCTTGGAGAAGACACACCAAATCAGTTCAACATTATATTTTCCTAAGAAATCTATCTCCAGAGGAGAAGCATTCAGTTGTCGGAGGTGATTCAGTGAGGTCGAAGAAGTGAGAGAGGGGTAGAGATAGTGATTCTGGAGGAAGCTTTCCCATATTTGGTGAGTACATTCCAGAGAGAAAATGATTTCCACAGTGAGGAAATACAGAGGCAACACAGAGCCCTCTAGAGGAATTTTTTTTTTCTAGGGAGAAGGCGAGATTCTAAGTCAGAAGCTAGGCATGACATTAGGGGAATTTTGAGGTCTAAAATGGGCCTCCTAAGGAAATTATAAATTAATAGTCGAAATAATAAAACAACATTTGATTACATCATCAAATTTTAGAGGGGAAAAAGAAAAAAAAAAATTCAACTCATATTTTCAACTTATCTCCCTATGGGTTCACTAAAATTTCAAGAGGAAACACTCGTTGGATACATAATTTGATTCCTCATCCAAGGAGTACCCATGTTGCATACTTTTGACGAACCCTGCTACACGAAAAATGAGAAATACATGAAAAAACGTGGTTGAAATCACATTATTCATGTATTTCTAATTTTTCATGTAGCAGAGTACATCGAAAGTATGAAACATGGGTACTCCTTGGACGAGGAATTAATTTTTTCATCCAACGAGTACTCCCACTTGAAATTTGAGTAAAAACTTAGGGAGATAAGTTGAAAATACGAGTCAAAGAAGTAGTTTTATAATTTTATTATTTTCTAATATATTTACTTTTTTACTGCAAAAATAGTGAATCATCCCCCATGGTTGATATCATCATCTTGAATCCTATTGGTTCTTATAAAGTTTATTTTGATTTTACACTTTTCTTAGGAGGCCCATTTTAGACCTCAAAATTGAGAGTATCAAATTCTCAGACATCAGCTAATGAGACAATGAGAGGAGACAAAATTTGGAGCTTGAGGGATGTAGTAACAGTGTAAGCTGACACCCTAACTGTGCAGAGGTACCAAGGGACAACACAATTCGAGATAAGGTCAATGTTAGATCACCTGTGGAGTGAGAAATTTTTTTCACTTGTTATTTTTGCTAATATTTCTCTGTTTGGATTGTTAGTTTGGGCATCCATATTTTGTACTTATATTTTGCTACTGCATAATATCAAAACCCTAAGTTGCTTCAGCCATTTTCTCGAGTTGGGTTTTTCTGGTGACTTACTCAAAAAAGAACGATTTTTTTTTGTGTGTACATCTATTTCTTCCACCATTTTTATTTCTTCCACAATATTTTATTTGTGATGGTTGCAGTGAATTTAGTTTGGTATTTGTGGTAGGAAACTGCATGAAAATTGTTTGTTGAATTAAACAATTAGAATAATTGACATCAATTGTTGCAATAAGATTCGAGATTACCAAATTTTCACATGGTATCAGAACGAATATTGTAATATAGATAGCTCAAAAGCAGAAGGGAAGAAGAATTCCTAGCTCTACGTAAGTAGTAGTTCGAAACCCTCAGAGCCAACGTAGTCCTTTAGGTAGGAGGTTCAATTTCTTGAGCAAAAATCGATTTCTCTGAGAGAGCGATGGAGAATTGAATTTTTATTGTTCAAGGATTACCAGAGGTAGAGGAAGAAGCCAATATTTTCCTTGCAGAGAAAATTTCTAGCTGGACATAGTATTTTGCACCAGTTGCTAGTAAAAAATAGCATCAGGAGGAGGAAATAACACACAGTAAGGGAAAATTTTCCTTAGTGAGCTTCTAGTTTCCAAATTTTGATTTCCCTAGTAGATCAATAGTTATTATGAGAAGAGTTACTCACTCTAGTAGGGAGTGGGTAGAGCCTTGTAGAAATTAGGAATAAGGGAAGATGATGTTTTCAACTTATTTTTTGAGATGGCATAAATCGGGTTGCGATATCAGGATAGGTTGGATGAAGCGTCCAACTATGTGATCTGGAAGGCAAGGATTTCCTTCCTTTTGGATGAGTACAATATCAAATCATATATTGATAACACGATAGTTCTCCCCACATATCCATATTAGCTTAACGATTACAAGAAGGAAATAGAGAGAGCAAAGAGATTGATCCTCGATGGGGTTCGGGATCATGTGGTTTCTCACATAGTGGGGCTGGGACGAGACTCCCTTTACATGCTATACAAGTAATCTTTTGAGGAGTGGAAGATGTAATTAGAGGAGAAGCTAAGATGTACCCATATGCAGAAGGGGGAGCACATAGACCCATTCCTCACCAATATTGGGGAGATCCAATATTTACAAGAATATGTAGGGTCAACACCTCATGTTTCAGAGATGGTGCACATAGCTCTCCATTTTGTCTCTGAGGAGTGGTATATGTTTTTCCAAAGTATTTTGGGAAGATAAAACTTTCCAAGATGGGACCGGATGTGGGTATATTTGTAGCTAGGGGAGTTGAGGCCAAATCTGGTGAAGGGCACCATTAGTGGTAGTAGCAGTAGCAGTGGGTCAAACAGATGAAGGAAGAGGAGGATGTGACCCTTGCATCAAAGGGGAAGGTGTAGTAGTGTAGGAATAAGAAGGACCTCTTGAAGGGAAACTTGTTTGGGTGTGGCAAGATAGGCCATTACAACACTCAATGTCCTCTCAGGAAGAAGGACAAGGATGAGAAGGAGGAACATTAGGCAACTTTAGCCGAGATCAATATTTTTTCCTCCAATGTAGAGGAATATTTCTCCATGTTTTTAGACATCGCTTTAGGAGTGAGGTGGGGTGACTTGGTTCTGTAGCCCCATAGTGGTACAAGTTGGGCATGAATCTTGATGAAGTCCACCTATTGAATAAGTACCTTTCTATGGGAGCTCATAACATGCAATAGCAGGATGGACTAGTGGCATTTGGTGCAATCAAATTCTAGAGTGAGAGATGTAGTGGCTAGAAGTAGTTAGATATTGTGCGTCGTAGTGCAGATTTGGAAACAATGTAGTTGGCATAGTGCAGAGTCAGCAACAGTTGAGAGGCTTTAGTGAAAATGTAGAGACTAGTAGCATTCGAGACTGGGGTGATAAATGCATCATACTAAATAGATATCATTCAATAATTTTGATATTTCTTAGCTATGTATGTTGAAGTTTAAGTAACAACAGATGAGAGGGATTTGTAGTGCAGATGAAGTGTTGGAAGAAGTTTAGCAGGGTTTCTGACATAACAAGATCCAACGCATAAGAGATTTGCGTAGTAGTTGGTCAGCAACAGTAGCCAGAAATTAGCAATGTGACAGGAGATGATGCAGAGACATAGTGTTGTGGCAACAGGTGCACCACTAGAACACATTCCTCACTAAGAGAGAGTGTTATTTTTTGCAGTATTAGATGTGTTCTGGCGACGATATTTTGAAGAGAGGGTAGAATACATATATTCTCCAATACTCAGAAATAGTTTCTGGAAATTTGACCTAGAGACGACTTAATTAGATTAATTAGTCAAATTTTAATATTTCCTAACTATGAACTTAATAAATGTGATTGATTAAAAGGAATTAATTAATTCATAGTGAGAATGTTCTGTAAAAGTGAATGGATCGATTTCTAGTTAATATTAGCCATCGACTAAAATTTCATCAATTTTGTTGAAGTCTCAACGGAGGATTATAAGAAGAAGTCAATGAGGCATGGAGAAGACGCACAAAATCAATTGAGCATTCAATTTTTCTGAGAAATCCATCTCTAGTGTAATAAAATTTAGTTGCCGAAGGTGATTCGGTGAGGTCGAAGAAGTGAGAGAGGGATAGATACAGTGAGATTGGAGGAAGAGTTTCTAGATATTGTGAGTACATTGCATAGAGGTAGTGATTTCCACAGTGATGCAACACAATGTCAGCATAGAGCCCTCTAGAGGGGATTTCCATTTTTCTTGGGAGAAGGCAAGATTCTCATACAAAATCTGGGCAGAGGGTCTAAAGGCAGAGAGTATCACTTTCCCAAACAATAACTGATGACACAATGAGAGGAGACACATTTCATAGCTTGAGGGATGCAGTAACTACATAGGCTACCATAGTGGTTGCTTAAAGGTAGCAAGGGAAAACTCAATTCGAGTTGAGGTAGGTGTCGGATTACCTGTGGAGTAAAAAAAAAATCTCACTATTTATTTTTGCCAGTATTTCTCTGTTTGCATTTCCAGTTTGGGAATCCATAGTTTGTACTTAGATTTTCACTATTGCATAGTATCAAAACCCTCATCTATTGTAGAAATTTTCCTAAGTTGGGTTTTTTTGGGGACTTAGTCGAAAAATAATAGTGTGTTTTGTGTGTGTGCATCTATTTCTTCCACCATTTTTATTTATTCCGCGGTATTTTATTTGTGAAGGTTGCAGTGAATTTAGTTAGATACTTTTCATAGTAAACTGCAAGTAAATTGTTTGTTTAATTAAATAATTATATTAATTAACATTTGTTGCTACAATAGGATTCAATATTACCGAACTTTCACAAAAACCATCATGTTGGTCATAGAATTATCATGGAAATCAATGGACACTATTGGGTACCACTGTCCCACAATGGCCCTACTACTAAAGTGCTTTACCACCATACTGCTTCTTGTTCCAATTCCTTTCACTGCTGACAATGCTATTTATTGCAGTTGATTTTAGCTATCCCAAACCAAGAATTGCATGTTTTCCTGTACCAAGCACATAATTTCCATTAGATTCAATATCAATTGAAATAAAATCAAATCACACTTCATTGGGAGCTCGTCAATAAGGCACACTTGTAATCCTGTTGTATTCATGTCACAACAAGTCAAAATAGTTGTTTGATCAAATCATCGTATGTAAACATATCACATTTGGTTAGCTCAAAACTCAACCATCATAAATAAAGAAAAATAAATAACATGTAATCGTCATAAACCCAGAGTCATATACCACACGCATAATCAAAACTAAAATAAAACACTGATACTTATCCATCAATCAATCCTTTTCTTCTACCTTTATCGTTTATCTTTTCAGTATGGACACCGGATCATTTGCCACACCTGAAAAACACCCAATGCCTTATATTCAACCATTTACCCATACACATAGTGTGCATCACACACACGTAACCACACATGAAATACATCACCATATAATACATGCACCTACACCTAACATATAACACATACACCTAAACCCAGTGTTTGACGAACTCAATATATTAACCTACACCCTACGTACAAAAGAACACATACACCTACACCTAACATACAACACAACATAATACATATACATACACATAGTGCAACACAACGAATAAACATATCACGACACCGTGATTACATAGTGTACATATCTAATAGCGCATGTACACAACACAACATGTACAACATGCACACAATGCCACATGTGCACAACACAACATGTATTACATGCACACAATGTCACATGTACAACTGTTACACGTCATTTTTTCACCATGTAAAATGACAGTCAAACTAGATCTTTCCCCATCCATCAATTTGTTCCAAAGCATTCCCTTGTGAGCATAAAACTTAAACATCTCGAAGAAACTGATAATTCTAGGTAACAAGGTCCAAAAACCAACTTTTGGTAACCTATGAAGTTTCCTAGCCATTTTACGTGCATGCAAAACTCTTACCATTAAAGCCTGCACATAAGTCCGCTCTTTCTTCCACTATAAACTGTGCACATGACTGAATAAAAAGTAAAAATAAAAAGTGAAATCTAGAAGCTTTTTTGGGTGAATATATCTTAACTGAAAGCTTCGAGGTCATGCTTATCATGGATCTAATTTGCATTCTTCAAGGAACCCTAATCCCACCTTTAGTGGATCTCATCCTTGAGAAAAGGATCTGAAACTTCATCCTCTTAGCCTATAAATCAGCCACCAGCTAAAGAGTTTAGGAGGGATTAATGAAGGTATACTTATGTTGCTCAAATAAGGTTGGAGAGGTTATCACCCATGGAGGAGATTGTTGATTATTGGGAGGAGACTCACTTCATGAAGGCTCAGTTGTGTAACTCCTCTTATTTATGAGATAATACAAATGAGTTTTTCTTCCCACTATGTTTTCCAATGTAACTGATAAATGGTATATTTTTATTTTATTTTTCCATTGAAACCATATACTTACTAGTCTCCTTGATCACTATTATAGGTTTTATTGAATAATTTATGTTTCATGTGCCTTTGATTTATTTATTTTTCTATCTCTACAGATCTGATCTTTAAGAATTTGGGAAGTTGCATCATGTCATAACGGTATCTTCATCAAACATGTCATAAAAAGTATGGATTCCATCTCTTACGACTCTAGTTTATGTTTCAATATAGATAGACTTAGGGAAATATTTGCTTGCTTGTCTAATTTTTACTAGGGCCAGTCTTTGAACCTAGGGATATTTCCTCTGTTCGCACTAGAAATTAGTCTGAAATAACAAATTGGAAACTCCATTGAGGATCAAACCCAATGGTGTCCTAGGATATCCTTTGTATCTGCCTCTAGGTACTGGACTTAATCCTCAGAGTTACCAATATTCACAACCAAACCCCAACCAACATTTACCATTTATCGCAACTGTAGATTTTCCAGATTTCTCTTGGCTAAAGAACGATCCCATTAACTACTATCCATTTTTGCCTCCAATTCCTAATTATATGCCACTAGTACAAAAATGCTAATTAATTACTGAAAAAAATACTAAATTTTGCGTATAAACGACTATTTTCGGTTGGTGACAAATAGTAGCTAATTTACAGTATCTTATAATGCGACCAAATTTTATTGATTTTTAGCTTAGTCATTAATTGCTTGTCTCAAATTTATTTTCTAGTAGTATATTTAACCATAAATTTGGTAATTAATTTAGCCATTAATTGCCACAATCAATGACCAAATATACAAAAGAATATATTAGCAAATGATCACCTGAGAAAACCAATTAATGACCAAATAAATATGAAAAAAATGTTGGTCGTGTTATAAGATAATGTAAATTAGGTACTAATAGTCATATATATGTAAATTTTAGTTATTGTTTGAAACCAATTAATGACCAAGGAAATATGACTAAATTTTTGTCATGTTATAAGACACTGTAAATTAGCTTCTACTAGTCATACATATGCAAATCTTAGTCATCGTTTGAAGCCAATTAATGGGTGAAGAAATATGACTAAATTTTGGTCATGTTATAAGATACTGTAAATTAGCTACTAATAGTCGTATATATGAAAATTTTAGTCGCCATATGTAATCACAAATTTATAATTTGTAGTAGTCATTTATCTTTTTTGGTAGTTTCATATTCATTATGTAAATTACTTTAGTAGTTTATATTCATTTTATTTACTTTCATTAATAATCATTATAAGCAACTAATTTAGTCGTATATTCATTTTATTTGTGTTGATCATTCATAAACATAAACTACTAATTTATTAGTTTTAGATTGATTTTATGTGTTCATTATTAATCAACATAAATTAATTAGTATTATTTTGCAACTAAATAAAAAAAATGACATTCATGTACATTTTCACCTAATATGAAAACACACAGTTAAATATGTTAATTACAGTAGTAAATAATATCAAGTTAAACTATAAATAATTTCAACCACATAAATTATAATATATAAAATATCAAGTAGTACAATATGAGTTTCCAACTTAATATTGTTTGGAGTACAATTTCCACATGAGATATTGTTTCATTACTTCAAAACATTATCATTGTGTTGCCAAGGCATTGCAGGTGAATTCACCAACTCTAAAGACTTGACCATCAATTTCTATGTGTGTGACTTATGCCGGATATTGGCTCTATGGGTACCACTAGACTAGTTCTCCTCTCTCTCTCTCTCTCTCTCTCTCTCTATTTAATTTGAATTTTATCGCTCTAGTGTTATTGTTCTCCTCTTTCTTCAATTCTTATTTCTTACCATCAATACTGAGTTCCTTTTCTGAAAAATAAATAAGATACAATGTAGAGTATAAGACATGGAAGACGATGAACACTGAAATATAAACTAAATTAGACTATAAAATATTCATACGATATATACCTCAACATCAACAATACTTCCAATGTAATTCTTCCCCATAAAAGCAAGAAACTCGAACAAATTTTCTTCAGTTGGGAAATAGTGGCTTCTATGTGGCCCGATGACCTATAGAAACAAAGAAAATAAAACATCACCATAGAAAATAACACCTTAGTAAAATTAGTATTCAACCTTCAAGGAATGATTAGGAACAATCATTCCAAATATGTTGCATGCTAAAAATATAAGGTTATAGATTACTTATATAATGTGGGAGTGCAAACAAAACTCCTATAAAATGCCAAAGCTAAGTCTAGAATAAAAGGAAATGAAGTGAAAAGGATACAATAATAGGATAGCCACATGTACATGTATATAACCAGATAATGTATAAGGCTTAGTGAATAAGTCCAAGACTAGAGGTCGATGACGTCAAAGAATGCCCAAGTATGATGAGAATTTCTTCAGATAAGAACTACTATTTAGGTCCATTATCACATATGAATAGGAAAAATAGTCTATCTAAAATTATTAATTGTTTGTTTATATTTATGGATCAATACAATATAGTTGGATAAATTGTATAGAAAATTCCTTTCCCATTGTGTTCCTCACCTTTGGTACAATATATTAGTTGTCATTTGGAGAAAATTTCCAACATCGAAAATATGTAGCAATCACCACTAGTAATTCCCCAAAAGGGATTATTTTGGAATTTAATTTTCCGATTTCAGTTGTTATATTATTCTTTAATTGAAAATCCACACAGAATTCCAACACCGAACTTCCAATTTGAAGGAACACCTGTGGCCATCCTCAATCACTCAAACTCAAAACATCAATGAACATTATAGTGAAAGGATAAAATAATATTAGTTTTGATATGTTTTGCAGATTTAAATGAAAAGCACCAATAGTTCCCATATTTACCATACTTATAATTTCCAAGATATAGCACATTAATTGATCTTTTACAGGAAATGCTTGATTCAATAGAAACGATAATTTAACATATTAAAACAATACCACCAATGTTTTATCCTAAATTAGTTCAAAATAGTTTTCACAAGAACTTCAAGAAAGAGAAAAGTGTATAAATAAAAAATCCATCAATTAATAATCAATCAAAAAAGGATCATCATTTTTTTGAAGATTGTTAAACAAATATAAATACTGACAATCCACTGCAACTAGTGGTGTTTTTCAAAGAGAAATACTACCTCGAGAACTCATCTTCCAGATTCTTTGCTCTATCCATGAATATTTTTCTATCCTCAAAACATAATTTACATTCAATATTTTCTGTTTCTAAATTTTCCCAAAGGCCTTACCAAATGAATCAATGAATTTCTTTGATTTTCATAAAATGCTTCTAGTACTGAAAAAATATAGTTTGGCCATGTGATAGAAAATTCAAGCAAGTAAAAGATTTTGTACAATATTTCTTAGAAGACTTAATGTTAAAAGGAAAACTTGCATATTTCAGACATAAAAAAAAAAATTAATAGAGATGCTCAATATTACAAAACAATACTCTGGATATAAAACTACAGGTGAAACTAACACAATCCTAATTGTAATGCAATTGATTGATTATTCTAAGTGAAGCCAACTAGATACATACAAGTTTTCATTTTCAGCTTTCTTTCCCATATTTTTATGGAGGTGGAAGCTAACTTGCATGCATCTCACAAGGCTATGTTAGCAAGAGTATATGTTACATTTTCATATTACACACTTTATTTTCCATGAACAATCGTAGCAAGTATTGGAAGAATTAGTTGCTACATCAGCTGAGTTTTCAACTTCAACCTTCTCATTAATCGAGGTATTGATCCCCCCCCTTGTTCTTGGTTATCAATCTCATCTTTCTCGTGTAGTTGTCGTAAGAATAATTTGGGTTCAATAATAATAAATATATTCGTATGATATTTTAAAATTTGAATGTATGCATTTTTATTATTTAACTAATAGTAAAATAGTGATAGGAATACCTTAAATATAAGAAAATATTTTTGTGAATAAGTTTTTTGTAGATGCCCATGCTAGGACAAAATCATTGAAAATACATGCTCAACGATAATTAAAACCTTTTCCCCTAGCATGAAAATTGGATTAGTCTTCATAAAGAACAATAAACCATTTCAAACTACAAGTAATAAACAAAAATAAAACCATTGATATAAATTCATAGAATATTGTCAACAAAAAAAGAAGTAAATTTTCTAGGTAGTAGCTCAAAAACTTGTAGTGGGAAGATTCCCTCAATCTTTAGTAATATTTGCATGGCAGGTAATGAGTTGCAAAATTTTTTTCTTATGTTTAATAGGAATAATTGTAACTGGATCTCCAATGTTTACTTTAGATAAATAGTATTGGTTTTGATATGCAAAGTGTGCTTCCATCATTATTAATGACACAATAGTTGGGGTTCCCATAGTTACTGTAAATTCAATGTATTTCATGTATGACTGAGTAGGGTGGATGGTAATTATTGGTGCTAATCCTGAGCCAAGGAACAAATTCTCAATATTCTCCCCATAGGTATGTGTTGAGAGATTAAAGTTCCAAACCTTCCAGATTAACTCAAACTCTTATACATGGTAGAAACTTGAAAGGCTAAGAGTCTCTCAATAGTGTGAAGCCAAAAATACATTAATTTGGAATTCAAAATTTGGTGATTTAAATGATTTCCATCACCCACTCCCGAAGAAAACGAAAGAATTTTGATACTTGATTCAACTAAAAGGTCAAGTTGAGCGGGTGAGAGAGCCCTACATCTCAGTTTCCCTTTCTATAGTAGAATTTGAATCATGTAGCATATATTTTACACTTTCTTCAATTTATTGATTCTTTCATTCTGCAACTCCATTTTGTTCAGAATTATATGGGACTATCATCTCCCTTTTAATCCAAAATTCCATATAAAAGGCTATATTTTTCTTTGATTTGTATTCTCCTCCATTATCATACCTTAATATCTTAATTATCATTTCTGTAAGGTTCTCTACTTCGTCTTTGAATTCGTAAAATTTGGTGCATACTTCGTCCTTGGATTTCATTAAGTAAACCCAAGTAATCGAAGGCAGACCCAATTCAAATTTCTGGTTGAAGAGGAATTGGATATGGATAAATAGTTTAATAAGCGGGGTATATTTATGTTTGGTTGGCTGAATGATGGTAGAAATACTGATAATGATGGATTCTCTAGAACTTCTAGAGGTAATGGTGTCTCTGGAAGAGGAAATTAAGGAGAAGGTGACTTGTTGAACAAAAGAGGCTCTAAATCCTATAGTATCTAAGAATTTATGATCAATGATGAAAAATATGAGTCTAAAGATGAAGATGAAGATGAAGAATTTGATTCACTAAAGCTTGTGGGGCAGAAGCATCCAATGTTGAGCCATATTGAAAAATAATATCGAAAAAAGAGTAGTGTGATGGTTATTGGGGATGTTAATTGTCAGCATAAATTCATAAATTAAGTGTATGAAAAGAGATGACTTTAGCTATTTGTGACAAAAATCCCTAACAAAAAATATGTCTGGTTAACTTCCTTATATCTGCAATAGATAGTCGAAACAAATGCTGCAAAAACCTACATCTATGTAGTAAAAGGAGTTAAACATTAAAATAAATAAGAGCTACTCCATACATCCAATAGAAAAGACAAGATATAAATAATTTTATACATATTATAACACCTGTGAAGGGAACAAATAATGATGTTACCAGTCCCCCTCAATGGGATGGGTTCTTGTCTTTCCTCAACGCTTCAGATCCATAAGTTTCTCTCTCCCAATGGTGTAGAAAACTCGAGATGTGTTGAACTCTATGGGAGCTCAAGAAACAAAGAAAATAGTAGCAGCAATGAGAATGATAAAAGAGTGGCAATGAATGGAAAATTATCCTATTATAGCAAAATATTGAGTTATACTCGATAATGGTGAATAATAAAATATTATTAACCAAGATCTAAATCTAACTGCTTGGAATATTTTATTATATTTTGTTGGAGGGAAAAGATATTTAAATTGATTAAATACCTTTATTTAGAAATAATAAACAAATAAATGATTTATTTATCATTTCGAGAATGGGATTAAGGAAAAATTTAACAAATAATGATTTGTTTAATTATTTCTAGGTGATTTAGTCAATTTAACAAGGAATAATAACTAAATAATGATTTAATTAATTATTCCTAGAGAAAAATATGATAAATAAAGATTTATAATTATTTCTCATAATTGGGTTAGATATGACGGGGAATATTATTTAAAAAGTGATTTAAATAATTATTCCTAGAGGAAAATAAAATAAATAAGGATTTATTTAATTAATCCTCATGGGGTTTCCTGTTTGAACCAGAAATAACCTAATAAAATATGGTTTATTAAATTATTTCTTATAGTGAAATAAATTTTACTATGGTAAAACTAGTCTTACATGGTTTACTTCGATCCATCTAATTGTAAACGATTAGATGACCAAAAATTGGTGTAACAAATTTCCCCTGAATGTGAAAGTGTTAGGAGCTAATCGTATGACTGAAGTACATTGTAAGAACACAATCCCTTGACACTGAAGTGGAGTAAGAGAGATAGAGAGATGCATAGACATAGTGATGTGAGATAGTAAAATAACCGAGGGGGCGAGACCTATAGATTATATAAGTCTCCTTTAATGTTTGGGTACCTATGGAGGCATACATATGCCTGCCGAGATGACAAAGTACACAGAATAATGGTGTGCCCAGTAAAATGAGATTGAGCTATAAAGTACATGATAAATGGTACATGACATGCTGGCATAAAATGGGCCAAACAAAGATATAATGGATCCCACGTACATACTGCACATGGGACAATAGCCAAGATTGAATAAAATAATATGTGAGTAAATGAGACATAATAAAAACCAAAGAATCTGTGATAAACAGGAAAGGGCTATGAAAAAATATGAATGGGTTGTGTGAGTGATACATGCATGATATGGGTGCTCCAAGTGGCTGGAACCAAACCCATCAAATCTGTGGAGCTACCTCTGAGGTTGTAGCATAATAAGAGATCACCCGGGCAAGTGTAGGGCTAACTGAAGGGCGACCCCCTCATGAGGTCTGAAAAATCTCACACACACCCGAGAATCATTGGTGCATTATGTTGGATCACCAAACCATCAAGTATACGAATTTCAATCATGTTAAAGTTGAGTAGATGAGGAACAATCAAGTCAAATGGCAATGATGAGGCCCTTTTCCTAATCTGAGTCACCAAACAAGAATGGAAGCTAGAACCAAGGTACACTGCATGCTAGACCTGTCTTCTGGAATGAAGGTGTAGATGTCGACAGAAGGAGGTCCACCATAGGTGAGGTAATGGTGAGTCCTCAACTAAGGCACAAGGGATCATAGTAAAGTGATTGATGGACTGACACCAGGGATTATGATGGAAGAGGGGATATTGAGTAGTGGGCGAGAGACTTCCCTTGTCAGAGCATAAAAGTGTGAACGACCTGGCATTGAGTGACTCAACTTTGGAGGGGATGGGGGACAATATGACTAGAGGCAAAAATGGGTGACACGAGAGAGGTAAAAGGAAAAAATGGATGGACTAATGTAACATGACGAAAGGGGACTCGGGACAAACTCCATGAATGTGATGGTGACTCAACTCGAATGCTATGAAAAAGGCTGACTCGATGAAGCTTCCACATAGAATAGGCCCGATGGGGACCATAAAATAATGAGTAAAAGGTGGTTACTCATGATGGAAATCAACACATGCATTGGAAAGTATGAAGGAAAAGTGGTGCCCCAAGTACAAGCAGTACATGTGAAGAAATATTATTTTTGAGAGGCGGTGAAGTGACCCTTCTTGGAAAAATGGATTCCAGGTGAAGTATCAAATCAAAAAAAAAAAAAAAGATAATGATTTTAGAGCATGGTGAGATCTTTCCAATGGTGCCAACGGTTTGTCAAACCGAGCTACAGTTTGGTCGCAATTGGCGAAATAAAATTTACGGTTTTTATTTTAATAGGGCGATTTCCCTCCAATTTGATTCATTTTCTAGTGGAGTTATGGTGAATTTTGAGAGGAGGAGAAGGCCCTAAATCTTGTGGTGATCATAGCGGACAAACTAACCATTGGAATCAAGATCCGTTAGTTGTAGTTTGATGGCCTAACCCTACTCTACTTTTTTAGTAGTTTCATTTTTCAGATTAGGTGCCTAGAGGCTAGGAATAATACTCTTCCCATCCTCGCTACCGGCTCTCACTTCTTAGGACCTGTACTGTGACCTGGATTAGACTTTCCATAGGGGAAAACTACGAGCTCATAGGTACAAGACTGAAAAATTGTTAGTTGGCCAAAAATCGAGTTTTGTCCTGTTTTTTGGCTGGGGACTAGCACTTGATGATTTGGGATGAATTTTTATTTTCTCTAAGCTGAAAAACATGTTGGGTTTGTGAAGGTATGGCAGAGATAAAGATAAATTGGAGAGAGAGGGATTCATATGTGCTTCATCCTGCGATCCAGGGGGATTAGGTGGTTTGAGGCACACTTGCGAGGTACGGGGTTCTCAAGTTGGTTGAGAACCCATTGATGAGGGCAGGGTAGCCCTTGCTATCTAGGATAGTTAGCTACTGATATCCAGACCAAGAGATATTTATAATGCAAGGGCAGAGGATCGCGTTGACCATACAGGACATCTAATTCTTCATCGGACTCTCGCCATTAGGGGTGGTGGGAAATATACATCCGGTATTGGAACACCATTATAGACTAGATGTTCATGCTAAGGGCACAAGCATAGTGATCGATGATCTAGTGAGGCTACAGACAAGAGCTATCACCGTAGTAGTACTACGGATCCTGGGCAACCAAGCATTCCACCACATCACTGCGGGGTAGATGATGTTAGTTGAGAGTGTACTAAGTGGGACCTACAATTGTTGGGCCTAGATGATTCGATCGTCAGTGAAACAACAGTTGTCGCTATGAAAGAGACAAGTGAACCATCACTGTTATTTTGGTATAGCGTTATTCTCATTTGTCTTCGAGAATATCCCCACACTTCAGCCTCATGTACAAATCCAGGATGGGGTCCCACGGGAGCCCAGGATGCACTGCTGGGGGAAACTAGTGTAGAGAGGAGGAGGCGGGGGAGTTGGATGGGCATTCCAACCTGAGTTCTTCACACATTAGGATCAAATTCCAATGTAAATAGACGAATATCCATACAGTGGTATGAAATTTCATGAGGACCTTGACTTTCCACTTCCCCCGGGTCAAGCATGGGGAACAAATGGTAAGTGAATGTTGCTATATATTATGATGAATTTTAAAGTTTTTATAATATGTATGTGGTACTGATTTGTTAATTTTCGTATGCATATATAGCACCGGTGAAGCCAATAGGGTATATGGGATGACCTGCAGCTCCAGGGGCTACAATGTCTAGTGGAGCGAGAGGAGACTAGGGACCTCACTATCAGGCTTTGCTGGAGGATGCCCGCCACAGGTGTGAGCTATTATTGACTGGTGTATCTGAGGTGGCATGATCATTAGGACCAGTACATCGAGGGATGTATAAGGGGACCCTCGGAATGGCAAGGGGTCATGTGGTGCATGGTGATGGCCGGATAGGCCATGCGGGATCTACGAGCTGTTGGAGCCGAGCCATTGGCTTGAGACACTCCAGATAGTGATTATATGTAGGGGCATGTGGTGCCCCTAGTTTTGATTTTTGTAACATGCTATGGGCATGTCAGATGTATTTTAGTAGTGGACTCCAAAACATTTATGATTTTTTCGAATTATATTATGGATATGCATATTTTATATATGACGAGTATATGGTTTTCCATTTGCTTATGATTATTTCCTTGTGTTAAATGCATGTGATAAGTGAAAATCTAGAATATTGTTTGAAATTCTATCTACATATTGTTTTTGGGCTCTAGGTACATGAATAAATGTAACAGTTTAAAATTCATGCACTAAGAACTTCACTCATAGGTATATTCTAAAAATGAGATGGTTATTCACATGATACACACAATTCAATTGCATGACAAGAAGCAAGGGATATAAACGAACATGAAGATGAAGGATGCGATGATCAAGGGAATCGACTAACAAATGTATCACTCTATCATATTCGACCTGGTTATTGTTGGCAGATCCAATGCATACGTCGCTGGAGAGAAATAACGAATGCATGGGGGTAACAATGGCCCAAGCTACTGAGGATAGATTCTGGGAGAAGATATTTTCACCGTCAGCATGACCGATGTATGGTGTGGATGATGGATCCATCTTAAAGGCGCCATAAGACAATAAATGAGATGATGATGAACAATGCAAGCTACCTAAATGCATGACAGAAATAAAAAATGAATCTCAATGGGAGATGCTATGGGTAAAATATCTGAAGGTATAGAACATTGCGAGGGTTAGGAAGGAGTTGGCCTTTGAAATCCTCTAGAAGATATGCCCCCTTGCCCAATTCCTTAATAATAATGTAAGGTTCTAACCATAATTAGTCAAAATTCCCATGACCAAGGACATCATGAGCCTGGTCATACACTAGAACAAGATCACCTATGTGGAAGGTATGAGGGTGGAATTTTCGGTCATATCGAGCTTTAGTGTTCTTCGTGGCTGCTTCGATGGTTTGCAAGGAAACACGACAGTATTCAGAAGCACACTAAAGCATGATAAGTCTTTGTTCTAAAGGTTGGGTGTCAGGGAGAAGTTGAAAAGCTAGGTGAGGGGAGGGGATTTCACACTCAATCAGTAAGACTTCCTCCTCACCAAAAACAAGGTGGAAAGGAGTAAACCAGGTGGCAATTTTAACAGAAGTTCTATAGTCCCACAAAGTAGCGAAGGTGCTAGTTCGTAATATTCCCAATTAGCCATGAGCTAGTTGGAATATTAAATTTTCTTTTTCTGTCTTGTTTTATGAATAAGAGGACAATGGAGGTCCATAATTATCCTTAAATATGAATAGATCAATGCCAATGTAAAAGGAAAACATCTTGGTAGCTTAACTAAGCACCCTTAGGTGTGACAGGAGGCTATAACATCTTGACTCGGTCAAATTTGACCAAATCAACAGTGTTGTCATGGAGGAGTGGAAATCAATGAGGGAAAACACAATTCTATATGGAGACACCTTGCATGGAAGTAGGGTCATAAATGAATGGGGCTTAAGTTTTAGAATCTCATATCTTATAAAAGAAAGAGGATGGTAGCCATATTCATTTTTTTTATGTATTTGATATTTCTGAATATATGGTATGTTTAGACATATAGATTTCTCTAGCTGTTTAGCTGAGATTTTTGTGCTATTTAGCACTGGGTGTTCCTGATTGGGAATCCCACCTCTTCCATTGAGAATCTCTAGGATGATTCTTGTACTTCACTTCCACTATCAGGCATTTGGACAAAGCTTCATCTTACATCTACAATGCGGATCTTTTTTAGGGTTGAGTTGTTTTGCAGGTTGCAGCAGTGGAGACCATATTTGGGTCACTTCATTACTTATTTTTAGTGGAGAAGGCTTCCTTTCCATTGGGAGGATAGTAAGGAAGGGCCTTGTGCATATTTTTAGATCTTGGCATCAGGCCACATATTTATTTTCCCCTACAACACAGTTTCTTTCCAAATCTGCGTTATTTTGAGGGAGGAGTTGCAGGGTGGTTTTGGCACACCATTTGGAGATGAGATTTTCTAGTGAAGGGATTAGCCTTTCATCTAGGAGATATATTGGAGGAGGTTGCACTATTTCTTATATCATATCAGCTACACTTTCCAGATCTATATGTTGTAGTGAATCTTCAGCCCTAGGGCTTTGGTTCCTATCTTGTACATGGTGTGTTGCTGGAAACCCTTGTGGGGTTCTTCATTAGAGGTTGTATAGTGCCTAGATATATATTAGATATATCTTTTGTGGCATATATAAGCCCATTTTATGTTGTATCTTCATTTTCTGTAGCAGTTCCTTTTAAAAAACCCTGTATCAGTCTTCTGACATTTTGATATATAGTTGCAGCACCTCTTTTGAGGGTTTTGTCCATTGGAGGCTTGTTCTATCATATTTTACATCTTATGGCCCATTTCTTATGAATATTTTTCTATTTTTATAATGATTAGAAGGTATCCATGTTGGCCTCTTGATTTCATGTAATGTTTACACTGTTATTTCCATGGTTTTGCACTATATTCCTACTTTTCCCATTTGGGAATATTACAGTGGTATCGGAGCATAATATTGGCACAGTATGTGTATCTTGAAAAGCCAATATGTCATCTGAAGAAGGATATCCTCTTACTGATAGAGAGAAGAGGTATCAAAGAAGAATATGCTGGAAGTTTGATTATAAAAAGGACAAAGAAAACAAGATTAAAACCCCTTTATCTGGAGGAGAAGATGAAGAGAAAGAGTTTCCTAAGATTATTCTCAAAGCTATGAAAGAAATTTCTAGAGAAATAAAGGAGATGAGGATGGATATATACAAGGAATACCGTAAATTATTTCAACATGGTGAAGGCTTCGGCATGTCTCATCACTGGAGTGATCAACCAGTGCAACAAAAACAAGTTTCCCAACGCTCTACGATGCCTACATTCTTAGTAGTGGGAATGAAGGGTTTCAAGAACAAGGATCCCATGAATATTATTTCATGAATTATGGGTCTCAAACTCAGAGATTCAAGGACCACTTGATTTTTCAATAATTTTATCAAATCAAGGACAACAGGAGACCCAAACATCACAATAGAGGTGGAGGATTCATTCAGAATCATGATCTACACTGCACTATGGGCAGATTTTTCTTATCCAACTTTGATGGGTCATCTAAATTCACTGCCAAATCATGGTAGAGAAGCTTGACATATACATCCATCTGAACAAAGTTCTAGAGATGGAGGTCATTAAGATAGCAGTGTTGCACCTTGAGGGTGAAGCACATGATTGGTTGTTCCATGGCCTGTCTACATTAGGTCATGCCAATGTGACTGCATATTCAGAGTTCACAAGGAGGTTGGTGGAGAGGTTTGATAGAATATATCCTGAAGCACCATTCACGGGGCTTGCAAAGCTAAAATAATTAGGTAATCCAAAAACTTACATTTCTGAATTTTTAAAACTTTCTGTTATGGTTCCTGATTTGTTTTCAACAAGAAGGGTCTATATGTTCATTGATGGGTTAAATGAACCACTTCATGGGTTGGTTAAGTCTACCAAGCCCACTACCCTTCAAGATGCCATTGAAATGGCTAGAGATATTCAAGATGCCTTTCCAAAAGCAAAGGAAACATTTTAGCATAAGCCCTATTTTCCATCAAAGGGAAAATATGAGAAGGCTCCTCCTTCAAAGGAGAGCCAATACAAAAAACATTTTGATGATGACGTCCAAAGATATTTGAGGAGGAGGGAGCTTTGCTTCACATGCGAAGAATCTTTGGCACCTGGACATAAATGTGCAACAAGAAAGGTACACTACATAGAGGTATTTTTATATGCATTCAGGAGATTTACTATGCTAGTTCCACATGTGGGACTATGACCCACCTCCATATTTGCATATTTCTGTTTGTGTGTATTTAATTTTGATCCCATACATTGAGGATGCACTTATTATTTTTATGGGAATGATTGGAGAGAGGATGGGAGGAATGTATGTGCCCTATGGGAGAGATATTCTCCATGTTCATTATGCTACATGTTTCGAGGACAACAATGGGCAAACCATGTTTGTTTCATTGGATATATTGTCTCCTTGTGGGATGAATCATTTGCATCTCATAAAATTTGGAGGATCATTTCATGGAGGGATGGATTGGGAGACACTTAGCTTATGAGGGAATCTTATCACATGATAGTGTCACCAATGGTGGAGGAGAAGAGTTGCAGCACTCACCTTGTCAGTTGCTTGAGGACAAGCAACATTTGGGAAGGGAGGATTGTAATATTCCTAATTAGGCATGAGCTAGTTCGAAATTTTTTTTTTTGTTGTTGTTGTCTTGTTTTATGAATAAGAGGACAATGGAGGTCTATAATTCTCCATAAATATGAATAAATCACTGCCAATGTAAATGGAAAACATCTTGGTAGCTTAATTAAGCACCCTTAGGTGTGAAAAGGGGTTGGAACATCTTGACTGGGTCAACTTTAACCAAATCAACAACGCTATCATGGAGGAGTGGCAATCAATGAGGGACAATGCAGTTTTAGATGGAGACACCTTGCATGGAAGTAGGGTCATAAATGAATGGGGCTTAGGGTTTGGAATCTCATATATAATAAAGGGAAGAGGATGGCAGCCATATTCATTATGTTTATTTATTTGATATTTCTAAATATATGGTCTGTTTAGACATATAGCTTTCTCTAGCTATTTAGTTGAGATTGTTTTGCTATTTAGCGCTGGTGTTCCTGTTCGGGAGTCCCACCTCTTCCATTGAGAATATCTTGGAGGAGTATGGTACTTCACTTCCACTATCAGGAATTTTTCCAAAGCTTCATATTACATCTACAGTGCAGATCCTGTTGAGGGTTGAGGTGTTTTGCAGGTTGCAGCAGTGGAGACCATCTTTGGGTCACCTCATTACTTATTTTTCAGTGGAGAAGGCTTATTTTCCATTGGAAGGAAAAAAAGGAAGGCCCTTGTGCATATTTTTAGATCTTGGCATCAAGCCACGTATTTATTTTCCCCTACAGCGCAATTTCTTTTCCAGATCTGCATTATTTTGAGGGAGGAGTTGCGGGGTGGTTTTGGCACACCATTTGGAGAGGAGATTTGCTAGTGAAGGGATAAAACTTCCATATATGAGATCTATTGGATGAGGCTTCACTATTTATTATATCAGATTAGCCATAGTTTCTAGATCTATATGTTGAAGTGAATCTTCAGCCCTAAGGCTCTGGTTCCTATCTTGTACATGGTGTTTTGCTGAAAACCCTTGTGGGGTTCTTCCTTGGAGGTTGTATAGTGCCTAGATCTGTATTAGATCTATCTTTTGTGGCCTATATCAGCCCATGTTATGTTGTATCTTCATTTTCTGTATTAGTGCCTTTTAAACATTGTTGTAGCAGTCTTCCGGCCTTTTGATATATAGTAGCAACACCTCTTTTGAGGGTTTTGTCCATTGGAGGCTTGTTCTATCTTATTGTAGAGCTTATGGCCCATTTATTATGCATATTTTGCTACTGTTATAATGATTATCAGGTCTCCATGTTGGCCTCTTTATTTCATGTAATGTTTACACTTATATTTCCATAGTTTTACACTATATTCTTGCTTTTCCTATTTGGGAATATTACAAAGTTGGTTTTGTGCTTGTTCGTCGTCCATTGAAGCATAGTTTTAAGGATTTTATTAACTGATTCAACTTGAACATTACCTTGGGGATAATAGGGAGATGAGTATTGGTGCTCAAATCCCAATAGAGAGGATAGATCATGCCATATCTCATCTTCGAAATGTCAGCCATGGTTAGAGGCCAATTGTTTCAGAACCGCAAATCGAGTGATAACATGGTTAAAGAAAAATAGATTTGTGGTAGTTGGCGTGTTATTGAATGGCCTTAGACCATTTGGTGAAATAGTCAACCATAACAATGATATACTTGTGGTTACCAGTAGATGGAGGTAGAAAATCCATAAAGTCAATGATCCACTTAGAGAAGGGACCAACTGATATGATAGGATGGAGGGGAGCGGGTGGATCTCGCGCCTTTGGGGAAAATAGTTCACAATTTGAAAATTGTTTGACTACTTCAATGCATTCACCAAAGAGATAAGGCAAAAAATACCCAGTGCAAATGACTTTCTGGGTAGTAGTGAGACTAGAGAGGTGGCCACCAAAAGCACTACTATGGTACGAATTAAGGACTTTCTCAGCTTCAGCATGCATGAGACAACAATGGATGACAAAATCGGCACCACGACAATAGAGATTGTCACCAATGAGAAGATAGTGGGGGGATTGGTCTCAGATATGTCATCAAGCATCACGATCAAGATGGGAAGTGAAATTTTGGGTTTGCAAGTAGGTGACGATGTTGAAATACCAAGGGTCATCCAAAGTAATTAAAAACAAGTGTTCATTAGGAAATTCATCATTAACTGGTGGATCTTGCACAACAATAGGAAATTCAGAAATGATTTTAGCAAGGGATAAACCCTTCTTACTCTTAGGTGTCACAAATTTAAGTTCGAATTCCTGAAGGATAATGATCCAATGGTTGTACTTTGCATTGATGATCTATTGACTCAATAGGAAATCCATATGGTTGGGATTGGTCACCACCTTGGTGGAACACATTAGGATATAATGAAAAAGTTTTTGGACTGAGAACACAACGACCAATGCCAACTCATCTTCATGCGATTAGGACACAGGGGGAGCCACAAGGTTCTTACTAACATAATAGATAACATGTTTTCTTCCATGTCCTCCTCTTGAATACGGACCCCAACGACCGAATGGGTGGACGTTGGGATGTACAGGAAGAAATCCCTCTCAAAGTTAGGAGGAATAATCAAGGGAGAAGAAGTGAGAGCATGTTTCAAGGCATCAAAAGACTATTGATCATAGTCATCCAAACAAATCGAATGCTAGATATAAGGAGTCTTAGAAACCCATGTGCAGTGGTAGCATAGTCAAGGACGAACCTGTTGGGAAAAATACTGAGGGGGGGGGGGGTGAATCAGTATTTATAACTCACTGTAAACTTTTACCTTTTCTTTACTGATTTCTATACAAAAATTTAATGAACCCAACTAGCATATACACGCGACTTTCTTTAAGAAAACTTGCGTATGTCCAGAGATCTTTATTATGCAGATAATTCTTTACTTAGATCAGTGCATCATTCATTCATGAGATGTTTAGTAAGCAGTAAGCATGTGCAGTAAGAACAAAATAAATCGTCACACATAAGCAACACATATGACCACTAGGATTTAAGGTGGAAACCCAATTCAGGAGAAAACCACCACTGCTGTCATCTCTTTCTTTAATATTTATTATAAATAAAACTAATTACAATATTGTACTAGCGCATAGTCATACCAACACATAGAAACCCACCTGCAGAAGGCTGCAACCTTCTCTCATTCTCCAGCTTCTATTGGAAAGGAGCTCCAACCCCCTGATCTTGTTTACCAGCTACCACTAGAAGGGAGCTTCAACCCCCTGATCAGAACACCAACTTCTACTAGTAGGAAGCTTCTACTTCCCTACTGAAGGCTTCAAACCTCAGAACCATTGTAGACCTCGTTTCATCAATTTTCACACTAGATCCAAACAACTTCAACACAACACAACCTGTAGGCCTTTTTTCTTCAGATGTTAAGACAGGACTCACTCCACACATTTAAGCTCAAATAAAATTCATCAAATTGAAACTTATAACCCCATCAATTCATTCATTGAATCATCAATCAACCAACAAACCATTGATCTTTAATCATAATCAACTAGTAGCATAAAAAATATTCAAACAGCCCAAATATGCATGAAGACATCATTTACAGACAACAGTAATACAACAAAACAGATCAAAAATTTCTTTCTGCATACTTCAACAAAACCCTAGATTCCATATGTGGTTTTGATGAAACAAACTTGCGTATATACGTGCTTTCCTTAACACCAACCTGCGTATATATCTATGAATATTGTTTTTCAGAATATGGTCAGTCTCAAATATAGATCGGAGGCTTTCAGTAAGATATCTTTTCAGTATTTTAGAACCCTTGATGAGTCAGTCATCATAAAACATATTTACTCACTCATTGATCATATTTGTACACAATCAACTTAGCATAATATACAACATTCAAACAACTTAGATCTACATGAAGACGTCATTGACCAACAGCAGAAATATAGTAGAAATAAATAGAAAACCTCTGCAATAAGCTTCAGAAAACCCTAACTTCCACACGGATTTTTGCTTAACTGAACCTGTGTCTATACGCACTTTTAAAGAGACGAACCTGCGTATAGATCTGCAACTATTTCAGGACTGCACAATTCTTCAGAATAAATAATCAACTCAAATCTTACCCTTTTCTTTAGCAAACATTCGCTAGATTGCAGATCTAAACATTTCATAAACAGATGTAAGAAATACATGGTCATTTCAGGTCTAGAGATCATGTTCCATCGTTGTATTCATAGGTGAATTATTTTTTTCAGATCTATCAATAAACTATAACCCATTCCATGCAGATATACTTCAGAGTGAAGTATTCATTCAATACCCAGACACATGCACACATTTGAACTATGATCTTCTTCTCCTTATATATTTTTAGCCTTTACCAATACCATGAGCCAAAACCACACAACTTTCGATGATATTCTCAGACGGAATCAAGTAGACAATACAACGCTCAATACTATGGGCTAATACAATGGTAATGCCCCTTGGTATCATAATTTTAGAGCGCAAAAGGCATACATGAATTTTTTTCATAAAAACTGTGTATATACTAATTATGGATGTATACACAGGTTTCCTTCATAAAAGTAGCGTATACGTTGCCTCCATATGTGGGTTGCCTTCATCAAACCTACGTATACATTGAGAAATATTTTTTGTTTCATTTCTCTGGCACTTACTGGAATTCCTTTCTCTCTCACATCTGGACTGACCTATAGAAACATCATTTTTACATCTTCAACAAATAGGTTGCTATCAAAGTAGGTTTCCATCAAGGACAACTTCATCAGGTAGGTTTCCATCAGGGACAACATATTGCATCATATTGCCAACAATCTCCCCCTTTGGACTTGATGGCAACCATGATGGTGTTTGATAACCACAACAGATAAATACATTAATCATAACCATTATTCAAACACCAAAATACTCTCCCCCTTTGACATCAAGGGAAAAGGGTCAATGATGTAATATTCCTAAATTAGAATGTAGCTAATTGGAATATTAATTTTTCTCTTAACCTATAGTTAGATGAATAAATGGGTAGGGAGGCCCATGAATATGTTTAGCAGCAAAAAAATCCCTCTAATGTGAAAATGGATCATATTCATAGCTGGATAAAACACCCTCAAGTGTGAACAAGGGCTAATGCATGAAGATAAGGTCAAGTTTGACCAAGTCAACAGAGATGGAATGGAGGGAGTGAATCATCAAAAGGGATAGTAAGTATGAATGTGGATTAGTTTAGATAGCTATATACAAGTTGGATTGAAGACCCTTAGGTGTGAAAAGGGCTAGAGCAGGTTGAAGAGGTCAACTTTGACCAAATCAAACAACGCTGTTATGGAGGACTGACATTAATGATGGGACAACGCAGTTTTGGAGGGAGATTGATTATGTTATGGTGGAAACCCTAATGAGTGGGAACCAAGGTGAGAAGGCTCACATTGTTTATAGGGAAGAGGATGGCAGAGATATGGGGTTAGCTTATGAATGATATTGTTAGTATGAATCTTAATTCCAAGCGTACGGAAAAATACCACTTTAGCTGTGCATAACCAACAACCCTAACAGCAGAGATGACTTCCAATATCTTCATATCTGCAGTTAGGTGATCAAGATAAATGCTGCAAAAAACTAGATCTATGCATTAGAAGAAATTAAACAGTAGAAAAAGCAATATTTACTCCATGCATCCAATAGAAAAGACAAGAATATGTTGAATGAATTTTGTATTATGGGCACCTAGGAGGAAAACATAGGAGGGTGTTCCCAGTTCTCCTCAATGGGATGGGTTCTTGAAAGTCCTCAGCACTTCAGATCTAGAATTCCTCTCTCTTGATGGTGTAGAAAACCCAGACAAAAATGGTTGCAAAATATGACTATGATGGTGGATCAATAGTCAGACCAAAAGTATAGATCCAAAGTGATATTTAGGCAACAAAAGGTGATAAATGAATGGAAAAACCCTTCTATTTATAACAAAATATTGAGTTAGTCTAGATATTGGTGCATAATTAAAATATTATTAACCAAATCAAGATCCAACTTTTATGGAATATTTTATTATATTTGTTGGAGGAAAAAAGAATTTGACTTGGGTCAAATCCCTTTATTTGTAAATAATAAATAAATAAATGATTTATTTATCATTTTAAGGATGTGGTTGAGTAATAATCAAATAAATAATGATTTATTTAATTATTTATGGGTGATTTAGTTATATTTAACAAAGAATATTATTTAAATAAGGTTTAAATAACTAATATTTAGGAAATAATAAGATAAATAATGATTTATCTAATTAATTTCCTTGTTTTGGGTTAAATATAACCAGGAATATTAATCAAACTATTGTTTAATTACTTATTCCTTGAGGAAAATCAAAAAAATATAGATTTATTTAATATTTCCTCATGGGGTTTCCTGTTTAGACCATAAACAACTTAATAAAGGTGGTTTAGTAAGTTATTTTTCATAGTGAATGTGATTTTACTTAGGGTAAAATTGGTCTGTAATATTCCAAATTTTTCCTTCAATAAATTGGAATATTAAATTTTGCTATTTTCACTTAGGAGTTGAATAATTGGGTGAGAAGGCCCATTCATAATAAAAACATGGATAAAATCCCTCTAGGTATGAAAGGGGATCATCTTGGAACTATATTTCACACCCTCATGTGTGAAAAGAGACATTTGCAAGAAGGCTATGTCAAGTTTGAGTAAGTCAAACAACACTGCCTAAGAGGATGTAGCTTGCTTGGGAAGACAACACAGAGAAAGAGGAGGGAATTTTCCTTGATGAAGGAAACCCTAAAGAATGGGACCCATGGAGAGAGAGCTCTCATTTTTTAAAAGGAGGGAAAGGTAGCTATTGTTACACATGCATATGATTATTGATTTCTTGTCTGCTTAGATTGTTTGCAGTCCTGACTATTTAGCTGAGTTGTTGTGCTGCTTAGCACAAGGATTTCCTGTTTAGGAATCCTTATCCTTTCTTGAGAATCCTCTTGAAGGATTTTCTCTTCATTTTCTCCACATCCAGGCTTGAGGCCAAGCTACTTCCTCCAGCTACAACATTATTTCTGCTCAAGTATAACATTGTGTTGCAAGGTGTTGCAGTGGAGGTCCTACAACACCACTTCCGGAGATATTTTGCAGAGGAGGGAGCCTCATTTCCTTTGAAGGATCAGTGAGGGAGAATATAAGTTTATTCCCATCATCTTTGGCATCAGGCAAACCATTTCTCATTAGCTACAGTGCAGTCCCTCTCATTGACTGCTTATTTCCATTGAGTATCTGCAGTGAGGGTTGCAGTATTGGTTTGGAGGGTCAAATCTTCAGTGTTAGGATCAGCCTTTCACTTGGAAGATCCCTTGAAGGAGGTATATTCAGCTGGTGCATCATATTTAGCCTTATTCATTCATTTCCAGTTTCTGAGTTGCAGCTTCTACCCAGCAACTCCGGCATTTTTCCCATTTTGTATATTTCAGCCAATCCTTCTAACGATTGATGTATTATTGTTCCCAGGGGTTAGAGCTTTGCTCCCCCACTTTATTTGAGCCACACATTTCCATATCCATGTATTGAAATTATTTCTGTAGCAGTGCCTCCTATAAACTACGTATTTATAGCCTGGGTTTATACATATATAACAGTGTTCTTCATTTTCTTGTACATGTATTGTTGAGGCTTGCATTGCCTTGCTTGAGTGGATGTTTCCTCAAGGATTTGTACTATATTTGCTGCTATAACATCATTTTTTGGCTACCTATATCTTCTTGTCTCACAGCTAATAAAAATAATGCTTTTGTTGCATTATATGTTCTTGCATTTGCTGCAGTCCCTTCATCGGGCATTATTCCAAGACAACTAGGTGCGGGAGACCTATTTAACTCACCTAGAGAGATTTATTTTGAGACTCCTCTTGGATTTCAGCCTTATAATCATATGTCTAAGGGATCTAGGTCTTGGTTTCAAATCTTGTAGCAACCATTCCTGGAAAATGCGTTTTCTATTCATGGCTTGGTAGCAGTTCCCGTTTTGGGATATTACAGTGGTATCAAAGCAGCTTTCTTGGCTCATCCCAAGAAGATCAGAATGATGAAGAAGATGAGATTACTCTTATCAGTGTTCAAAAATAATAAGAGCCTCTCCAAAGAGGAGGAGCAAGAAGAAGAGGAAGGATCATGCACATCCTATTCTCATCAAGAAGAAGACAAGCATGAAAGATACTTGGATCATCTGATTATAAGTAAGTACCTTGTTGAGTACAAATCTCAACCTAGAGCCTTCAAGGAGACTCTAGCTTTTCCACATTTCATCCAGTTGAAGGAAGAGGAGAGACCTTGTAGCAGAAGAGAAATCAATGGCAATATATTTATGTTGTCTACCTTTGATGGGTCATCTACAACAAAAGCTTGGGTGAGGAAGTTGGAAGCATTTTTATTGCTACATCCTGTAGTGGAGAAAGAAGCTATTGAGATATCAGTGCTGCACCTAGAAGGTGAAGCCCACATTTAGTGGTTCAGCCATTTCATCCATGCAGGAGTGCCTACTCTTGCTAAGTTTTCTCCAAAGCTGATCAAGGGTTTTGACAATAGAAGAACAGTAGAGGAGAAGGCCTCGCCACCACTTGAGGATTTTGTTCCTAACACTGTCACACTCATGGAGGAGCAGCCACATGCAACAATAGTTGGGGCAGCCAACACATTGGAGGAAGGAACTCTTGCAGCCCTACAAGAGATTCTAAAATCTCATCAAGGTATGGGAATATTTCCACTATCTATTGTTACAACAAATGCTCTTGACAGTTGTGGAAATTTGTTTTTACATGACCAAGGGTCAAATCTCAGTGCTAAGCTAGAGAAAGATGATTGCACTACACTATGAAAATGGTTCAAGGAAGAAATGAACCATCATCCTCATGCACCTTGGTTGAGTTGCACACAATCCTTGAGGTTGGGGTGTGAACAATTGGAGGGTGAAATAAACCATGACACTCTTATGGAAACCCATGAAACTATCCTTAAGCTGGAGTATGAGACAACTATTGCACCCTTGGATATATTAAAATCATTTTAAAACAATGGTAAAGAGGAGATATTACCTTCATCATATTTGGATCCTTGTGGATTCAACATAGTCATGCGAGAGAGATATTCTCTAGGAGGTCTCCAAAGAGCTGCATTCCAAACTCTCTTGGGATGAAAATATAGGGTATTGATTTGGGAGGATGGTATCCCTCATGAGAGGAGTAGCAAGATGAAGAGAAGGAGGCATCCACAAGTGATTGAGTGGATGTGGTTGATGAGTAAGAAGCTGGGAGGCTACTTGCAAATTTATGATACGAGGCAGCCGGAGGCTTGGCTGCACTGGTTGCTCTTGAAAGAGTTTGGTCATCATCCTCTTTCTAAGGGTATGTGGCAAGATGCTTGCATCATTGATCAGCAAGGAGTATGGATGCAAGGTGTTTATGTGACATTCATATCATTCATTGTGTCTCCATCACATGAGTTGTATGATGGGAGCATAAGGAGGCAGCAAGAACTTGGGTTGCTTGTGTTGTACTTGAGAGAGCAAGGGAAAATTTTCTCTCACATGTTGTGTGATGTTTTTGGAGTATAAGAGAGCACTCTCAAAGTGAAAAGGGTCTACTCCTTGGACTTGGATGATTTGGAAGCACTTCCATCTTGGGAGGTATTCCACATTTGCAGCAACATTACTAGAGGAGTCTTTGACAAGGAGCGGGTCAAAGAACATAGATTTGTATTGGCAGGAGCTTATTTGCATGAGCTCATAGCGCTATCAGTTTGGAACAGGGACTTATGGATGGAGTGTCCCCAGGATCACTTCACATTGGATGCACTTGGTGAACAAGGAGGAGGTGAGGATGATAGAGCAGTAGATGGAGACATCTACCACTATGGCATATTCTTCTTGACTTCGGCTTCCAAACTTGAGAAAGATGATCTTCTTGCAACACATGGTTCATTCCTCTTCATAGCATGCCAGAACACTATGGAGGACTCACTCATACATCCATGTACCATCTTACTTCCGAAATATGGTAAGAAATTTGTTTTTACAATTATTTATTTGCATACTCTTACCATTACCATGCAGTGCATTGCTCCATAAGAGGGCAAGATTTTCACATTGCTCCATGATCAAAGTTGGGCCAAACTATATGATGGAGACAGCCATATTTTATGTGGCCTTGGGAAAATGTTTTCTCATTACATGTATGTTCAGTTTTTATATCCAACTATTTTCCATATGATGACATACATGATTCACTATGTATCAAGAAACATTTTTCCTTGTAATTTTCTAATGCAGCAGTTTGGAAAACTGCGCTGTCACTGTTGGGAAAACTGTTGGTACCTTCTTGCACCACATGAAACCTTCAGAATTTTCCTCATTTTGTTGCTGATCATGATTTCATTTTCTGATATGGATCTGATTTGTATTGGAAGCAATATTGGGAGAGAGACACATGAGTTGGATGTGTCCTTCAAGGGAGAGACTTCCCACATTTTCTGCACTACATGTTCTAATGGGAGCATGGGAGGAGATATGGCCACCACAACCACCTATTTGTTTTATTTTTAGGTGAGATATGAGTTTGATAGCCATCCATTGTATATCCATGGGAAAGTATTTGATCTTTTATTGTTAACACATTCAGCCATTTACTATTCATTAGTAGATGTGATGATTTTTGTATGTTACTTGCCATACTATTTTCTGAAGTTGCAGTTGATGAGACTACACTGTGTCCTTTTGAGTCATTTTTTGTATCATGTAACATCATGTAAATCCTTCATAAAACTTCTCATTAGTATTTTCTATGATGATCATGTCCTATTCATCATGGATGAAACATTTTGGGCCAGCTTGTTCTTGAATGTTGGAGGAGAACTCTTTGGAGGATTTTTCTTCACTTTTCCATTTGAGGGCAATAATTTTGCAACCCAGGATCAACACACACTCTACACTTATCATAAGTGGAAAGTAGGAAAACATGGGGTAAGCTATGATGCTTACCATGTTCAGATTTTCAGCCCACCTTCATTTTTGGAGCTTGAGGTGGAAGGAGATTTTCAGGAATTTCCATGTTGGGAGGTGACTCACTTTGTCTGGATGATTTCTTGGGGATGGAGGATCTATTTGGGGAAGATGTTTTCACGACAATTTTCAGTTTCCATTCCTTAGGAGAAACTTCTCAATTCTATCATTACAGTTGCTTGAGGACAAGAAACATTTGGGAGGGGAGGACTGTAATATTCCAAATTTTTCCTTCAATAAATTGGAATATTAAACTTTACTATTTTCACTTAGGAGTTGAATAATTGGGTGAGAAGGCACATTAATAATAAAAAAATGGATAAATCCATCCTGGTATGAAAGGGTATTATCATGGAACTAGATCTCACACCCTCATGTGTGAAAAGAGACATTTGCAAGAAGGCTAGGTCAAGTTTGACCAAGTCAAACAACGCTGCCTAAGAGGATGTAGCTTGTTTGGGAAGACAGTTCAGAGAAAGTGGACGGAAGTTTCCTTGATGAAGGAAACCCTAAAGAGTGGTACCCATGGAGAGGGAGCTCTCATTGTTTAAAAGGAGGGCAAGGCAGCCATTGTTACACATGCATATGATTATTGATTTCTTGTCTGCTTAGACTATTTGCAGTCTCGACTGTTTAGCTTAGTTGTTGTGCTGCTTAGCACAAGGATTTCCTATTTAGGAATCCTTATCCTTTCTTGAGAATCCTCTTGAAGGAGTTTCTCTTCATTTTCTCCACACCCAGGCTTGAGGCCAAGCTACTTCCTCTAGCTACAATGTTATTTCTGCTCAAGTATAACATTGTGTTGCAGGGTGTTGGAGTGGAGGTCCTACAACACCACTTCCGGAGCTATTTTGGAGAGGAGGGAGTCTAATTTCCTTTGAAGGATTAGTGAGGGAGCATATGAGTTTATTCCCATCATCTTTGGCATCAGGCCTACAATTTTTCATCACCCACAGTGCAGTCCCTCTCATTGACTGTGTTATTTCCATTGAGTATCTGCAGTGAGGGTTGTAGTATTGGTTTGGAGGGTCAAATCTTCAGTGTTAGGATCAACCTTTCACTTGGAATATCCCTTGAAGGAGGTCTATTCAGCTGGTGCATCATCTTCAGCCTTCTTCATTCATTTCCAGTTTTTGAGTTGCAGCTGCTACCCAACAAATTGACATTTTTTCCATTTTGTATATTTCAGCCAATCCTTCTAAGGATTGATGTATTATTGTTCCCAGGGGTTAGAGCTTTTCTCCCCCACTTTATTTGAGCCATAAATTTCCATATCCATGTATTGAAATTATTTATGTAGCAGTGCCTCCTATAAACTGCACAATCATAGCCTGGGTTTATACATATATAGCAGTGTTCTTCATTTGTTTATACATGTATTGTTGAGGCTTGCATTTCCTTGCTTGAGTGGATGTTTCCTCAAGGATTTGTAATATCTTTGCTGCTATAAAATAATTTTTTGGCTATCTATATCTTCTTATCTCACAGTTAATAAAAATAACGTTGTTGCTGCATTATATGTTATTTCATTTGCTGCAGTCCCTTCATCGGGCATTATTCCAAGACAACTAAGTGCGTGAGACCTATTTAACCCACCTAGAGGGATTTATTTTGAGCCTCCTCTTGGATTTCAGCCTTAGAAGCATAGATCTAAGGGATCCAGGTCTTGGTTTCAAATCTTGTAGCAGCCATTCCCGGAAAATTCGTTTTACAATCATGCCTTGCTAGCAGTTCCTATTTTGGGATATTACATGGTATTACATGGTGTACTTGGGTCCATCTAATAAAAATGGGTTAGATGAACAAAAAATGGTGTAACAGATTTCCCCCCCGCATGCAAGCGTTAGGAGCTAATCGTATGACCAAAGTACGTTGTAAGAACTCAATCACTAGACGTCGAAGGGGAAGTCAAAGAGAGAGGAGTATAAGGTAGACCAAAGTGCTGAAAGAACTAGACCTTGAGGAGTCGAGACTTATAGGTGCGACAAGTATCTTTGATGAGTGAGTACCTATGCTATAGGCAGCAGGGGAGGCATACCTATGCCCACCGAGGCAAAGTACAAACAATGAGGCGTCCGGAAAACCATGGGACGAAATAATATAGTATATGTTGGCATAAACATGAGCCAGATAAATAACATGATAATGAATGCCACATACATATTGTGCCTGGGATAATAGCCCATAATTTTTCAATAATATTTGAGTACATGAGATATAAATACAACCCATATGCCCTTGTAAACAGGAAAGGGCTCTAAAATTATGACTGATATATCAAATCAAGAAGGCACTGCAAGCGGCTGAGGCTGGCATCATCAAATCTATGGAGTTGCATCGAAGGTTGAAGTGAAGAAGTAATCCAAGTATGTGGAGGGCTACCTATAGGGCCGCCCCCTCATGAGGTCTGGGACATCGCACACACCTGGGAATCACCGATATCAGCTGTTGTATCACTGAACCATCAAGTATACGGATCTTGATCATGCTGAAAGGAGCTGGAGCTGAGAAACAATCAATTCAAAGGGAAATAAGGAGCCCCTTTGCCTGATCCGGGGCACTGAACAAGAGTGGAAGCTGGAGCCAAGGTACACCACCCTCTAGACCTATATTCTAGAATGAATGAGCTGATGTCGATAGAAGGAGGTCCACCGTAGGTGAGGCAATAAGGGATCCTCAACTAAGGCACGAGAGAAAATAGTAGAGTGACTGACAGACTGACACCAATGATGATGATGAAATGGAGGGTACTGAGTAGTGAACGGATGAATTCCCTTGTTAGAGCATAAAGGGCATGGATGACCTGGAAGCAACTGACACAACATCATGAGGGATAGGGGACAATGGGACTGAAGGCCATAATGTGCGACACGAGAGAGAGAACAAGCAATGAAAGATGGAGGACTATAGCTGGATGCAAATGGATTCGGGATATACTCCATGGATGCTCTAAACAAGGGTGACTCAAAGGTGCTGCCACACGAAAAAGGTCCAATGGGGGCCATAAAAACATGAGTACAAGATGGTAACTCACGAAGAAATTCAAAACGAGCGTGGACAAGTATGGGGGAAAATTGGTGCCCCCAGTACGAGTGTTGCAAGTGAAGAAATTCGATTTTGAGGAGGGGTGAAGTGACACTTCCTGGACAAATGTGTCTTGGTGAAGTATGAAATCACTAAAAAGCATGTGCTGGCTACCTAAAGAAAATAAAACATGTGTTTTTGGAAGGAAATGCGAAGGGTAATATTTCTTCAGATAGAGTGCATTGCGAGGATTAGGAAGGGGATTGCCTTCGATGTCCTCTAATAGATATTCCCCCTTGCCTAAATCCTTACTAATGATATAAGGTCCTAGCCATAATGAGTCAAACTTCCAATGACCAAGGACATCATGGGCCTGCTCATACACCAGAACAAGATCAACTTTGTGAAAAGTACGAGGTTAGAATTTTCGGTCATATTGAGCTTTGGTGCATTTTTTAGTTGCCTCAATGGTTTGCAATGCAACACGATGGTATTCGAAAGTGTGTTCAAGCATGATAAGTCTCTGTTCTAAAGGTTGGGTTTCAGGGAGAAGTTCGACGGCTAGATGAAGGGAAGGGATTTCACAGTCGATTGGTAAGACTGCCTCCTCTCCAAAAATAAGGTGGAAAGGAGTAAACCCGATGGAAGTTTTAACAAAATTTCTATAGGCCCACAAAGCAGCGAAGAGCATAAGGTGCTAGTTGGTTTTTTTCTTATCCACCATCCATTGAAGTATGGTTTTAAGAATTTTATTGACTGCTTCAACTTGGCCATTACCTTGGGGGTAATAAGAGGAGGAATATTGGTGCTCAAAGCCCAACAGTGAGGATAGATCACGCAATATCTCATCTTCAAAATGTCAGCCATGGTCGGAGACCAATTTTTTTGGAACTTTGAATCGAGTGATCACATAGTTAAAGAAAAAGAGGGCTGCGGTAGATGTTGTGTTGTTAAACGTTGGCATGGCCTCAGCCCATTTAGTGAAATAGCCAACCACCACGATGATATACTTATGGTTACCAGCTGATGACAGTCAACACTCCATAAAGTCTATGGCCCACTTACAGAAGGGGCCAACGGAGCTGACAGTATGGAGGGGAGCTGGAGGGGCTCGTGCCTTAGGGGAAAAATGTTGGCAATTGGGGCAGTGTTTTACTGCCTCAATGCAATCACCAAAGAGAGAAGGCAAAAAGTATGTAGCACGCATTAGTTTCTAGGCAGTGGAAAAATTGGAGAGGTGGCCACCACAAGCGCCAATATGATATGCATTGAGGACTTGCTTTGCTTCAGTGTGCATGAGACAACGACGAAGAACATAATCTACACCGCGATGATAAAGGTCATCACTGATAAGAAAGAAGCGAGGGGCCTGGTGTTAGATACGTCATCGAGCATCACGTTCAAGATAGAGGGTGAACTTTTGGATTCACAAATAAGTGAGGATGTCCCCATACCAAGGGTCATTGATGGTAATGGAAAATAAATGTTCATCGGGGAAATTATCATTAACTGGAGGATATTGCGTACCTGTAGGTAGTTGGGAAATGAGTTTAGCGAGGGCTAAACCTTTCTTACTTTTTGGTGTGACAAATTCAAGATCGAATTCCTGGAGAATCACGATCCAACGGGCGTACTTCCCACTGATGATTCGACGACTCAATAGGAAGGCCATAGGGTTGGAATTACTCACGACCTTGGTGGAACGCATGAGAATGTAATGAAGTAGTTTCTGGACTAAGAACACGACAGCCAGCACTAATTTCTCTTCATGTGAGTATGATACGGGAGGTCCTACCAAGTTCTTACTGACATAATAGATAACATGTTCAACTCCATTGTCATCTTCCTGAATGAGGACTCCAGCGACCAAGTTGGTGGAAGTGGATACAAGATTAAATCCCTATCAAAGTCAAGTGGGTGAATCAAGGGAGTGATGTGAGAGCATGTTTCAGGGCATCGAAAGACTCTTGAGCATAGGTATCCCAAACAAAAGGGATATTAGAGCGAAGGAGTCTAACGAACCCATGTGCAATGGTGGCATAGTCAGGTACGAACCGGTGAAGGAAATTAGCTTTGCCTTGGAGGCTTTTTAACTGGGGTAATGTACAAGGGATAGGAAGCTCAAGAATGGCTTGAAATTTCAATGGGTCAAGCGTGATACCATCTTTAGACACAATAAAGCCTAGAAGACGACCAACAGGTACACAAAAGACACACTTCAGCAGATTGAGGCGGATTTTATACTTGCGACATCGGAGAAAAACGGTACGCAGGTCATGGAGGTGCTGCGCTGGATGTTTACAATGCGCGGTAAGGTCGTCTAAATAAGCAAGGATAATATGATACAGGTCATGGAAACAGTAAGACATAGCCCGCTGAAAAGTGGCTCTTGCGCTTTTAAGGCTGAACGACATGAATCGATAGGAAAAGGTCCCCCACAGACTAATGAACGTGGTTTTAAGTTGATCAGCATGATGAATAACAATTTGGTTGTACCTGGAGAAACCATCCATAAAATATAGAACCTCATGCCCCACACACTCATCAATGATCTGGTCAATGAATGGTATGGGGAAGTTTTCTTTGGGACAAGCTCTGTTCAGATCGCGAAAGTCAGTGGAGACATGGATGGTGCCTTGTTTCTTGATAACGGGAACCAGATTGGACACCCAAGTGGTGTATTCAATGGGGTAGATAAAACCAGCCTTCTTGAGCTTATCGATTTCAGCTTTGACAACTTCTCGTCTGGAAGGATTAATGGGTCTCATATTTTGACGGACAGGATTGGCATCAGGCCATGTATTGATATGGTGTTCGACAATGGAAGGATTAAGTCTGGGCATTTCTGAATAGGACCAGGAAAAAATATCGTGGAATTATTTGAATAGCTTGGTGTAAGCCTCAACCTCTTTCGGGGTGAAATGGGTATCCAAGGTGATATTTTCTTCTATCCCTGGTTTGTCAGAAATGTCAATTTTAATGGTAGGAGAGATATTGGCCATATTTCCTTCTTCGAAAGCATCAGGTGCAAAAATGGGATTTATAAACCAATCGAGTTCATTAGGAATGAATTCTTTAGTTTCCACAACATATTGGTCATGGGACTGTTGTGGGAGGAAGTACGCACGATGGTGCATATAATCCCACGGAAAGTCAGGATTAGTCAATGCTTCCATAATGTCTTCATCGGAGTGAAAGATGGGGTGACTGGAGGAAGGGAGACCACCTACCATGGTAGAGCTACCTGACTCATCATCATGTGAAGAAATGCTCATGTGCACAACATCATGGGGGATGACCAAAGAGTAAGCAGATAAAGGATCTACCGAAGTTGAGCCCAGGGTGATCATTGAAGGGAGGTCAAGTGGATCATCAGGGGAAGTCTCCATGGGGGCTTCCACCGAGGGTCTTATGGATGATGATAGGTAGAAAATGGTGGTCGAAGGCTCCGTCATGTTGACATCGGGAGGAGGGATGTCAATGGTAGTAGGCGGGTCCTCTGGTTCCGCTGAAGCAAAACTCGCGAACAAGGAAAGGGTGCACTTGTTACGCTCGGCCTCGAATTGGTGAAAGGCTTCCAAAGAGGAGTGATACGCTTAGAGGTGAGGACAAACGTGAGTGTAGTGGCCACGGAAATCACATAAAGCACAAGGGTGATTTGTGCATAATGATTTGAGTTTTGGGATTGAATCAGGTATAGTGACATAGACCTTAGGGATGTCAGATTCTGAAAACGTCTCATTAACCATGGGCTTAAGGTGGGGCAACTCTAGACAAGTATGGGTGGCATGCCCGACAACATCACATAAATCGCACTCAGTAGTGTGCCTTGGCAGCCAAGGAGGGGCAAGGTTTGTCGGGGTAGTCCTGTCTCTGGTTGCTTTGTTGGATTTTCCCCCATTACCCGAAGCTGTCACAAAAGGTGGAGGTTCCTGTTGAGGTGGCTGAGGCACTGTAGCCACGAGCAAAGTCATAGGGACCGGTTGAACTGGGGTCAAAGCGATATATGGTTTGGGGTGACCAAGTGGGGTAACGGATGGGGGATCAAGGTACCAGAAGGGAATCCCCAGGGTCAAGTTAGGTAGAGAGAGGGTGGCCATAATAGGTACCGTGTAGATTCCAGGAGGGGGGGCTAGGAATGGTATCTAACCGAAGGGGTAATGACTAGGCGAGACAGCTCCAAGATGGTTAAGGCCTGGAGGAGCCGTTCCAGGCAGATAAAGAGGCTCATGAGTATCAGTTGAAGGTGAAGGGCCAGGAGGAGAAGGTCCAGAAGGCTGATTAGAGGCCATCATGAGAATCTGGTAATCGGAGGTACCATATGGAAGAGGTTGAGTGGCCGCTTGACCTTCAGGTCGTTGGGTAGCCACGAATACCTACTGAGGGAAAGGATCAGTAAGCACAGCCAATTGACTATGTGCAAGACTGGGAGGAATGGAAGGAATGGCTTGTTGTCCTCTCAAAGTTGCTTGAGACTCCCATAGTTTCCGCATTTGTGGCAAAAGAGGAAAATCATGCATGTAATGACCATAAACACTACAACAAGAATAGGGCTTGTTCATGCAAATAGGCCTGTCCTGCTTGGGCTGAGTGCCCTGTTGCTGGTTAATAGTGTTAGGAGCATTACCTTGGTTAGGTCCAGAATTACCAGGGGAAATTTGAATTTGAGTGCCTTTCCTCTTCTTTTTTGAGGGAGGAGGATTAGTCGCGCCCTGCTGTGCATACACCTGCCCCTAAGGGGGCAGTGGTTGCTATTTTGGGGGTTGAGAAATCAAGGGAGGAGGAGGTGCTAATGCTGGAGGAGATGGAGCACCAGGCTATGGATACGAATAATAAGGAGGTTGGGTGATAGTGTGGTAAATAGGAGGTTGGGAAAAAAGAGGAGGTATGTCGTATCCTGGATACGTGCTACCGGGAGGGGGAAAAGTGCAGGATGTGTTGGCCCCACCCTAAGGAAAGCCATAGTCCATGGGAGGTTGAGCATATGGATTAGAGAGAGATCCAATGATACCGTCAGTAGCGTGAGATGCCCCGGGTATGTTGGCATCATTGGGCCTGGGAAGATCAGGTAGAACGGTATAAACATAACCCGATTGAGCGTAGATCAGGTCATATTTTAATGCAATTTCGAGAGCAACTTCTTCGGTTTGAGGAAAGTGTGATGCGACATATTTTCCGATAGGTGGAAAAAGAGATCTAAGGAACCATTCCATGTAGAAATGGTCTTCGAAAGTAGGAGCTCGACATAGGCTCTTTCTTCTCTGCCATTCCTCAACATGATCGAAAAGGTGGTTCGTAGAAGATTGATGGAAAGAATTCAAGAGTTCGGTACCATTGTTGTAATGAAGGGGAAGCTGGAAGTAAGAAAAAAGATCCCGAGCAAGAGTTGCAAATGTGGTATGAGAGGAAGGGGCCTGATCAACATACCACTTAGAAACTTCACCTGTAAGTGTACGTTGGAACAACAGAAGATGGACAGGGCCATCGGTAATGGAGTTAGACAAACACCACATGTGGAAAGAACGAACATGATTTGAAGGATCTTCTCCAACAAGGCCTTCAAACTTTGGTATGTCGAAAGGGAGCTTCGTCGGCATAGCAGGCCAACTAGCGTCATGGTGTATGGGGTCGTTTATCAACTGGTCAAAATCAGGGAGGCTGAGGCCTGCCATGAAGGTGAGAAAGGGCACAGCTGGGGTAGTGTCCGTTGCGGTCCCACTAGTGGTATTCCTAGCATGAGGGCCGGGGTTACCACCAACATTAGGTCCTGCACCAAACATGGTGAAGGTGACAGGGGGAGAACCGACGACAGAACAAGTAGGAGAACCCAATGGACCAAAAGAATAGTCGGAGTGTGGACTCGATCAAGGACTAACTTAAATCCTATGCGGAGGAGTAAGTCTTCCTACCGGAAACTAAGGATGAAGGCCAAGAAGTCTTCGGGATAAATGCCTTGGTGGTGAAATGATGACAACACAAACATGGCACAAAAGAAAAAGAAAGCGACAAGGGCAGGGAGGTGCAGGATCAACTGATTACAATGTTGAAACAAGGGCAGAGAGGTGCAGGATCAATTGATTTCAATTTTTTAGAGTCGTTTCTTGGTGGTGTTAACCAAGCCCTTTTTCACTTAGGGTGTTTGTGTGAAGTGTGTAAATTTTAATTTTTAAACCCAGATGTTTGTAGAGACAAAATAAAAACTATGTTGTATAGTTGTAAATAAACCTGCAAATGGCAGTATATAAGCCTGCAAAAATGGAAAAGAAACAGCTAATGATGCAATAATATAAACCCAAGGAGGCGGGTCTCTCAACAACTAGTCTATAGGTGAGTAAAAAATTAATCAAAACACAGTAAAATAGCCAATAGATCTAAGGTCAAGAGGGACAAGGATCTAAAGGACAAATCTGCTGGAAAGTGGTGTAGAAAACAACAACAAATCAAAGGAAAAATTGTTGTAAAAGGGGTGGCGAAAGGCCATCTCCTGGAGGGAAATGAAGTGAACCCTAGAGGAAAACCCAAAAAAATCTAAATGACGTGATTTGGATGGATAAAAAGCCGATCAGAAGCGGATCTGAAGGTGAGGTATCAGATATGAAAAAATGCCTGAAGACTCTAAAATTTTAGACAACTTGCAACAACAAAAACTCTTCCACAAAAAGTGGAGGCTAATGAAGCCCTAGGGGGATAGGTTCCCACTTAGTTGAGAAAAACAGAACAATTACATGTCCAAAATGGCCGGAGACGGAGGTAAGACAACCCTGAACAAAGGCTTAGACAAACCCAAAAAACTTTCAGAAAAATCCATGCAAAAAGTCCAGGTCGCAGTTTCTAATCTGTTTTCAGTAGAGGTCGCAGATTCTGGGCTGAAAAGTGTGTCCTGAGGGTCCAGGTCATAGGTTTGGGGCCAAAAAGTGAGACCTACACTTTCAACACTCTCGGCGGTAGATTTCAGTAAAAATTGTTGTCTCAGCTGCGACTGATGTCTATCACCTGCGTAATATGTCCGAAAATACGTGGAAGTTAGAATTTTTATTGTTTTAGGGTTTTATAGGTTAAAAAAAACATCAAGAAAAGAAAAAACAAGGGGTTGAAGAGAAATCATAGGGTTTGAAGCCACTAGATATGCAAGGATAAAAAAAATGACAAAGGTCGTAGTCGTAAACCTGTGTGGAGTTGCCAGTTGTTAGTATGAATCTTAATTCCAAGCGTACGAAAAAATACCACTTTAGTTGTGCATAACCAACAGGCCTAACAATAGAGATGACTGCCAATATCTTCAGATCTGCAATTAGGTGATCAAGATAAATGCTGCAAAAATCTAGATCTATGCATTATAAGACATTAAATAGTAGAAAAAACAAGATTTACTCCATGCATCCAATAGACAAGACAAGAATGTGTTGAATGAATTTTGTATTAGGGGCACCTGGGAGGAAAACAGAGGAGGGTGTTCCCAGTTCTCCTCAATGGGATGGGTTCTTGAAAGTCCTCAGCACTTTAGATCTAGAATTCCTCTCTATTGATGGTGTAGAAAACCCAGACAAAAATGGTTGCAAAATATGACTATGATGGTGGATAAATAGTCAGACCAAAAGTATAGATCCAGAGTGATCTTTAGGCAACAAAAGGTGATAAATGAATGGGAAAAACCTTCTGTTTATAACAAAATATTGAGTTAGTCTAGATATTGGTGCATAATTAAAATATTATTAACCAAATCAAGATCAAAATTTTATGGAATATTTTATTATATTTGTTGGAGGGAAAAGGAATTTGACTTGGGTCAAATCCCTTTATTTGTAAATAATAAATAAATAAATGATTTATTTATCATTTTAAGGATGTGGTTGAGTAATAATTAAATAAATAGTGATTTATTTAATTACTTAAGGGTGATTTAGTCATATTTAACAAAGAATATTATTTAAATAAGGTTTAAATAACTATTCTTTAGGAAATAATAAGATAAATAATGATTTATCTAATTAATTTCCTTGTTTTGGGTTAAATATAACTAGGAATATTAATCAAAATGATGTTTAATTAATTATTCCTTGAGGAAAATCAAACAAATATAGATTTATTTAATATTTCCTCATGGGGTTTCTTGTTTAGACCATAAACAACTTAATAAAGGTGGTTTACTAAGTTATTTTTCATAGTGAATGTGATTTTACTTAGGGTAAAATTGGTCTTACATGGTGTACTTGGGTCCATCTAATAACAATGGGTTAGTGTAGAAATTATATAACTAATGCGTTATATATTCAAGATTCTCCTGATCACACACTATTTGACTTCATGCACAATACACAATCTATTCCACTCATTGATCATCACATGCGGAAATTAAATCAATTGCATGCACACATTGAAACCATAAAAATTTACACATATGAACACAATGTTTTAATGAGAAAGCTTGAAGCTGAAAACCCCAAATATCTATATATAATATATTTCATAGAGATCATGTAAAAATCATAATACAAAGCTTATCACAAGCTCTTAGTATCTCCAATCGCTACACACTAATCAGGTCCGATCTAGCAAATCCATGCACCGACCTTTGCCACCTGCTAGCCTGCCTCTACTACACAATCACTGCTAAATAATTGGCTCTGAATGAACTCGAATCCATCCTACATTTACCACACAATCCTCATTTGCATCTCCATCAATGTGTGGTGCAAACTCATGCAACACTATAGTCACAACTGATATTCACACTTGCTCTTTCACCTACCTCTCCACTGGTCTCCACTGAACTATCCATGCATTATAGTTAACTGATGTATTCTTCAATTGATTAATGAGTTAATATTTAGTGAATTAATTATTAATTAATTCACACCACTCTCACTAGTGTATCATTCAGTTAGACTAGATACAACTAGCTCAACTGTGTCTAACTGAGTTAAACTGAACACAACTCCACCAACTACTTCTACAACTCCACTAAACTCTGTCACATGAGTTCTAACTAAATTCCTCCATGAAATAGCTCCACTAAACCCTTAGGAATAGTGTAATTCCTTCTGTCATCTCCTGTGCCACATTTGTGCACTTAACTGAAGTGCTACAAGAGAATAAGATAATGTTTTGAGTCCAAATATTATTAAGAGCTAATAATATTCGACATATCTATTTTTAGACTGGCAATCTAAAAATAGATTCCGCCCAATATGTCTAAAAATAGAAGTCCATCTAGTTTTCCAACTTGACCAACCATCCACAAATAACATCCCGCAACTCATAGAATATGATCAACATGTCTAAAAATAGACTTTGCGACAAAAATCACCTGTGTGAACCCCACCTAGTTTAGGTGATCACTTTCCAACTAGGATCAGGAATGATGTTTCAAGATGCCTCCTTCACTGTTTCTTGTTGCAATCTTTAATATTTAGATGACCAAAAAATGGTGTAACAGATATTTTGATATGTCTATTTAGACTTTTTCTCTCTTAAGTTGTTTAGCTAAGATTGCTGGTGCTGTTTAGCACAAGGTATTCATGTTTATGGATTCCATATCTTCCCTTCAGATGCCTCTTGGGAGAGTCTTGATCTATCATTCCACACATTTTTAATTCTAGCCAAGCTTCAGTTTTCAGCTACAACATAGTTTCTGCAGAATATTGTGTTGTGTTGTAGGGTGTTGCAGTGGAGGGTTGAGAAACCCACTCTCTGAGCTTCATAGGAGGAAGGATTCCTTCTCTTGGGAGATCAGCTTGGAGGTTTATTGAGCACATTTCAGACCTTTGGCATCAGGCCAATCTATTTCCATCACCTACAGTGTAATTTCAGTCTGGAATTGCATTATTTTGAAGGGCAGCTTCAGGGAGGGATCTTGTGGCAATGTTTGAGTGTTTTCTTGTGATTGAAGGGTTCAATGTTTCATTGGGGGAGACCTTTGAGTGGGTATGCATCAGATATATATTATTTCAGCATCCTATATTCATGTGCTTCAGTTTTCAGGGACTCTACAGTCCTTGGGTTGTAGATCACCATTTGTATTCATAGAAACCCTTCCCAGGTTCTCTTGGATTTGTATAAAGGAGACTAGATCTCCATTTTTTAGCATTATTGATTAATATATGAGCAGATCTATTTGTCTCTATAATTTTTGAGCATAAACCCTAATTGGACTGTGAGGTCACTTTATGCAGTAATTCTGTGTTGCAGTAGTTTTGGGGTTTCAATGTTTTTGGGCTATACTAGGTGTGTGAGGCTTATTTATCTCACCTAATATGATTTGTTTCTAATATCCTCTTGGATTTAGGTGTTATGATGTGAGATATAATGGATCCAAGGGTTGATTTTTATTTTTATCGCATATATTTCTGAAAATGATTTTTTTATGCAAGTATTGTTGAGTTTTCCCATTTGGGAATATTACTTTGCTATCATAGCATAATCTTGGCTCATCTTGTGAGTATTTAGCCATTATGCTATAAGAAGGAGAAGAGATCTAAAATGGTGGAAGGAATGAGCTTTATCTCATCACTTTTCAGTTCTATGAAGAACCTCTCCAAGGAGGTTAAGCAGATGAAAGAGAAGAGATGCAATGAAACTTCTAGAGGGTTTCAAGAAGAGGAAGGACCATGTACTTCCTATTCTCAAAAGAAAGAACCAGTGTTGTAGAGATCTCCAAAGTAGTACGCCTTGCCCTTTCCTTTTAAGGAATAAGACAAGATTCATGGACATGGAGGGCACTTGGAACATGAGATCCTGAGTGGATACCTTGCAGAATACAAGTCTCAACCTAGAGCTTTCAAGGAGACTCTAACTCTTCCACAATTTATTCATCTTGAAGAAGAAAGGAGGCCTTGCAACGATAGCAGGATGAGGGGAAATATATTTCTATTGTATACTTTTGATGGGCCATCCACATGTACAATAAAGGTCTGGGTGATGAAGCTAGATGCATTCCTCCTACTACATCCAATTGTAGAAAGAGAGGATGTTGAGATTGCAGTGCTACACCTTGAGGGTAAAGCCAACACTTGGTGGTTTAGCCATTTGAGTCATGCAAGAGTGACTCATTTTATATATTTCACTCAAAGGATGGTCAAAATATTTGACAAGAAGAAATGAGAAGGGGAGAAGCCTTCACCACCACTTGAGGAGACTTGTACCAATGCTGACACAACTATGGAGGAGCAGCCATCATCCTCAAAAGTTTGGGGATCCAACACATTGGAGGGAGGAACCCTTGTATCCATACAAGATGTTCCCAAGCTTCACCAAGATATGAATTAATTTCCACATTTTATTATTTCAGCAAATATTATGTAAGGTTGTGGAAATATGCCTTTTCACGATCAAGGATCAAAACATATTGCTGATTTGGAGCAGCAAACTTGCACTGCACTGTACAGCCTTGAATTGTTCAAGGAAGGGATAAAAAATCATCCTAATGTGTCATTATTGAGCTGCACACAAAACTTGGGATTGGGGTGTGGACTTGCGGAGGATAGGATGAGCTTTGTCCTAAACAATCCAATATAGAACTCTATGTTCAGCGTTGAGCTTGAGCATGAGACAACAAATACACCATTGAGGAGATTAACAATGATGTCATTAAGTAGCAGTGAGGAGTTGGGGGGGCGGATATCACTAGAGAATTCTGATGACCATTATACTTGTGTGACATTGGATGAATAGATGATCAATGAGAGACACTTTGTCTTTCATAATTGTGATGGATCTATTGGGATGAGCATTGTACAAGCCTATGAGAAGGTTTTTCCTTCAGCATACTTGGATCCTTATGGATTCAATATGGTCATTGGTGTGGGGTATTCTATAGGAGATCTCCAAGAGATTGCATTTCAACATCCAATAAAATGAAAAGGTAGAAATCTCATTTGGGAGGATGGTATTCTCCATTCGAGGAGTACCAAGATGGAGCATGGTCAGGGATATCCACATTTGGATGAATGGGTGTGGATGGTGAGCAAGAGGTTGGTGAGCCACTTGCATATCTATAACACAGGGCAGCAGGAGGCATGGCTGCGTTGGCTACTCTTGAAATATTTTGGCCATCATATGACATATCCTTCTTCTAAGGGTATGATGGTGGAGGGAACCTTGTAGGACACTTGCATCATATGGCAGCAAGGAGTTCGGGTGGATTGTGTTGATATGAAATTCTTCATGCCAATCATCATATCTTCACCTCATGATTTGTATGATGGAGGTGTGAGGGAGGAACAAGAGTTATTTTTGCTTTGGCTACTCTTGGGAGAGTATGGGCATAAATTTTCCCATACTTGGCATGATATGTTAGGAGAAATGAATGGCACAATCAAAGTGAAAATAGGCCACCCTTCAAAGTTGGAGGATAAGGAGGTACTTCCATGTGGGAGGAATATTGGCACACATATCAACATGATGGTGGATGAAATTGGCATATGGCATGTCAAAGAAGGAAGTCATGGAGTGAAAAGAGCCTTATTATTAAGGCCAACAATGCTGTCACTTGGGAGTATGTTTCTATTGATGGAGTGTTCCAAGGGGAGTATGCATCCTTTCACTTTGTAGACTTTTATGAGGAGATTCTCATGGGAGAACTCATCCATGGACCTCACTTCTAGCCTACTCACTATGCAGGGTAAGAAATGTATTTCTGTACTTATTGATAATTTCAGAAAGTATTCGCATTTTCTCACCATCCATGTACAGTGCATTTCTCCACAAGAGGACAAGATTATTTCTAGGTTTCATGGTCATTCTAGAACCAAAATTTGTGATGGAGATAATAATTATTTTCTTAACCTTGGGAAAGTGTGTTGTTGTTCTTATTATTCTCAACTGATATATAATGATATTTACTACCTCAAGGTAGATGAGAAAACATGCACAACTAGTAACTTGTTGGAGGACCACTTGCCACATGATGTTCTAAAAAAATAGTTGGAAAGACTGCGCTGTACCCACTTGAGAAACCATTGGTATCATCCAAAATTGCACATAATATCCATTATTTTTCTGATTTGGATTTCATATGGTAATGACGTGTCATTCATTTTGTATGGGATGGATTTGGCTAGCATGATTCATGATTTCATGGAGAGGATCTTTGTAGATCCATTAATTTTCTTGCCACTTGAGGGCAACATTATGGCAGCCCAAGATCAACAACTACTGTACACCTATCATAAGTGGAGAGGGAGACAACGTGGGGTATGATATCTTATCTAAAATGTTTAGTTATTCGGCCCACCTACATTGCAGGAGCCAAAGGTGGAGGAGATTTTTCATGAGTTACCATTTTGGAGGGTGGCTCTTTTTATATGGATGATAGATTGGGGATGGGAGATTCAAATGGGGATGATAGATCCCAACATATATCAGATATCATGCCTCAAAAAGTCCTCTAGACAACACATCGTTGCCTCCATGGGTGTTTTACCTCTACATTATGATAGCTATTTGGGATGGCCACCAAAAGCTAACTTGCATACTTGGGAGGGGGGCAGGGGGGGGGGGGGAATTGGAGATGTATTGATGAAACAACATCTTGTTCCTTGGAGGATTTTATCATATGAGGATGCTACAAGAGGAGGAGAGGATGATCTTCAGTTCTATCCTTGCAGCTTCTTGAGGACAAGCAAGATTTGGGAGGGGAAGACTCTAATATTCCTAAATTAGCATGCAGCTAAATGGAATATTAATTTTTATCTTAACCTATAATTAGATGAATAAATGGGTAGGGAGGCCCATAAAAATTTCTAGCAGAAATAAAATCCCTCATAATAGGAGAAGGGATCACATTCATAGCTGGATAAAACACCCTCAAGTGTGAAGAAGGGCTCATGCATGAAGACAAGGTCAAGTTTGACCAAGTCAACTGAGATGGAGTGGAGGGAGTGGATTGTCAATAGAGACATCCAATATGAATGTGGATTAGTTTATACAGCTATATAAAATTTGGATTGAAGACCCTTAGTTGTGAAAAGGGCTAGAGCAGGTTGAAGAGGTCAACTTTGACCAAATCAGAGAACGTTGTTATGGAGTAGTGGCTTTAATAATGGGACAACGCAGTTTTGGAGGGAGATTCATTGTGTGATGGTGGAAACCCTAATGAGTGGGACCCAAGGTGAGAAGGCTCGAATTATTTATAAGCAAGAGGATGGCAGCCATATGGGGTTAGCTTATGAAGGATATTTTTATATGTCTGTTTACACTTTTTCTCTCTTCAGCTATTTAGCTAAGATTGTTGGTGTTGTTTAGCACAAGGTATTCTTGTTTAGGGATTCTATATCTTCCCTTGAGAGGCCTCTTGGGAGAGTCCTGATCTATCACTCCACACATCTGGCATTCTATCCAATCTTCAGTCTTCAGCTACAACGTAGTTTCTATAGAATATTGTGTTGTGTTGTAGGGTGTTGCAGTGGAGGGTTGAGAAACCCACTTTTTGAGATAGTTTTTCATAGGAGGAAGGATTCCTTCTCTTGGGAGATTAGTTTGAAGGGTTTTTTAGCACATTTCATACCTTTGGCATCAACCCAATCTATTTCCATCACCTACAATGTAATTTCAATATGGAATTGCATTTCAGGTATGGATCTTGTGGCTCTGTTTGATGTTTTCCTCTAATTGAAGGGTTCAGCCTTTCATTGGAGGAGACCATTGAGTGGATCTGCATCAGATCTATATTATTTCAGCCTCCTATATTCATGTGCTTCATTTTTCAGTGACTCTTCAGTCCTTGGGCTATAGATCACCATTTGTATTTTGGGTGTATTCCTAGAAGCCCTTCCCCGGTTCTTTTGGATTTGTATAAAGAAGACTAGGTCTTAGTTTTTGAGCATTATTGATTAATATATGAGAAAATCTATTTGTCTCTATAATTTCTTAGTAGAAACCCTCATTAGACTACGATGCCACTTTATGCAGTAATTTTGTGTTGCAGTAGTTTTGGGGTTTCATTGTTTTTGGGCTATACTAGGTGTGGGAGGCTTGTTTATCTCACCTAATATGATTTGTTTCTGATATCCTCTTGTATTTAGGTGTTATGATGTGAGATATAATGGATCCAAGGGTTGATTTTTATTTTTATAACATATATTTCTGAAAAATGCATTTTTTATGCAAGTATTGTTGAGTTTTTCCATTTGGGAATATTACAGATCAAAACCAAAACATGGTTTCTCTTTCCTTGTATAAAGAAGAGCTCTGCAGATCTCATGTGCACTATATTGACCATACTCCGCCTGATTTCATGCTGAATCTTTAGACACATTTTTCAATGAAGTACATGACTCTATAATTCAACCGAGTATGACCTTTCCTATCACCAAGGACTCATACTTACATCAATGATCCAACCAAGTGGAACTACATATTTGAATCAACTACCCAACCAAGTGGGTTTACAAATTTGAGCAAGCCCTTACATGAATGAATATAACAATTTGACATCATAGGTCTCAACATGACATTTTTAGAAAATTACAGATATGACTTTTTATAACCAAAACCAAATAATCTCAAACAAGAGATCATAACACAGCTACCAATCATAATGTAGCCTCTTCAACAAGGAAAATTCCCCCCCTAAACTTGTGCATCCTGATCACCTTAACCAATTCATCAAAACATCTTCATCAAGTAGATAATCAAATAAGAAAATGTATCTTGAAAACCATAACCATAGGTGTACCTATTATCACAAAATTGGACCTGATAGACTGCTAATAAAATCAATCTTATGTAAATATTTCAAACCAATCTTTTGATTGAGGCTTACCCTCCTCAACCTGCGAGGGCTCTCTCAAAGGGTTAATGATTTTTGATAAAAATATAGATGGATAGCTCTATGTGGGGTAATAATCAGATAGATGATAAATGTAGGTTTAAAATCACATCAGCAAGTACACATTGGGCTTACGGATTCAAAACAGTTTCGATAAACCAATAAACCTACTTAACATGGAAGTTGAGGCATATCATAGTTCTAGTCAAGAAATACACATGTGAAACTGTAAGAAACACAGTCAGTTTATCCATATAGGAAGTCAGAGCATCAAAGATGAATTCTGAGTAACATAGACAAACACCACTACAACAAGATAATAAAAGATGCAATTAGAACAAGAAAACACTATAAATCCTTCTGAATCCCAAGTTGGCTAAATATAAATCTCTTTATTAGCTGAAAACCAGTCAATTACAATAACCACAGTTTTTTGCTAAAAATGTCCAACCCTGGTATTTTCAACTTCTTGATCCTTTATAGACCATTTACAACATGAGATAATCTAAACTTGTGCTAAATACATCAAATTCCTGACTCTTGACACCTTGCATAACCATATGACATGGTATTTATTACAAAAAGACAACTAATCTACTAAACAGTCCTATTACAAATAGGATTCAAACTCCTTATCTCTATCCATAAAAACCTTATCTAAACTAAATTACATCATTTTACAAGTGGATTCACACATGGTCGAATTTATATGACATGCTTCATATCTTTATGACCATAATGCTAACCTCCATCAAAGTAGGAAAAACTCCCTTATTTTCTAGGCATAGGGTCCTTTGCACTCTTCGAACATTCTAACCACCATGAACTCATTATTTCGAGCTCCTTAGCTATTAGAAATTTCATTAACACATGCAAAACCTCCTCCTTAAGCTCCAGCTATCGAAAATCATCTCCAAACTGTTCAAATGGGCTGTAATAGATTGTGCTATGAAAACAACACAGTTTCGTAGCACTGCTCTTTTACCCCTTTTTCTTCAAAATCTTGACATATTTCCTCGAAAACTAACTTCATTATCTCTAAATACATCCTCCTCAGCACTTTTAGTTCTTTATTCATGTTTTTACCCCCCAAAATTTGATGAAAAAGGGAAAGAAAAGATGCTACAACAATTCTGTAGCGCTTTTCTCCCCTTTTACACTGTCTGAGCTACGAAACTACTGAGTGAGCAGTTTTGTCCAAAATTTTCCAAAATGAAAATTGCAAATGTATCAAAACTCAAAATAAAAATGATTCCATCATATCAAAAATCCATATGAACTGAAAACACAGTCATTTTAGCATTCATGAGGTCCTTTCTTCATTTTCACTTAATTTAGCTTTTGACTCTTTAATGATTGTCATTTTAACACCTTTGTTCTTTAACTCTTGAGTCAATTTCAGTTGGTGCTCCAAGTAATCCACTTGATCTTTAAGCCTCCTTTTTTTAGCTCTCAAGTGAGTATTTATTAGTCTAACAAATTTAGCTTCCTTGATGGCTGGAACTGTCCATGTGAAAAACTGCTCTGCACTGCTTGGAGTTTCAGAAATAGCACTAGTTTTAGCTTCCCGCAGTGCCTTCATTCTTTTCAACTCTGCTTTCTCAATACTGTGCTTTCTAGCCCTCTTTCTCATCAAATAAATTTCTTCATTTTCCAACCTCAAATTCTCCTCAAGATGTTTAAACCCTGTCATTTCTTCTTTTCCATTATTTTCTCTGTTGGTTGTATGCTTCACTGCAGGTGTTGATAAATCAACAACTTCTTCAAGGGCTTTAGCTATCTCAATATGTTCTTGAACTTCCTTGTTTCTTTCACTAAGTTTCTTAGCATGTCTAGTTGTAGGTTTCCTTGCTTGAAAGATGAAGGCTGCATTTTCACCCTCAAACTCAAGCTTCTTTACAGACTTAGCCTTTTTTTGTTTATGCTCATCTACTCCAATTGTTGAAAATGCAGCAAGATGATGGAGCTTAGTGAAATGAAGTCGCCTTCACTAAGTGGGCCCGCAGGCAAATTCTGGCGCAAAATCTATTTTTAGACTATGTCTATTTTTAGACATATGGAGCATGGTTCGGGGATTCCAGTTTGAGATTCTTGAAGTATGTATCATGTTGGTAAAAATAGATGAGACTCTATTTTTGAGGTCAAAGAGGTCGAAGTCTATTTTTAGACTGCCTCTCCTTAAAACAGGGAAGTCAAATATTATTTACCCTTAATAATATTTAGATTATAAACAACAGTTTACTCTCTTGGAGCACTTCAGTTCGAGCTACAGAAGTGGCTCATGCATCTGACAGAGGAATCACGTGGTTCCCAAGGGTTTGATGGCATCATGTATGGTTGACTTCAGTTGGACTTCAGTGGCAGAAGTTTGGAGGAGTTAATGAGACAGATAGTGGAGTTGTGTTCTGTTTATTTTAGTTGAACTGATTGAGATTAGTTTAACTAGCTAATCAATTAGCTATGAGTGGAGTGAATTAAATATTATTTAATTCATTAATTAGTAACTCATTATTCAACTCAAGAACACATCAGTTCACTACAGTGCATGATCAGTTCAGTGGAGACCAGTGAAAGAGGTAGATGAAAGGGTGGAGTTAGCTATCAGTTGTGACTATACTGTTGCTATTTGCAACACACAGATAGGTGGAGTAAGTCCATGAGGATTGCGCAGTTCAGGCTGGTGGTTTATCTATATAAAGAGGCCATCCCATAGCATTGAAACATGCAATAGAGGCAAGGCAATTGGCGGTGAGTTTTGAACCAGTAACTTGTTCAAAACTGAGCTAGATTGTGGGTAACTTTATGAGAAAGTACTGAGTACTTGTGAGGAGTATTGTACTGAGTTTGTTACTTGATTTCTCCATTATAATATACACAATAGCTGCGGGGTTTTCAGCTATAATCTTTCCCCATACATACTGTGTTAATGTGTATGATGATTTGATGTGTTATCGCTTGATTTTATTTCCGCATGTGTGATGATCTGAGTTAGTTAAGTGGAAGAGATTATGTGTTGTGTATGAATTTCAAATAGTATGTGACCAGGATAGTCTCGGTGGATAATTATTTATTATTCAGCAAATTTCTACATGGTATCGGAGCTATTGAAGTTCAGATTGATCATCACAGTGATTACAAACTTATTTCGGTAGACAGAGTCTGCATGTGGGCCAGGTAGCCTCCGGATTCATCTTTCTTCGAAAAGTGAAAGGTCTGGTAAATGCCCCTTGCAGTCAATCTCTGTGCTAGAAATAATTTGTTCTCACAGATCTAGAGCGGTTGAGCTTTAAGGTGGAATTCGAAATTTTGCAGCAGTTTTGTTTTCTTGGTGCCAGTGTTGAAAATGTCTTTCAACGGTTTGCGACTCGAATATGCTCTTGAAGGCAGTTCGAATTATGTTGCATGGAAGGATCGCATGGAGGCAGTATTAGAAGATAATGGCCTGAAGGAGTTCGTGGATGCGGATGTCCAAAGGCCTACTGATCCTGCTGAAGTCGAAGCATGGCAAAAGAAGATGGTGAAATGTCGAAGGATCCTGTTGGAGGGCGTCAAGGATCATATTGTATCCAGCCTGCATGGAAATGCTTCTCCATATTTAATGTGGAAAGCTTTGATGGATCTATTCCAGAGTAAGAGTGACCAAAGGAAGCTGGCGCTCAAAGATAAGCTCAGGAACATCAAGATGGAGAAAGGCGACAGTATCGCCAAATACCTCACGAAGTTCACTCAGTGCAGAGATGAGCTGGGAAGTGTGGGGGTGACTGTCGATGACGAGGACATGGTCGACCTGGCTCTCCTTGGTCTTCCGAAGGCTTGGCACTCATATCAAGATAGTGTCAATGGTTGGGAGAAGTTGCCGGGATGGGAGCGCCTTTGGGCGGATCTCATGCAGGAGGAGATAAGGAGGACTACTCGAGATGGATCTTCATCAAAGGGAGCTGATGAAGAGAACTGCGCTTTGGTGGCCAAAGCAAAGAAAGGGAAGGGTAAGAAAACCTCTCATTCTGGTGCTAAGGGCAAGAAGCAGGATATGGAGAAAGTGAAGTGTTTTCACCGCCATGATCACGGACATTATGCTACCAATTGTCCAAAGAAGAAGAAGAACAAGCAAGCGGGAAGATCTGCAGATGGAGAAGCTTTGGCTTCACAGTTCGAGCTTGACTTTTCACTGATCGCATGCTTGGTTTCAAGTTTGCTAGGATCGGTATGGGTCTTGGACAGCGGTGCGTCATTTCATATGACGGGAGATCGGGAGTTGTTCTTAGATCTGGAGGACAAAGATTTGGGTGTGCACATCGAGATGGGCGATGACGGTAGATACAGTGCATCTGGTATCGGTACCATATCCTTTCAGAGGGAGTCTGGTAAACCCTTTGTCTTAAAGGATGTCATGCATGTACCTGGATTGAAGAAGAACCTGATTTCAGTAGCGATGTTGGAGGATAAGGGGTATGATGTGGTCTTCAACGAAGGAAAAGCCTTCCTGCGCAGTAAGACTACTGGAGAGACCCGGAAGATAGGGGTTCGAACCAAGAACCTTTATCAGTTGCAGGTAGATGGCTGCGCAGCTATGGCATGCAAGGCGGGAGAAGTGGTGAGCCGGAATGATGAGGGCGAACTGTGGCACAGGAGATTGGGCCACCTTCACCATGGAGCTTTGAAGATTCTGCAGCAGATTTCTACTGGACTTCCTAAAGGCACTCTTGCGCAGTCAGATCAGTGCAAGGGGTGTACCTTGGGGAAGTATGTGAAAGCCACCTTCACGAGAAGGATAGTCGCGCCACGACGATCCTTGAGAGAGTTCACATAGACGTGTGTGGTCCTTTCTCAGTTGCTTCGACAGCAAAGCACAAGTATTATGTGATCTTTGTTGATGATTTCTCTCGAAAGTGCTGGATCTTCTTCATGTCGAAGAAGAGCTATACATTCGCGAAGTTCTGTGAGTTTAAAGCACTGGTCGAGAAGGAGTCGGGGAAGAAGGTGATTGCTCTAAGGAGTGATAACGGTGGTGAATTCATCTCCGCTGAATTCAAGGAGTTCTGCAGCGCAGAAGGGATTCGGAGAGAGCTCATCGCACCCCATAACCCACAACAGAATGGGGTGGCTGAGCGGAAGAACAGAACGATCGTGGGTGCTGCACGGGCGATGTTGCATGATCAGGGCCTACCCCTTAACTTGTGGGCTGAGGCATGCAATACAGTAGTGTATGTGCAGAACCGTTGTCCTCACAAGGTTCTTTGCATGAGTACACCAGAGAGGCTTATTCTGGCAAGAGGCCTGATATTTCCCATTTGCGTATTTTTGGTTCTTCTGTCTACATGCATGTGACGAAGGATGCGAGAAGGAAGCTGGATCCAACTGCTCAGGTTGGAATATTTGTGGGGTACACTGATACACCTCACAACTATCGGGTGTATTTGTCAGACAGTCGCAAGAATGTTGTGCGATGGGATATAAAATTTCAGGAGGAGAAAGCCATGCAGTGTTCGCTTGAGAGGGAGCTACACTTGCATGCAGATGAGGAGCTGTTAGTTCCTAAGGAGGAGCTTTCGGATGTGGATCAGCCACAAGAGGAGGTTCAGGAGGTGGAAGAAACCACCCAGGCAGCACCAACCATCATAGGGCGCATGCGCACTACAGAAGCTGAGCGACTGGCTCGGGATGCAGAGAAGGTTGTAGGATCACCTACAGCACAGCGCAGACAGAGATAGTCACCGGATCGGTACACTGGATACATGGCTTTTGTGAGTCAATGTGTTGTGACGGAGCCATCCTCTTTTGAGGAAGCTGTGGAGGAACCCGCATGGGTTGATGCCATGATCGAAGAATATGATTCGATCATCAGGAACAGTGCATGGGAGATTGTCCCAAGACCGGTTGGGAAATCAGTGGTGGGTTCGCGATGGATCTACAAAGTGAAGCAGGCAGCTGACGGGAGTGTGGAGAAGTACAAGGCAAGATTTGTCGCCCATGGCTTTTCACAGATCGAGGGGATTGACTATGAGGAGACTTTTGCACCTGTCACAAGGTACTCTTCCATACGGACGATCCTTGCTCTCTCAGCGCAGATGGGGTGGCACATTCATCAGATGGATGTGAAGACTGCGTTCCTCAATGGAGTTATTGAGGAGGAGGTGTACATAGAGTAGCCTAAAGGTTTTGAGATCTTCAGCAGTGAGTCGCATGTGTGCCGACTCAAGAGAGCACTGTACGGGCTGAAGCAAGCACCTCGTGCTTGGTACACTCGGATAGACAGCTACTTCACCGGGCTTGGATTCTCCAAGAGTGAGGCGGATCCAAACCTGTACCAGATTGTGGTGGAGGGGAAGCTGTTGATCATCGTACTGTATGTAGATGATCTGATTTTGACTGGCGATGAGCAGTTGATACTTTCATGCAAGGAGGATCTTGTACGAGAGTTTGAGATGAAGGACTTGGGCATCCTTCATTATTTCGTGGGATTGGAGATTTGGCAGCGCAGCGGAGGACTGTTTGTTTCTCAGGGAAAGTATGCCCGGGAGATTCTGGAGAGGTTCAACATGCAAGGCTGCAAGCCTGTTGACACTCCTCTTCCCGGTGGTTGGAGGAAGGAGGATGCTACTTCAGCGGAGGTAGTGGATGCCACTGTCTATCGACAGTTGGTGGGGTCGCTTATGTATCTGGTCAATACACGACCCGATATATGCTATGAAGTTAACCAGATTTCGCAAGCTATGGTTAAGCCTACCAAGCTCTTTTGGAAGGCAGGCAAGCATGTATTGCGCTATATTAGAGGCACATCGGGATATGGTCTATGGTACAGACAGGAGGATGGAGCGAAGCTTTTTGGCTTCACTGATGCAGATTGGGCAGGGAGTCCAACGGACCGGAAGAGCACATTTGGAGGAGTTTTCAGCATTGGGTCGACAGCAGTTTCCTGGTATAGCAGGAAGCAGAGATCCATGGCACTCAGTTCAGCAGAGGTCGAGTACATGGCAGCTAGCTTGGCTGCATGCGAGGCTATTTGGATGAGGAAGATCCTCGGAGGATTGTTTAGGTTGCATTTGGAGCCTACAATGATCTACTGTGATAACCAGAGTTGCATTAAAATCTCGGATAATCCAGTATTTTATGATAGGTCCAAACACATCGACATCAGGTACCATCATATCAGAGATTGTGTTCAGCGGAGAATCATGATGCTTTCATATGTTCCCACGGAGGATCAGGATGCCGACATCCTGACGAAGGCGCTCACCAGGAGCAAGTTCGAATTCCACAGAGGCAAGATAGGGGTTGCAGATAATCCATATCTTGCTAAGAGGGAGTGTTGAAAATGCAGCAAGATGATGGAGCTTAGTGAAATGAAGTCGCCTTCACTAAGTGGGCCCGCAGGAAAATTCTGGCGCAAAATCTATTTTTAGACTATGTCTATTTTTAGACATATGGAGCATGGTTTGGGGATTCCATTTTGAGATTCTTGAAGTATGTGTCATTTTGGTAAAAATAGATGAGACTCTATTTTTGAGGTCAAAGAGGTCGAAGTCTATTTTTAGACTGCCTCTCCTTAAAACAGGGAAGTCAAATATTATTTACCCTTAATAATATTTAGACTATAAACAACAGTTTACTCTCTTGGAGCACTTCAGTTCGAGCTACAGAAGTGGCTCATGCATCTGATAGAGGAATCACATGGTTCCCAAGGGTTTGATGGCATCATGCATGGTTGACTTCAGTTGGACTTCAGTGGCAGAAGTTTGGAGGAGTTAATGAGACAGATAGTGGAGTTGTGTTCTGTTTATTTTAGTTGAACTGATTGAGATTAGTTTAACTAGCTAATCAATTAGCTATGAGTGGAGAGAATTAAATATTATTTAATTCATTAATTAGTAACTCATTATTCAACTCAAGAACACATCAGTTCACTACAGTGCATGATCAGTTCAGTGGAGACCAGTGAAAGAGGTAGATGAAAGGGTGGAGTTAGCTATCAGTTGTGACTATACTGTTGCTATTTGCAACACACAGATAGGTGGAGTAAGCCCATGAGGATTGCGCAGTTCATGCTGGTGGTTTATCTATATAAATAGGCCATCCCATAGCATTGAAACACGCAATAGAGGCAAGGCAATTGGCGGTGAGTTTTGAACCAGTAACCTGTTCAAAACTGAGCTAGATTGTGTGTAACTTCATGAGAAAGTACTGAGTACTTGTGAGGAGTATTGTACCGAGTTTGTTACATGATTTCTCCATTATAATATACACAATAGCTGCGGGGTTTTCAGCTATAAGCTTTCCCCATACATACTGTGTTAATGTGTATGATGATTTGATGTGTTATCGCTTGATTTTATTTCCGCATGTGTGATGATCTGAGTTAGTTGAGTGGAAGAGATTATGTGTTGTGTATGAAGTTCAAATAGTATGTGACCAGGATAGTCTCGGTGGATAATTATTTATTATTCAGCAAATTTCTACACCAATGAGCTCAACTTCAACAATGGGTGTCTCCTCTATGTCAATTACATGCAGGATGTCATCTGAGTTTCCCTTTATCACTGGGCTATCCTTTGTATTTGTAGCAACTGTTTTTCCCTTTAATACCACTACTTGGCTTCTTGTTACTCTTTTGATTTCCTTTAGTTTTAGGGTTTCTAGTAGGAGTTAAGGTTTCCAACTCAAAACCATTTATAAAAAAAAGGATGACCAATCCTTGCCTATCTTTTGAATCTCATTCAAAATCAATAACTTCATCAAACCATGAAGAAACAAATATGTTTCACAACCTTCAGATTTGTCTTGTACTTTATCAGCCAGTTTTGCAAGACTCCTATGCAAATAAAAGGGAAAATCAAGTGAAATCCTACCAGTGAAATGCAAAATAATCTTGAAATGATATGTGTAAACCTTATGATATCTGCCTTCGCATGTAAAATACCTCTGAATGTTGAACAACAACTTTGCATAAGTGTCTTTGATGTAGCTTCTAGGGATAGTGTTATTGAGGTCCATATCTGCATACTCAGGTTTCATAAACTCTTTTCATGGCTCCAAATAAAATTTGTAACCTTTAAACCCAGTTTCTTGACCCCTTGCTATCTCTGTCATAGTAACAATAACCTTTGGTGAAATTGACACACTTAGAATCCCAACCTTGGTAGTTGTTCCATTGAAGTTCAAGGAAAATTCTTTGGAAACCTGTGTGTGGCACCCCTGCAAATTTTCATAAAACCGAAGACAACCTACTCTTCTGAATGCCTTCATCACCACTGGGTCTTTAATTATGACCTTCATATCTTCAAGCTCATGTCTCAAGCAATGTCCTCCTCTTTCGGCTTTATTTTACTCTGCCATGCTTCACGGAAAACCTATTAGCCTCGCTTGATAAATTGGATCAGCCTCGCTTGAATATGTGAAACAGCAGCCTCGCTTGATTAGTTTATATCATCATTGCTTGATTAATATGAAGAAAAATTGTATGGAACAGCCACAGGTTTGGCTTGACACTTCAAAATTTAGACACTCGAATGGAGGCAAAGGAAACGAGAATGACCAATTAAGCAAGATTTTGAATTTGAAATGTCATCTCATAACTGAATTGTGCCTCATTCATACCCTATCATGACAATGATGACTACAACATGGGTAATTACATTGAATCTCATCATTAACTGACCCATCATGCCACTAACCTACCATTTCCCAATGGATTCTGACAAATTTCAACTCAAATTACAAGATAGTTTAGAAACCATGCTTTCATAGTGCTGAAAGTGTATTTTTCCCAGTTTGCGCTACAAAAGTATTAAGAATTTTTTAGCGCAAATCAACTTTTTTGAACTAGTGGCACTACCAAAATGAGGTTTCTTGGCTAATTGCACAGATTTGACCCAAAAACTTAGGAAATGACCCACAAATGAAAATGATGGATATTTTACAATGAATGGACCTTAACAAAGACTTTATTTGAACTTAAGTATGGGCTTTGAGCTTATAAAAGTCTAACCTAGCCTTGATCAAATCCTAATTTGACTTCTAAACTCAATTTTGAACCATGACCAAAAACAAACTTGACACAATGAATTTTTGAAATTTTGTTTGGGTGATAATAGTACCCATCAGCGCCAAACCATGTATGTTAATAAAAAACATGTGTAAAGTTCAATATCATCAACCTGTGATTGGGTCTATATAGTATATTTCTATAGAAATCGGTCATCAATTCAATCTCTTGTCTTCATCAAGATGAACTTGTCATTTCCCCTTTGTAGAAATATATGTGGGAATCATGATAAGATAGAATAGAGTAGAGAGGCATCATATAGAATGGGAAAATACCATAGAATTGTATCAAAAATATATGAGAGAAGAAATATAAGACAATGTAGCCATGTCTTCAACAGTTGTAGAATAAGCACATCAATAACCAAGCATTCAGGATCTTTACAACAACATCATATTCTTGCCAAGGATAATTATCATACCAGAACAACTTCATCAATAGTCAATATGTATCAAGCAATCATCGAGGTGAATTTTTATCACCAAGGTCTTCGTGATTTATATTTATTTCATAATCACGATGCAACATGTGTCAAGTACAATAGGCCTCATTCATGACAAAATTCATCAGCAACAAACTCTGCATGTTCTGTCCTTATATCAGAATCATTAGACTTGCATCAAATCCACGTGTGAAAATAAATATACTCTTCTGCAAAAAGTGATCAGGGCTCATCCATAATCTCATCATAAGAAATTCATGTATCATGAAAACATCATTTGAACATGATCATCACAAGAATTAAGGAAAACACAATGCCAACAATGCAACATTAGTAGTTAGGTTAATGCTCCCCTTGAACCTGTCCTGCCTATTCATAGTCAAGACTGACGATATCATATCAACAAACTATAACCATGAGTTCGACTCACTGTTTTTCTTGTCAGAGAAAAACATACGCAACTGTCTCCAACGAAACTCGTGTGTATATGCGGCTTTAGTTTATGAAACCCGCGTATAGAAAGTAAAATACAGAAAATTTCACAAATCCATCTCCCCTTGGACTTATACATTCTGTACTTGTATTTTGTTGTCACATCAGATGCACTGTCAGAAATATAAATAACCAGAATTACCAAATCATCCTTTACACATTGCAGTTGAAGATAAAATTATTATTTCAATAATGATGGACTGCAATGGGCATTGAATTCTTTCAGTCCGAATCTGAATCCTCCTCACATATGCGAGAGGTTAGATCTTTAAAAACATATAGTTTATCAGCATTTATTTATCCCCTTGCTATGACTTCTCTAGTTTCTTCATCCATAACCTTGCATTTGGTTGAAGTGAACACAATTATATTTCCTTTATCTTCCATTTGACCTACAATTAATATTTTTTGTTTTAGGCCTTGAACTAATAAGGTGTTAACTTCCCTTCTATTTTTGTTAATTATGGCTCTACCTTTTCCCAAAATATTTGTTGGAGCATCATTTGAAAGAATAACCTTACCATATTGATTTTTCTTAAGATACTCCATCTTACTCTTATCACCAGTCATGTGATGAGAACATCCACTGTCGATGTACCATTCATCCTTGTATTTAATTGCATAGAGAGCAAGACCACATCTTATCTTTTGTTCTTTATGATTGTCAACATAAAATTTGGTGAATCCAACTTTATTTTTTCTTATGATATCATTTTTTTGACTTTCACGTTGTCTTTGATGATTCATTGATATGTTCCTGCATTCCTTTTCTACATGCCCAAACATGTTACAAGCATAACATCCTATGTGACCAGAAAAGGGAGCAAAGGTATCATAATAACTTTTCCTGGTGTTCCTTATATTGCAATAGATAGCCTTATGTCCAAATTGGTTGCATGAAAAAAAATAACCTTTAAAGAAACCTGAGTACCTGGGAGTTGTCGACCTTTCTGTGTAGAGTATATTTTTCTACGACTTAAACAATCTACTTCTGCAATTGGCTACAACATGCCCATAATTATGACATATAAAGCATTCAACATTATTGATCAAAGGATAAAATATATTGTTACTTCTATAGTTAGGAGCGAATGATTTCCTTTGAGAATTCATGATTGTCGGTTGACCTTTTGTCTCTTTCAACACTTCAGGTTTTGCATTGATATCCTTTGAATCTTTAGCACTTTCTTGTGAAATAGATTCTCCTTTAACAATTTCATGAAAAACAAGACCAAATTTAATAGAAGGAGACCTTTGAATACTAATAATATTATCCAGAATCATAGTAATATCTTGAAACCTCAAGTGTTTATCCTTTTCCTCTAATTTACCTTTTAAAATGTTTACCTCAACTTTCCATATTTGGCATTGCTTCTTCATAATTTCTTCGACCCTTCTTCCTTCTTCTACTTGTTCATTCAGTTTTAGAATCTCTTCTTTCAACCCATTTTATTGTTCTTCAAATGTTTGTAGAAGTTCTTCATTATTCTTATTTGATTTTTCCAGATCTTCTTTGAGAGAGATGATTTCTGCTTCAAGTCCTTCACTATGATTGGATACTTCATTCTGCAGCTTTTGGCACTGATCTATCTGTTCTTTGTTTAGTTTATCAATAGAATTTCTTTCTCATAATTGATCATTCAATCTAGAAATCATATCTTTGAAGATACATTCCCTTTCATTAAATAGAATATGTTTATCTTCAAATTCATTCTTGATATTAGAAATTTCTTCTTCTAGATCCATAACATTACTTTTACTTTCGTATTCACTGTCTTCAACATTGCATGCACAAGGAAGTGAATCACAAGAACAACAATCAATACCTATTTCATCTTCTTCATTTTCTGAGATATCTTCTTCCTTTAGGTAGCTGTTTTCTTTTGCATCCTTCCCATTAAGACGGATCTCCTTCAAGTGATCAAGCTTCTATAGAAGGACCTGCTTTGATACCAATTGTTGGGAAAAATACTAAGAGGGGGGGGGGGGAGGGGTGAATCAATATTTATAACTCACTATAAACTTTTAATTTTTCTTTACTGATTTCTATACATGACTTTAATGAACCCAACTAGCATATACACGCGACTATCTTTAAGCAAACTTGTGTATGTCTAGAGATCTTTATTATGCAAAAAATTATTTACTTAGATCGATGCATCATTCATTCATCAGATGTTTAGTAAGCAGTAGGCATGTGCAGTAAGAAAAAAATAAATCATGACACATAAGAAACACATATGAACACCAGGATTTAAGGTGGAAACCCAATTCGGGAGAAAACCATCGATGTTGTCCTCTCTGTCTTCAATATTTAGTATAAAGAAAACTACTTACAATATTGTACTAGTGCAGACTCATACCAACACACATGCACCCACCTGCAGAAGGTTGCAACCTTCTCTCCTTCTCCAAATTCTACTAGAAGGGAGCTCCAACCCTTGATCTCATTTACCAGCTACCACTGGAAGGGATATTCAACCCCCTGATAAGAACACCAGCTTCTACTAGCTGGAAGTTTCTACTTCCCTACTGAAGGCTTCAACCCTCAAAACCAATGCAGACCATGTTTCATAAATTTTCACACTGGATCCAAATAGCTTCAACACAACACAACTTGTAGGCCTCTTTTCATCAGATGTTCAGACGGAACTCACTCCACACATTTAAGCTTAAATAACATTCATCAAACTGAAACTTATAACCCCATCAATTCATTCATTGAATCATCAATAAACCAACCAACCACTGATCTTTAATCATAATCAACTAGCAGCATAATAAATGTTCAAACAACCCAGATATGTATGAAGACATCATTTACAGACAACAGTAATACAACAAAACAAATCAGAAATTTCTTTCTGCATACTTCAGCTAAAACCCTAGATTCCATACGCACTTTTTCTGAAATGAACCTATGTATATACGTGCTTTCATTAACACCAACCTACATATAGATCTATGAATACTATTTTTAGAATATGGTCAGTCTCAGATCCAGATTTGAGCCTTTCAGTTAGATATATTTTTAGTATTTTATAACCCTTTATCATTCAATCATCATAAAAATATTTACTCACTCATTGATAAAATTTGCACATAATCAACGTAGCAGAATATACAACATTCAAACAACCTATATCTACATGAAGACTTCATTGACCAATAGCATAAATATAGCAGCAATAAAAATAAAATCTATGCAATAAGCTTCAGAAAACCCTAAGTTCCATACGTGCTTTTTCTTAATTGAACCCGTGTATATACGCGTTTTTACAGAGACAAACCTGCATATAGATCTGCAACTATTTTAGGACTGTGCAATTCTTCAGAATAAATAATCATCTCAGATCTTACCCTTTTCTTCAGCAAACATTCACCAGATCACAGATCTAAACATTTCATAAATAGATCTAAGAAATACATGGTCATTTCAGGTCTAGAGATCATGATCCATCATTCGATTCATAGGTGAATTTTTTTTTTTCATATCTATCAATAAACTGTAACCCATTCCATGCAGATATAATTCAGAGTGAAGTATTAATTCAATACCCAGACACATGCACACATTTGCACTATGATCTTCTTCTCCTTATATAGTTTTAGCCTTTACGAATATCATGAGCCAAAACCACACAAGTTTCGATGATATTCTTGGACAGAATCAAATAGACAACACAATGCTCAATACCGTGGGATAATACCATGGTAATTCCCCTTGGTATCATAATTTTAGAGCGCAAAAGGCATACATGAATTTTCTTCATAAAAACTACATGTATACTAATTATGTATGTATACACGGGTTTCCTTCATAAAACTAGCGTAGACATTGCCTCCATATGTGGGTTGCCTTCATCAAACCTATGGATACATTGAGAAATATTTCTTGTTTCATTTCTCTGGCACTTACTGGAATTCCTTTCTTTGTCACATCTGAACTAACCTATAGAAACATAATTTTTACATATTTAACAAACAGGTTGCTATCAAAGTAGGTTTCCATCAAGGACAAATTCATCAAGTGGGTTTCCATCAAGGACAACATATTGCATCATATTTCCAACAGAACCGACAAAGAAAGTTGGCTTTACCTTGGAGGCTTTGTAACTGGTGCAATGTACGAGGAATAAGAAGTTTAAGGATGGCTTGAAATTTGAGGGGATCAAGCATTATACCATATTTGGATGAAATTAAGCCCAATAGACGACCGATGGGGATGCAAAAGATACACTTCAATGGGTTGATGTGGATATTATACCTGCGACTTTGGAGAAATAAAGTATGCAAATCATGAATTTGTTGTGCCTAATTCTTGGAACAAGCAGTGAGGTTGTCAAGGTAGGCAAGGATAATATGAGCCAAATTATGGAAACAGTATGGCATGGCCCTCTGGAAGGTGGCTCCAACCTTCTTTAGACAGAAAGACATTACCCTATAAGAAAATTTTCCCCACAAACTAATGAATGCAATTTTTAATTGATCATCATGACAGATAACAATCTGGTTGTACCTGGAGAAACCATCCATAAAGGATAGAACCTCATGCCCCACACACTTATAGACGATTTGGTCAATAAATGATGTGGAGAAGTTGTCTTTGGGACAAGCTTTGTTCAAGTCACGAAACTCAGTGCAGACACAAATGGTGCCTTATTTTTTGAGAATGGGAACCAGGTTGGAAACCCAAGTGGTGTATTCAATGGGATAGATAAAATTATCCTGCTTGATATTATCGATTTCGGCTTTGATAGCCTCTCGTATGGAAGGATTCATGGGTCTCAAATTTTGCTGGACAGTATTGGCATCGGGCCATGTATCGATATGGTGTTCGAAAATGGTAGTATCAATTCTAGGCATCTCTGAATAGGACCAGGAAAAAACATCACGAAATTCCTTAAATAACTTAGTGTAGGCCTCAATTTCTTCTTGGGTGTAATGTACCCCCAAGGTAATGCTTTCTTCTACCCGTGGTTTATCGGAAATTTTAATTTTAATGGTAGGAGAGATATTGGTCATATTTCCTTCTTTGAAAAAGTCTTTTGCAGGAATGGGATTTCTAAACCAATCAACCTCATAAGGGATAAATTATTTAGAATCCACAATATATTGGTCATGGGACTGCTGTAGAAGGAAGTACGCACGGTGGTGCATATCATCCTATGGAAATTTAGGGGTTTTCATTGCTTCCATAATGTCTTCATCATAATGGAATATGGGAGGAATGACAGAAGAAATACCAAAGTACACAATGGGGCTACCTGACGCATCATCATGAGAGATATGGTTCACATATGCATCGCTACAGAGGGTAGACGAAGATCTAGTAGAGGAAACATCTAATGATGTTGAGCCCAGGGTGGTCGTCGAAGGAGGTTCAGTCGAAACAAAAGGGGATGATCCGAAGGGCTATTCCACCATGGATCTCATGGATGATGATAGATAAAGGATAGTGGCTGAAGGTTTCGTCACCTCGACATCGGGGCGGAGGTATCACAATGGTTGAAGAAATTTCCTCTTGTTCTCCTGAAGTAGAACTCACAAGTAGAGGATCATAGGATCCACTACGAGCGGCCTCTATTTGGCGAACAACCTCAAGGGTGTCTCAAAAGTCATCAAGATGGAGAAATTGGTGAGATTAGTGGCCATAAATATTGCACAAAGCACAAGGGTGGTTCTTGCACAACTATTTGAGTTCCTTATCTAAATCAGGTAAGGCAACATGGACCCGTGGGATATCAGATTAAGGGAATGTCTCATTGACCGCATGTTTGAGATGAGGAAGCTCACGATAATTATGGGTAGCATGCCCAACAACATCAGAAAAAGCACATGAAGGTGACTAATTTAGAGGCTTAGGAGGAGAAGGTGTTGTTTGGGGAGCCTTGACCTTATATTCCTTATTTTTTGATTTTACCCCCTCACTAGATGCTTTCACAATAGGAGTAGATTCATGTCGAGGTGGTTGAGGCATTGAAGCAAAGGGAGGGGTCATAATGACCGGTTGGACTGGGGTTAAAGAAGTATAATCTTTAAGATGAACAGGAAGAGTGTTGGCTGGGGGATCAATGTATCAGACTGGGATCCTGAGGATCAAATTGGGAAGGCTCAACATAGCCATAAATGGTAGCGAAAATACTCTAGAGGGGGGACCTAGAAATGGTATCTGATCGTATGGGTAATGGCATGGAGGAATGGCTCCCAAATGGTTAAGGCTAGGGGGAATCGTTGCTGGTTGAAAAGGGGTGGAAGAGACACCAACATAGGAAGAAGGTCCTTGAGGAGAAGGTCATGACAACTTCGTCGAGTGACCACCAACAGGTTGCAGAGGCGTTGGCTGTTGGCTGGTCAAACCATATTGGTTGTGGCTAGCCCGAGACAATTGAATTATGTAAACATTCGATGATTTGGGGTTAGTGACAGGAGGGGGGTGACCAAGGAAAGCACCAAGTAAGGTGGATTTGTTATAGACTCCTGGTGAAACACTAGTGAGAGGTGTGACTGATTTCTTATCGACCACCATGATATGATAGACTTGGGGGAGGTCTGATACTTTGATTCGTAATATGTCAACTGATTGATGGTGACGATATTTCCATTGTGAGGGAAGCACATCTTACATTGAACCGCATATTCGACATCAAACATCACATAATTATAGCTATGACCCAAGAGGATATTGTAATCCAAGGGGGAGTCAATGACTTCAATGTCAACATAAACAATGTTGTCTACAAGAGTGAAAAGACAATTTTGGAACATGCCAAGGGGATAAGAACGGTGAGAGTCCCAAGCACAAAAATTGATGGTGGATGGGGCTAATTTGGGTGATGTGATTTTATTCCAAACAGAGGCAAACATCACACATGTGGATGTGCCCCCCTTAATGATATATCACGAAATTTTGGCATTACGAATCTTGACTGGTATTTAGAAGGCGATGGATGAAGGTAAAGTGGGATGTTCTGATTCGTCAACATCAAATATGATTAAATGATCATCTGAAGGATCCACAACACCCAAAGTAGATAGAAGATATTTTTTTTGAGATGGGCAAGCCTGGAGGAATTCCAACATTGACATGGCATCAGGAGATTATGCCAAGTCATCTAATATGTTTTAAGTGTGGGAAGCTTTGGCAGAAGCAACATTTTAGTGTAATGGCACTATAGGGATCTTGTGGATGACCTTTTCCCGAGGCTGAAGGATCTGTAAGGGAGCATTAGGTGTCGGAATGGACTCTGTGGAAACTTTGGTTTGGGACTCGGTTGCAAATGTAGCAGGTGGCTTCTCATATTGGCATGACTGGGTCTAAAGGTTGACATTAGCGATATTGAAGTCTTCATAATTCATCATGAGAATCTGGTACTCAGGGGTACCAGACTGTGAAGGTTGAGGAGTAGCCTGACCTTCAGGGGGTTGGGTAGCAATATATCCTTATTGAGGGAAAGGATTACTGAACATAATCGGCTGAGTTGGTGTTGTATTTGGAGGAGACAAATTAGTGGCTTCTTTTCCTCTAGATGTTGCTTATGCTTCCCAAAAGTGGTGCATCTGGGGTAAGAGGGGACAATCATGAGTATACTGGCCATGGACACCACAACAAGAACAATGCTTGTTCGTACGAAGCGGCTTTTTCTGTTTGGGTTGATCACCTTGTTGCTGGTTTGTAGTCTTAGGTTGGTTCCCTTGGGGTGTGTTTGGTTCATTACCTTGGTGCCCTTCATTACCCTGTGTTGGTTGGTTTTGTTACCCTTTCCACTTTTCCTTTGAATTAGGAGGATTAGTTGCACTCTACGACACATACACCTAACCTTGATAGGGAGGTGGTTACTGTGGTGGAGGTTGAGAGGGCATGGGAGGATGGGGTGGTGATGCCAGAGGGGCTGGAGCGTCGTGTTTTTGATAAAGATAGAAAGGAGGTTGAGCAACATTAAGGTAAATAGGTTTAGCAACAACTAGCCCTGGAATCGGTTGATGTAGTTGGAAGAATGTTTAAGGTGTGCTTTTTCTTGGATACATGCTGCCAGGAGGGAAATAATTGGGGGAGGAACTGGTCCCTCCATATGGAAAAGCACAACCCATGGAAGGATGAGTATATGGTTGTGAAAGAGATCCAACGATACTATCAGCAGTGTGAGATTCCCCTGGTGTGTTGGCACCACCAGGTCTAGGAAGATCCGGTAAAACGGTATAAACGTAACCAGACTGGGCGTAGATCAAGTCATATTTCAAAAGGACTTGGAGACGCGACATATTTACCAATAGAAGGAAATTTTTTTTTTAGAAACCGCTCCATATAGACACGTTCGTTGAATGTAGGAGCTCAACACAAGCTCCTCCTTCTACGCCATTCTTGGACATTGTCAGAAAGGCGGGTGGGATAACTTTGACGAAATCAGGTCAAAAAGTTAGTACCGATATCATATTGGAGTGGTATATGGAAGTAGGACATAAATTATTTAGAAAGAGTTGCAAAAGTGGAATGAGAGGTAGCATCCTGGTCGACATACGACTTTGTAGATTCTCTAGTGAGTGTACGTTGGAATAACCAAAGGTGGATGGAGATATTAGTGATAGAATTGGATGAAAATGACATGTAAAAGGAGTAGACATGATTAGTAGGGTCCTCTCCCACTTTTCCTTCAAACTTAGGAATGTCAGAAGGAAGCTTAGTTGGAATATCAGGCCAACCTGGATCATGGAGTATAGGGTCGTTAATTAACTGGTTGAAATTGGGAAGGCTTAAACCTGCCATAAAAGGTAGCAAGAGAGTAGCCAGAATGGTTCTGGTAGCAGCTCCAACATTAGGACCGAGGCCACCAACAACTTGAGGACCAACACTCGCATTGGCACCTGACATGGTGATGGAATGTGGTGGACGGGAACCTGGTTCAAAATCAGAGGAATAACCTGATGAACCAGAATCTGAGTCGGTATGGGACTCGGCAGAGGACTAACTCGAATTCTACATGGCAGAGTAAGTCTTCCTAATGGAAACTAAGGATGAAGGCCTTGGAGTCTCTGACATAAACTCCTTGGGGCCACAAAGATGGCAAGTCACATATGACACAAAAATATGGAAGAGTGATAAACAAAGGCTCAGTGAGGGTGATAAATTAACTATGATGTTTATGTCTTGGCTTGACAGTGTAAACCAAGCAATCTTCATTTTAGGTGTGTGTGTGTGTGCAAGATGTGTGTTAATTATAATTAAGCCAATACGGTTGTATACAGAAAAATAAAAGAGATATCAACACCTTAGAAATAAGCCACTTCGAGGGGGAAACCTCCAATACATTACATGAATGAAAAATTATTAGATGATACAAATGACCAAAACCTCCTTATATATATAGGAGTCCATGGGGCCACAATGTAATCCTAGTGGGGCCACAATGTAATCCTAGCCGACCTAACAATAATAATTTAAGGGCACAATAATAACAATAAGGGGGGATACACTAAAATAATAAGGGACTACGCTATTAATATAGGGACTAACATGCCCCTCTCCTTCAAAAAAGTGTTGTCCTCAACGCTTCAGTAGCTACAGGTGCTTTTGTATAAAATTCTCATCCTCCCATGTACAATCTTCAGTGGGTAAGTTCTTCCATTTGATGAGATACTCTGAAATCGATCGTGTTCGTAGTTGTTGAGTTCTTGTTTCTGTGACTGCTTCAGGTTAGAATATGGTTTTTCCTTCCTCATCAAGTTTTGGAAATATTATTTGAACTGGAATTTTGTCCCCTATAACCTTTTTTAAGCATGAAACATGGAAAACTAGATTCACTCGTGAAGAAGCAGGAAGCTCCAATTTGTATGCCATAGTACCAATATTTTGAAAAACCTTGTAAGGACCATAGTACTTTGGTGATAATTTATTATCCTTCTTAGCTTGCTTGAGGGAAATTTGTTTGTATGGTTGTAGCCATAAAAATACCCAGTCTCCCACATCAAAAATTCTCTCACTGCGATGTTGATCTGCTTGTTGTTTCATTTGATTTTGTGCCAAATTTAGGTTATCATTTAAGAGTTGGAGAAATTCTTGTTGATGCTCAATGTGATCCTCCACTGCTTGAACCCTAGAATTTTCCCTTAAATAAGATGTGATGGATGGTGGATGATATCCATAAAGTGCCATAAATGGGTTCATTTTTGCTGCAGTATGGAAGGAAGTGTTATACTACCATTCAGCGAGAGGTAACCACTTGACCCATTGTGCTTGCTTATGAGATACAAAAAAACGAAGATATCCTTCCAAACATTTATTCACTATCTCTGTTTGACCATCGGATTGAGGATGATAAGATGAGCTATGAGCTAGTTGAGTACCCAAATAAGAAAATAATTATGTCCAAAAATTCCCTGTAATAATGGGATCTCTGTCACTTACAATAATCTTCGGGTTTCCATGTAGCTTTTGAATTGTTTCCATAAATGCGGTAGCAAGTGTAATCTCTTTAAATGGATGAGATAATGCACAAAATTGTGTATACTTGGTAAGTCTATCAACTACCACCATGATGACGCTCCTTCCTTTAGACTTAGGTAAACCTGTGATAAAATCCATTGAAATCTCCTCTCAACGTTGACTTGGAATGGATAATGGTTGTAGAAGACATGGGGTCTTAATTGTCTCAACTTTATTTTGCTGGCAAACCAAACATTCTGCCACAAAATTTTGAATATCATATTTAAGACCATCCCAAAAAAAAATTTCTTCACCCTGTGGTAAGTTTTTAAAAATCCCGAGTGTCCTCCTAAAGGAGAAGTGTGCAATTCCAAAAGAATATTTTGTTTTAGTTTGGAATTCTTGCAAATATATAAGCGATCTTTGTACCATAAGGAATCATTTTTCCAACTAAATGTATCATATGTACTAGGATCTTGCTGCAACTTTTGAATGAGAGTCCACACTTCTTCATCCTTCTTCCATTCATCCCTTGCTTTGGTTATCCAATCTGGTTAGATAATTGAAATGGCACAAAGAAATTATTCCACCTCTTCATCCTTTTTTGAGAGTGCATCTGAAACAACATTTAGCTACCCTTTTTTGTAGACAATTTCAAAGTCATAACCCAACATCTTTGTGACCCATTTTTTCTGCTCTTCTGAAGATAATCTTTGCTCCAAAAAGTTTTTAAGACTATCATGATCATTTTTTACCTTGAAGTGTCTTCCCATTAGGTAAGGTCTCCATTTCTTTAGTGCATGTAGTATTGCCAACATTTCCTTCTCATAAATAGCCTTTTGTAAATACTTTCCTCTGATTGAAAGAATTTCAAAAGAAATGGGTCTTCCTTCTTGCATTAAAACAACACCAATTCCATTTCCTAAGGCATCACATTCCACAATAAAGGTTTTTGTGAAGTCTAGCGTAGCTAAGACTGGTTCTAGGCACATTGCCTCTTTAAGATGTTCAAAGGCCTTAGTTGCTTCAGGAGTCCATGAAAAAAAAAATTTCTACAATAGTGTTGTTAGAGGTGCTGTTATTCTCCCATAATTCTTAACAAAATTGCAATAATACCCTGTTAACCCGAGAAATCCACGCAACTACTTTATGGTTGTGGGGAAATTCCATTCCTTAATGGCTTAATTTTGTTAGGGTCTACCTTAACACCCTCGTGAGATACAATATGACCCAAATATTCCACCTCTTGTACTCCAAAGAAACATTTGGATGTTTCTGCATATAATTGTTTCTCCTCCAATAGTTTGAGCACCCTGTCAACATGTTGAACATGATCCTTCCAAGACCTGTTGTAGATTAGTATATCATCAAAAAATACTAGCACAAATTTTCTAAGGAAAGGTTTGAAAATGGAATTCATCAACCCTTGAAATGTAGAAGGTGCATTGGTAAGGCCAAAAGGCATGACTAAAAATTCATAATGATCCTCATGAGTTCGAAATATTGTTTTCGGAATATCTTCCATCTTCATTCTAATTTGATGATATCCTGAATGAAGATCCAACTTGGTAAAATAAATTGCTCCATGTAATTCATCCAATAATTCATCAATCACAGGAATGGGAAATTTATCTTTAATGGTGAGCTTATTGAGCTCCCTATAATCTTGACACATTCGCCATGATCCATCCTTCTTGTGTACCAATACTACAGGAGCAGAGAAAGAACTTTGACTAGGTTGAATTATACCCGCCTCTAACATTTCTGCAATCATACGTTCAATTTCACTTTTTTGGACGTAAGGATATCTATAAGGCCTGATGTTTGGAGGAACACTTCCTGGAATCAAATGAATAGCATTATCATGATCACGAATAGGTGGGAGTCCTTTGGGAGTTTCAAACGCCTTGGAATGATTGTCCAAGACTTTTTGGAGATCTGCCGAAATAGATGATTTTGATGTCGGAACGTCTAGTGAGAATAATTGTGCAATTACGCCTCGTTGTTATTTCTTTAGAAGCTTTGTCATGAAATTAGAGCTTATTATCCTTCCCGGCTTCCCTTCAATACCCCGTAATTCGACTTCCTTTCCTTCTGAAAAAAATTTCAAGAAAAGTTCTTGAAAATTAAAAGTTACCGTCCCCAAAGATTGTAACCATTGTACTCCTAGTACAACATCAACACCTCCCATAGGAATGGAAAGCATTGGACTATTCAATACATATTCCCCCATGGTTAGCTTGATATTATGGCATTTTCCAGAGCAATTTATAGTTCCTCCATTTGCAACCATCACTTGACATTCTGGTGCTGGGTATAGGAAACAATTCAATTCTTTGGCTACCTTACAATGAATAAAATTATGGGTACCACCTGAATCAATCAACACTATTACCTTTTTCTTCTTGATATGTCCTTCTACCTTGAGAGTTTGAGAAGTGGTAATTCCTGCCAATGCATTACACAATATGGTTGGACTCATTTCTTCCTCTTCTAGGGTTGGTTCCTGGTGTATATCCTCTTCTTGTTCATTTTCTTCTTCCTCTTCACAATCTATGTAAAATAATTTCTTCTCAGCACACTTATGACCTTTAGTGTATTTGCTATCACAACTGTAGCAAAGCCCTTTTTCTCTTTTTTTTTCCAATTGTTGTGGTGTCAACCTTGTAGGTTGTGGAAATCTAGACGTAGCAACACTTCCTTCTTTATAGAATTGAGTGGTAGGCTTCCTTGTCGCCATAATTTTACATTCAACTTTTCTTGCCAATCTGAATGCCTTCTCCAATGAATCAGGTTCCAGAACGCGAACTTCATGTTGGATGTTATCCTTTAAAGTGCCTATGAAGAGATCAATCCTGTGTTCCTCTGGAATATCAGTTACCCTTATATTCAATTTTTGGAAGTCCTCAATGTGTTCCCCCACTAAGCCCTTTTGTTTGAGATTTATCAATTGGCTAAAGAAGGTGTTGCTCTTTGTATCCTCATAATGTGCTATCATTTCTTCCGTAAAAATTGACCAAGTGACAATTTTTTTACGGGAGCAAAGCCATCGATACCATATAAATGTATTTTTTTCTAAATGTAAAGTTGCAATGCGTACCTTTTGTGTGTTTTGCACATTATGGAGATCAAAATATTGCTCCATCTGTAGTATCCATGTTACAGGATTCTTTCCATCAAACTTCCTCATATCCATTTTTGGAATATGGTGGTTCTTCCCTCCAACATTAGAGTTTATGAAATCACGATTAACATTTATTTTGTTCTCATCATGAGTTTCCTCTACTATCTTTTCACCATTAGGAAACATTTCTTGTATCAACATTGTCAAACCTTCCATGTCTACTTTTAGATCATTCGTCATGTTTTCCATTTTTTCATCAATCTTAGCTTCCATGTCATCTATCTTAGATTCTATGCTTTTCTTCAAACCATCCATATTCGCTTCCATGCCTTTCTTCAAAACCTCCATTTCATTTTTTGTTGCTCTTTGCGAGAGCGAAATCTGGTGCACTTTCTCTTGTAATTTTGATACATCATGTTGCAATTCTTCATCTCCATAAGTCATAGTAGAGCATTATGAAGGCTTAATGGGTGTTGAATTATTTTTACGGGGCATTTTTTAGAACCCAATACTGATATCTATTCTACAATATTCCCTTGTAATCAATTCAAATTTATTCTTCAAACAAGACTTATGCAATTCGAAAAAAAATAACACACCTTTTTCTTGCTTTTGAGGAGCTCAATATTGAAATTCAATTATCTCTATGATTGTGACTCTTCAATATCTGAAATTTGGCACTAAGGTATCCTTCTGAATTCTCTTTTGAATGCCACAGGTCTGACTTGATTTTTATTCTCCAAGTCAAAGTTATGTCCAATCTCCCACAATGACCTAATTATGGACTGGTTCAGTAGAGCTAACTTGTACGACTTTCCACGTGTCATTTTTTCATCCTTCGGCTCTAAAATTGATAGAAAAGAAACTACAGCCCATGTAATTGTGACCACTTTTTACGGCACTCCAATCCGATTCTCAGAGAGAGAGTTATGAATATTTTCCCATGATCACCTCTTTGAGATCAAATTTAGAATCCTCAAAAAGCCCTAACTTCCACAGATCATATTTCGGAAAATATTGTGAACCAATAACTGAAATTTTGCGATGATGTTCCTCAGGATTTTGGCTTCGCACTCTAAAAATTTCAGATTCTGAACCTTCATAGAAAAAACTTTATAGCAAAAATTCCACGATGACCTATTTGGAGCAGCAAAACCCTAGAATCTCAAAGCTCTAATACCAAATGTTGTGAAACCAGCTCCAAAAATATAAGAAAAGAGATATCAATGCCTTAGAAGTAAGCCACTTCGAGGGGGAAACCTACAATAAATTACATGAATGAAAAATTCTTGGATGATACAAATGACCAAAACCTCCTTCTATATATAGGAGTCCATGGGGCCACAATGTAATCCTAGCCAACCTAACAATAATAATTTAAGGGCACAATAATAAAAATATTGGGGTTACAGGGGTACAAAAATAACAATAAGGGGGGCTACACTAACATAATAAGTGACTACACTATTAATATAGGGACCTAACAGTATGGGACTCGGTAGAGTACTAACTCGAATTCTACATGGAGGAGTAAGTCTTCCAAATGGAAACTAAGGATGAAGGCCTTGCAGTCTCTGAGATAAATGCCTTGGGGCCACAAATATGGCAAGTCACATATGGCACAAAAAGATGGAAGAGTGATAAACAAAGGCTTAGTGAGGCTGATAAATTAACTACGATGTTTATGTCTTGTCTTGACATTGTAAACCAAGCACTCTTTGTTTTAGGTGTGTGTGTGTGTGCAAGATGTGTGTTAATTATAATTAATCCAATATGGTTCTATATAGAAAAATAAAAAATGTTGCAGTGCTATAAACAAAAACTGAAAAGACAGTTAAATAAACAACTACAGATGCATAAATTCAACGCAAAATAAGGCTTCCTAAACAACTAGTCTAATAGGCGGGCTAAATTTAATCAAACCATACAAGACGAAAAAAATATCTAAGGTCTAAGGGACAAGGATCTAATTACTCAGATCTGCTAGAAAAGGTGCAGAAAACAATAAGAAACCGGAGGGGAAAACTGCAGCAAAATGGGCAGCGAAAGGTTAAAACCCTAGGGGAAACAAGGGAACCCTAAGAGAGAGACCAAAAAAAATAAAGAGGGGGTTTTGGATGGAATAATAACTAATCAAAAGGGACCTGAAATAAGAATAGATCATACCCTAAATAATGGATGAAAGCTCTGCAAAAGCTCAAACTAACTACTCAGCTAAAACCCTCCTAGGAAGGTGGAAGTGTACTGAAACCATAAGGGGCTTGGTTCTACTTCAAGGATATAAATTGAACGTATCTAGGCCTAATACAGGTTGAGACAGAGGCCAGAAAACCCTGAATATTGCTCACGGAAAACCTTGATTGTCACAGGAAAAACTCCGAAAAAAATTGCAACTCGCAGGTACTGACCTGTAAATTGTGGATATCACATTTTTTGGGCTGATAGCTATGATTTCAGGGAGAAATCATAGGTTTTAGGCCAAAAAGTGTGAGTTCCAGTTCCGGGATATTAAGGCGATAGGTTGCGGAATTTTTTTTTTGTCTCTGGCATGACTGATATGTGTTACCTATGGACAACACCCAAAAAGACACAGAAGTTAGGGAATGAAAGGTAAAAAACAACATCATGAGACTAAACATAGTTGAAGAAAAACCCAATTTATTGAATCATCTGGTCATGCAGGAATCTAAATTACAACAGTGGAGTCACCATTTGTTAGCGTAAATTATTAGAGCAAGTGTACGAAAAGAGCTCACTTTACTTTTGTGTGACAAACAACCCTAACAACAAATATTGTTGCTTAAATTCCGTAGATCTATAATATATAGTCAAAACAAATGCTGCAAAAATCTAGATCTATGCAGTAAAATAAGTTAAATAGTAAAAAGAAATAAGAGTTTCTCCATACATCCAATGGACAAGACAAGATATATATAATTTTATATGTATTATAACACCTGGGAAGGGAAAAAATAATGATGCTACCAATCCCCCTCAATGGGATGGGTTTTTGGCTGTCCTCGATGCTTCAGATCCAGAAGTTTTTCTCTCTCAATAGAGTAGAAAACCTGAAATGTGTTGAACTCTATGGGAGCTCAAGAAGCAAAGAAAATAGTAGCAGCAAGTAGAATTATCAAAGCACGACAATGAAAGTGATTAAAGTGAATAGTAAATGGAAAACCCTCCTAATTATAACAAAATATTGAGTTATCATTGATAATAGAGAGTAATAAAATATCATTAACCAAGATCTAGATCTAACTGCTTGGAATATTTTATTATATTTTTTTGGAGGGAAAAGATATTTATTGGTTAAATACCTTTATTTAGAAATAATAAACAAATAAATGATTTATTTATCATTTCTAGAATGGCGTTAAGGAATAATTTAAGAAATAATGATTTGTTTAATTATTTCTAGGCGATTTAGTCAAATTTAACAAGGAATAATAACTAAATAATAATTTAATTAATTATTCCTAGAGAAAAATAAGAAAAACAATGATTTATCTAAATATTTCAGATAATTGGGTTAAATATGACCAAAAATATTATTTAAACAGTGGTTTAATTAATTATTCCTAGAGGAAAACCAAATAATTAAGGATTTATTTAATTATTCTTCATGGGGTTTCCTGTTTGAACCAGAAATAACTTAATAAAATATGGTTTATTAAATTATTTATTATAGTGAAAGAAATTTTACTATGGTAAAATTGGTCTTACATGGTGTACTTCGATCCATCTAATTGTAAATGGTTAGATGGATAAAAATTGGTGTAACACTAATTATTTGAGCCAATGAAGATTTGACCAACACAATATCTCACCATTGACACTCAAGACAACCAACATAGTGGGATATGAGTGTATGACCATTGCGCAAGAAGAAACTCTTTCATCTATTGTCAAAGGTAAGGATGTGTTGGACAAGGCTAAAACTTGCACTAACAAGACAATAGCATTTAAATTTCCTGCAATTGAGGTGATAGTGAAGTCACCATTCTTGGAAGATCATAAAAGGTCACCTATTCTTGTTCTTGTCATTTTTTCCACTAGAGAACTTGCAAGTCAAGTTGTTGTTGAGGCTAATGTTTTGTTTAAATTACATGCAAATATTGGTGTAAAGGTAGTTAGTGGGGGGACCAAATTACGAAGAGAACAGAAATGGCTAAAACCAAATCCTTTCCAACTATTAGTGGCCACTCCTGGAAGGATTTGAGACCATATAGAGAATACCCCAGTTTTCTTAAGTCATTTAATGGGTGTGAAAGTTCCCGTACTTTGATGAAGTTGACCATTGGATAGATATGGGGTTCCATGGGGATATTTATAACATCATTGTTGGTTTTCCTAAAGAGAGGCAAACACCTATTTTAAGCTGCAATTATAGAAGAGGTTCACAAAGTTTCCTGGATTTCTTTAAAACAAGATGATGAGTTTATTAATACAATTGAAGAGGGCAGTGAGGTGACTCACTCAAAGGATTTTTAGTCATCGATTATTGCTTCACCTGCAAATAATTTTCTCATTATCTGTGTTGTTCTTAAAGAGAAACATATTTAGGGTTTAAAATATCAAAAGATAGACATGGATCCTTGGATGTATATGTAGGATAGATTCGATTCTTTCATGTTGGTAATCCAACCAGATATGTACAAGGAGATGGTTGCAGCAACACTGAAAGAAATAAGGAGTGTTAATTGTTCAAATAAACCTATGCAATGTTAACCACAACATCCTATTCAGTCATGACAACTTGAGCATGTACTACAACACATTTTTCAATAGTCCAAGAGGTGTTCAATTCAAGGAAATTATGGCATAAAAATATAGTCCAGTTTAATGGTGCTTGCACAAGACCACCAATTTTGTGCATAGTAACAAATTTTATTTCTAGTGGTGATTTAGTTGCATATATTCAACACTATGGAAGGTTTTAAAAAAAATTTGTGAGAAAAATAATGATCCAACTTGTTGTTGGACTGAACTTCCTACGTGAAAACAATATTATACATAGGGACTCAAAACCAAAGAATTCTCCTTTGAAAAAATTACAAGAATGTGGTACTGCAAATTGCAGAATCGAGGACCCTGCAACCCCAAAGGATAGTAGAAACATTTTTTGGTTCACCTCTGTACATAGCACTTGATATTATTGAATCTCATAAGAGTGATGGTTGTTCAAGAAGTCATGAAGGTTGCAGATCTAAAGATTCCTGGGAGAACAAAACCTCTTCATCTCCACAAAAATTACCCAAAACAAAGGATTTTAACAAGGAATGCCCAATTCAAATGTCTGGTTGAAGAGGAACTGGATATGGATAACTAGTTTAATAAGCAGGGTATATCTATGTTTGGTTGGCTGAAGCATGGTAGAAAGAATGATAATGATGGATTCTCTAGAACTTCTAGAGGTAATTGGGTCTCTGTAAGAGTTAGCCAAGGAGAAGGTGACTTGTTGAAAAAAATAGGCTCTAAATCCTCTAGTATCCAAGCAGTAAAGATCAATGATGACAAAGATGAGTCTAAAGATGAAGATCAAGATTTTGAATTTGATTCAGTGAAGCCTATGGGTACAAGAAGCCAATGTTGATTCATGTTGAAAAATCAGATCGAAAAACAAGTAGTTTGAAGGTTACTGGGGATGCTAATTATTAGATCCAATCAAGATTTTAATATCACAATATCTCACCATTGACACTCAAGGAAACCAACATAGTGGGATATGAGTGTATAAACATTGTGCAAAAATCAAATTTTCCCTATATTCTCAAAGGCAAGGATCCATTGGCCAAGGTTAAAACTTGCACTGACAAGCAATCACATTTATCTTTCTAGCTATAGAGGTGATGGTGAAGCCACCATTCCTCCAATATCATAAAAGACCGCCTATTCATTTTCTTGTCATTTGTCCGACTAGGAAACTTGCAAGTCAAGTTGTTACTAAGGAAAATGTTTTGTTTAAATTCCATGCAAATAGTTGTGTACAAGTTGTTAGTGGGGCACTAAATTAAGAAGAGAACAAAAATGGCTACAAAGAAATCCTTGCCAAATATTATTGGCCACTCCTGGAAGGCTTTGGGACCATATAGAGAATACTGCATATATCTCAAGGAGTTTAATGACTGTGAAAGTGCTTATACATTGATGAAGTCAACCATTTGATAGATATGGGGTTCCATAGGGATATTGATAAGACAATTGTTGGTGTGCATAAAGAGAGAAAAAAACGTATTTTAAGCTACAGTTCTGGAATAGGTTCTCAAATTTTCCTGGATTTCTTTAAAACAAGATGATGAGTTTATTAATATAGTTGAAGGGAGTAGTGAGGAAAATCACTCAAATGTTTGACAGTCATCAATTATTGCTTCACATGAAACCAAATCATAATAATTAATATAATAACCAATTTGAAATCTTTAGCCAAACAAATTTAAGGAAAATTATAATAAATAATATAATAACCACTTTTATTATAATAAATTAAAATAATAAATTATAATTATATACTTTTATTATAATATTTTTCAATCTTTAGCCAAAAAAAATTAAGCCACGAGTTGAAAGCACTTGAAATTTGAATAGAAAATTCGTAAGTTTACAGACCAAAGGCACATTAAAGTCCAAAACATTTGGTATCTCAAAGGTTCAAGTTCCTTGTAAAATAGTCCTAATCATATCACTCAAATTCTTGAAGGAAAGTCACCAGTACACTTGGTTGATGGTCTGCACTAGAAGAAAGTAAAATGTAGCAAGAGAATATAGAGGAGGGCTAAAAGATAAGATGTATATACATGGAATATGGTAGAAGAGAGGGTCAAGGAAGCCAATCATTACCTAAAAGGAGGCTAACCAGATTAGATGGTTTTTTGCATCTCTAACTTAGAATTAAAGAGAGAACAACATTTCTCACCCATATGATGGATTTCATGTCCCTGCAACAACACTTTGTAAATCTCCCAAGTAGTAACCAAAATTTGTAGTGAAAAAATTCCTTCTATGTCGGCTAAAGGGAATAATGCTATTTCTTTAGCATCAATGCTAGCAAACTCCTCTTTCATCCAACAATTTATACTTAAAGTAGAGATGATGTTCGCAATCAGTCTTTTAAAGGAACTATGAATATCAAAAGGCATGATAATTTATTTGGAATTTATAAATATAGATTTAATGTCCATGGTTTTTCAACACATAGAAAATATCATTTAATAGATTGAATATTACAAGTTCTTCCTTGTTATGATCGAAATGTTTGTGGTAGCAGAAAACACAACGAGGAATAATTTTCATCCTCAATTAGGAAGAATGCATATGAATATTGTGTAAGAATTTCCACCTATCAAGACATGAATGTGAGTTAAGAATCCAATGGCAGAGTCTTAAGAAAAATATAGGCATAAATTTGATGATTATGTAGTTGATTTTCCAAAAGTACAAGATGATTGCTCCACAAAATTTGTACGTCTATAAATAAGAAATGCAATGTCTAACTAAGTCCACTAGGAAATTAGTGACTAGGTATTAGCATGTTTCAGGGTCATTTTTAGTTTCAAAATTTATGTCTATCATATCTACCTCTAATTTTACCTTTAGTTCCATTCCTCTTTGATTTGTGCAATTTCATCAGAAAACACTCTTCTCCTCTACGATTGCTTTTCCACAATAATTACAATATTTAGGTTGTGTTGTGTTTTTATTCTTGAAAATTACCTTTGGAATTTCATGAATTTCTTTGAAATGTTCAGCTTGTTATCAAACCCGTCTCTCCCTTAGCATTTTGCTCTAAATGATCTTTCGCCACTTCCTAGACTAGTCTCCACCCAAATAATCAGTTCCTCCTTTGTAGTGAGATCCACCATGAGGCCTCAGGCATCTAGTCCTATGTACAAGAGATCCTAGCAATGTTGTTTTTCCAGAATCCACATAAGTAATCAATTTAGGTTACCCAGGCCCTGATGTTAGGTGTTATTCTAAGAAACAACACAATATCATAAGTCACCCAACATGATGACATGGAAATATTAGTATCTGACATGAGATACAACAACCTTGGAAATATATTATTTAATTTTTAGATCATTTTTATTAACTTTCAAATAGTCAACTGCATAATATCTGTGTTTTTATTATTTACGTTTTTTTATATTTATTAGGTGTGTTCTTCATTATTTTGAAGTAAATGTCAGATAGGGAGATATTTGAGCTCCATAACTATATTTGTGATGTTTTTCTGGTTGTTGTCCCTTTTATTTTTTTCAAGACTATATTTTGACCAACAATGGTTTTAACTTATTGTTTCATTTCCCATTATTAATTAGTTATTAACACATCTGTCTTATGGATTGGAACTCACTACATGAGGTACCACATTCAATTGCAATCCAAAAAAATTCGAGTGAGAGAAAGCTACTTGATCCAAGTGATAATGATGATTTTTGTTCAGAGTGTTAGGAGGGAGGTTTCATTATCCTTTGTGATAGCCATCCCAAAGAAATTCACACTCGTGAGCATCTTAATCTGCAATTGATCTCTTATCTTCTTTGAATTTTTATTTTTAAGAGAAGGAATTTCATGTCCCAACTATTGCCTATCATTTTTGTTAGCCGTAGTTTCATTAGGTTACCTAGAAAGTATGCCTACGCATTAGAATGCTAATGAATCTGGCTATATTTTTTTCGGTAAAAAATGCTAACGAATCTTGTCGTAGGTTGATGTATAGAAACTGCTTGTGAATCCAGTTATACCCGAGTGAAGTGAATCTTTGGAAATAGTGGCATATATGATTCAAATTGGACAAATGCATCTTGGATATTTTATATTCTTAGATAATATCATATCAAAATAAACAATAAAATATGCAATTAGTAAAGCAATGGTTGAATGATGTTGCAAGCCAATAATTATGCAATATGAAGAATGTTTGTTAAAGTGTTTGCACTACATTGTTTTCACAGATAGTTCCAATGAAATGATATTTCTCTGACTTTTTGGATGTATCTATCTTTCTCAAGTTAGACTACTATAGAGATTTTTGTACTACAACACTCTTCAATTAATAGGATTCCCTACTTTGCAAAGTTAGGCAATAAATTGATCCTATATTTATGCCTATGATATTTATTGTATGCATTAATCATGTTAGGAGAGGGATTAGGTGAAATTATACTATTTTTAAAATCATATTCCATTTTGTTTTGGGAATTTCTGTTATTGAATGCACCTTTCTTCAAAATTTTGTAAACTAGGTTTCATTTTTCCCTAAGAATGGAAAAAATGTTTTTCCAATCAAAATTTCTAGAAGCATACATATACATGAACTACTAAGAAAGAATTGAAAATTTTGCATACCATCCCTAGAAGGAAAAATTTGAAAAAATAAATTTCAATGTGATATTCATTGCTACAATACCAAAACAAAGGAGGTGGAAATTTCTTGCCCATATCATATTCTGATCTTCTAATCATGGGACTATCCATACAGTCAAACATGAGATCCACATCAAGTATGAAACCAAGATATTGTTCTAGGAGCTATAGTAGTCCCAAAATTGTAAACATCATTAGGGAAGGTGAAGGAAGACCATCCTTACATGAAATGAGCCTAACCAAATTAGATGGTTTGTTGGATATCTAAGTTACAATAAAGGACAGTACAAAAGTGATCAACCTGATCATGTATTCCATGTCCCTACAATAACACTGTGTAAATATCCCAGGTAGTAAATGGACTTGGTAGTGCCAAAATTCATTCTATGTTAGCTAGAGGAACCAACCCTATTACTTTAGCATCAATACAATAAAACTCCTTTTTCATCCAAAAATATCTACTTAAAGTGGATATGATGTTGGAAATCAACCATTTGATGGAACTATGAATATCCAAAGGCTTGATAATTTAATTTGGAATTTAGAAATATATACTAAATTTCCATGGTTTTTCAACTCATAGAAAACCTCATTTGATAGACTGAAGATGGAAATTTGTGCCTTGTTATGATGGAATTTTTTCTATCGGGAAAGGCACTGAGGAATGACTTTCATCCTCAATTAGGAATAATGTAGATGAATCGTATGGAAGAAGTTCCACCAGGAAAAACATGAATGTGAGTTAAGAATCTAATGGTAGAGTCTTAGGAAAAATCTATGCAAAAAGCTGATGATTATATAGTTGAATTCCACAAGTACAGGATGATCACTCCACCAATTTTGTACTTCTATAAATAAGCAATGTGATGTCTAACTAAGTCCACTATGAACTTAGTGACTAAGCATCAGATTATTTCAGGGTCATTTTTAGTTTCAAAACCTTAAGTCTATCATCTCTACCTCTAATTTTACCTTTAGTTTCATTCATCTTTGCTTTGTGTCATTTCTTCTGCTCTGTGATTATTTTTCCACATTAATTAAAATTTTAGGTCCCTATATTACTAGTGTAGTCCCTTATTATTGTTAGCGTAGCCCCCTTATTTTTATTTTTGTACCTATGTAGTAGTCCCCATATTGTTATTATTGTGCACCATAAAATCCCACTATTTTTATTGTTGTGCCCTTACATTATTTTTGTTAGGTCAGCTAGGATTATGTTGTGACCCCATGGACTCCTATATGGAAAGAAGGTTTTTTTATTTGTATCATCCAAGAATTGTTAATTTACATAATGTCAATGAGGTTGGCCCCTCGAAGAGGTTGATTTATAAGTCGATGATCTCTCTTTTATTCTAGTTTTTGAGTGGTTTCATAGCATTTGGTATCAAATCTTTGGATTCTAGGGTTTCATTGCTTCAACCAGGTCATCATGGAATTTTTGCTATAAATTATGTTCTAAGAAGGCTCAAAAGTCGAAAAAAAACCCATTTTTGAAGAAATCCTGAGGAACTTCGTGTAAAAATTTCAGATATTGGTTCGCAACATTTCCATAGATATGATCTATAGAAATTAGGGTTTTTGTAGGCTCTCAAATTTCATCTTAAAGAGGTGATCTTGGGAAAATCATCATAACTCTCTCTCTAAGCATCAAATTTGAATTTTATAAAAAGAGGTTGAAATTAGCTGGACTGTAGTTTCCTGTGTATCAATTTCATAGACAAAGGATGAAACCGTGACATGTCACACACCATACAAGTTCGCTCTACTGAGCCAATTCATAATTAGGTCATTTTGGGAGATTGGGCATAACGTTTTCTTGAAGAATCCAAATCAGGCCAAACCTATGGCATTGGAAAGAAGATTTAGAGGGATACTAAAGGAAGAAAGATAGAATATTGGGGATCCAAAATTACAGAGATACATTAGTTTCAATATCGAGCTCCTCAAAAGAAATAAAAAGGTGTGTATTGTTCTTTTAAATTGCATGTCTTATTTGAAAAATTAGTTTGAAGTGATTCCAAGGGAATATTGAAGCATAGATATCAGTATTGGGTTCTAAAATTACCCCTAAAACTAATTCAACACCCATTAAGCCCTCCTAAGTCTCTAGTATGACTTGGGAAGAGGAATAATTACAACATGATATATCACAATTACAAGACCAAGTGAAACAAATCTCGCTCTCGCAAAGGGTAACAAAAAATGAAATGGAAGCTAAGATGGATGGTTTGAAGAAAGGATTGGAAACTAATATGGATGGTTTGAAGAAAGGTGGGGAAGCTAAGATTGATGGTTTGAAAAATGGCATGGAAGCTAAGATCAATGAAAAAATGAAAGGCAACATGGAAGACATAAATAATGATATAAAAGTAGACATGGAAGGTTTGAAGGAATATTTGAAAAAATTGATACAAGAAATGATTCCTAATGACAGAAAGGTACTAGAGGAAACTCATGATGAGAAAAAAATAAATTTTAATCTTGATTTCATAAACTCTAATGTTGGATTGAAGACCCACCATATTCCAAAGATCAATATGGAGAAGTTTGATGGCAAGAATCCCGTAACATGGATACTACATGTGGATCAATATGTTGACCTCCATAATGTGAAAAACCCACAAATGTATGCATTGCAATGTTATATTTAAAACAAATTACACTTATATGGTATCGATGGATTTTCTCTCGTATACAAATTGTCACTTGGTCAATTTTTTTACAGAGGAAATGATAGCACATTATGAGGATACAAAGATAAACACCTTCTTTAGCCAATTGAGAAATCTGAAACAAAAGGGTTCAATGGTGGAGCACATTGAGGACTTCCAAAAATTAAATATAAGGGTAACTGATATTATAGAGGAACATAAGATTGATGTCTTCATATGGAATTTAAAGGACAACATCCAACATGAGGTTCGTCATTGGTAACTTGATTCATTGGAGAAAGAAATCAGGTTGGCAAGAAAAATTGGAAGTAAAATTATGGTGAAAAGGAAGCCTATGACTCACATCTACAAAAATGGAAGTGTTTCTACTCCTAGACTTCCACAACCTACAAGTTTGACACCACAAAAATTGGAAGACAAAATAGAAAAAGGGCTTTTCTATAGTTGTGATAGAAAATACACTAAAGGGCATAAGTAAGTTGAGAAGAAATTATTTTACGTAGATTCTTAACAAGAGGAAGAAAATGAACAACAAGATTCAAAAGAAGAGGATATACACCAAGAACCAACCCTAGAGAAACAAAAAATGAGTCCGACCATATTCTGTAATGCATTGGCAGAAATTACCACTCCTCAAACTCTTAAGATAGAAGGACATATCAAGAGGAAAAATGTAATAGTGTTGATTGATTTGGGTAGCACCCATAATTTTATTCATTGTAAGGTAGATAATTAATTGAATTTCTTCCTATACCCAGCACCAGAGTGTCAAGTGATGTTTTCAAACTGAAGAACTATAAATTTCTCTAGAAAGTGCCATAATATCAAGCTAACCATGGGGGAATATGTATTGAATAGTCCAATTATTTCCATTCCAATTAGAGGTGTTGATGTTTTACTAGGAGTTGAATTATACGGTATCGCAGGGAAGATGGGAAAGATAATAAGCTCTAATTTCATGCCAAATCTTCTGAAGAAAGAAAAATGAGAAATAATTGCACAATTATACTCACTAGAAGTTCCAACATCAAAATCATGTATTTCTCGAGATCTCCAAAAAGTATTGGACAATCATTACAAGGTGTTTGAAACTCCCAAAGGACTCGCACCAATTCGTGATCATGATCATGTTATTCATTTGATTCCAGGAAGTGTTCCTTCAAACATTAGGCCTTACAGATATCCTTATGTCCAAAAGAGCGAAATTCAATGTATTATTGCAGAAATGTTAGAGGTTGGTATAATTCAACCTAGTTAAATTCATTTCTCTACTCTAGTATTATTGGTGCACAAGAAGGATAGATCATGGTGCATGTGTCTTGATTTTATGGAGCTCAATAAGCTCACTATTAGAGATAAATTCCCCATTCCTGTGATTGATTAATTATTGGATGAATTACATGGAGCAATGTAATTTACCAAGTTGGATCTTCATTCAGGATATCATCAAATTAGAATGAAGGATGAAGATCTTCTGAAAACAACACTTCAAACTCATGAATATCATTATGAATTTTTGGTCATGCCTTTTGGCCTTACCAATTCACCTTCTACATTTCAAGGGTTGATGAATTCCATTTTCAAACCCTTCCTTACAAAATTTGTGTTAGTATTTTTTGATGATATACTAATCTACAACAGTTCTTGGAAGGATCATGTTTAACATGTTGACAGGGTGATCAAACTACTGGAGGATAAAAAATTATGCAAAAACCTCCAAATGTTTCTTTCAAGTACAAGAGGTGGAATATGTGGGTCATATTGTATCTCAGGAGGGTGTTAAGGTAGACCCTACAAAATTAAAGCCATTAAGGAATGAATATTCCCGACAACCACAACGCAGTTGTGAGGATTTCTCGAGTTAACAGGGTATTATCGTAGGTTTGTTTATAATTATGGGAGAATGGTAGCACCTCTAACAACATTATTGAAGAAATATGCATTTTTATGGACTTGTAAAGAAGGTAAGGCCTTTGAACATATTAAAGAGGTAATGTGCCAAGCACCAGTCTTAGTTATGCCAGACTTCACAAGAACCTTTATTGTGGAATGTGATGCCTCATTAAATGGAATTGATGTTTTTTTAATGTAATAAGGAAGACTTGTTTCTTTGAAAGTCATCCAATCAAAGGAAAGTATTTACATAAATCTATTTATGAGAAGGAAATTCTGGCAATACTACATGCACTAAAGAAATCATGACCTTACCTAATGGGAAGACATTTTAAGGTAAAAATTGATCATGATAGTCTTAAATAATTTTTGGAAAAAAGACTATATTCATAACAACAACAAAAAGGGGTCACAAAAATGTTGGGTTATGACTTTGAAATCATCTACAAAAAAGGGAAGATAAATTTTGTAGCAAATGCACTCTCAAGAAAGGATGAGGAGGTGGAAGCATTTCTTTGTGCCAATTCTATTATCCAACCAGATTAGATAAATGAAGCAAGGGATGAATGGAAGAATGATGAAGAAGTATGGACACTAATTCAAAATTTGCAGCAATATCCCATTACATATGATAAATTTAGTTGGAAAATGATTCATTATGGTGCAAAAATCACTTATATATTTGTAATAATTCCCAACTAAAACAAAAAATTCTTTTGGAATTCAGCACCTCTCCCTTAGGAGGACACTTAGGATTTTTAAAAGCTTATGACATGGTGTAGAAAGATTTTTCTTGGAATGGCCTTAAATCTGATATTCAAAATTTTCTGGTGGAATGTTTGGTTTTCCAAAAAAACAAAGTTGAGACAATTAGGACCCTGGGTTTGCTACAACCTTTATCCATTGCAAGTCAACATTGGGAGGAGTTTTCAATGGATTTTATCACAAGTTTACCTAAGTCCAAAGGAAATATTGTCATCATGGTGGTAGTTGATAGAATTACCAATTATGCACAATTTTGTTCATTATCACATCCATTTAAAGCAAGTACATTCTCTACTGTATTTATGGAAAGAATTGAAAAGCTACATGGAAACCGTAATATTATTTTAAGCGACAGAGATCCCATTTTCACTATAAATTTTTGGACCAACTTATTTTCTTGTTTGGGTACTCAAATAGCTCATAGCTCATCTTATCATCCTCAATCCAATAGGAAAACTGAGATAGTGAATTTTTTTTTGGAAGGATATCTTCATTGTTTTGTATCTGATAAATAAACACAATGGGTCAAGTGGTTACCTCTCGCTGAATGGTGGTATACCACTTCCTTCCATACTGCAGCAAAAATGACCCCATTTATGGCACTTTATGGATATCATCCATTGTCCATCACATCATATTTAAGAGAAAATTATAAGGTTCAAGAAGTGGAAGATCACATCAATCATCAACAACAAGTTCTGCAACTCTTAAAGGATAACCTAAATTTGGCACAAAATCAAATGAAACAATAGGAATATCAACATCACAGTGAGACAAGTTTTGATATAGGAGGCTGGGTATGTTTCTAGCTACAACTATACAAAAAAATGTCCCTCAAGAAATCTAAGAAGGATAATAAATTATTGCTAAAGTACTATGGTCCTTAAAAGGCGTTGTAAAAGATTGTTACTATGGCATACAAATTCAAGCTTCCTTCTTCTTCCCAAGTGCACCAATTTTTCCATGTTTCATACTTAAAGAAGGTTATAGGTGACAAAGATCCACTTCAAACAACATTTCCAGAACTTGATGAGGAAGTAAAAATCATATTGGAACCTAAAGAAGTCACGGAAACAAGAACTTGACAACTACGAAATCGATCAATTTGAGAGTATCTCATCAAGTGGAAGAACTTATCCACTGATGATTCCACATGGGAGGATGGGAATTTTATATAGAAGCATCCAGACCTACTCAAGCATTGAGGACAACACTTTTTTGAAGTAGAGGGGCATTTTAGGTCCTTATATTACTAGTGTAGTCCCTTATTTTTGTTAGTGTACCCCCTTATTATTATTTCTATACTGCTGTAGTCCCCATATTTTTACTATTGTGCCCTTACATTATTCTTGTTAGGTCGGCTAGGAATATATTGTGACCCAATGGACTCCTATATATATAAAGGATTATTTTTCATTTGTATCTTAAAAAAATTGTTCATTTATGTAATGTAAAGGAGGTTTCCCCCTCGAAGAGGCCGGTTTCTAAGTCATTGATCTCTCTTTTCTTCTATTTTGTGAGCTGGTTTCATAACATAAAATAGTTAGGTTGTGCTTTGTTTTAATTATTGAAAGTTACCTTTGGAATTTCATGAATTTATCTGAAATTTGCAGATATTTATCAAACATATCTCTCCCTTGGTTTTTTGTTGTAAATGATCTTTGGTCATTTCCTAGACTAGTCTCCACCCAAATGAGCACTTCCTCCTTTGTAGTTAGATCCACCATGAAGCTTGTTAGTATGAAATATTAACGCAAGTGTACGAAAAGAGATCACTTTAGCTGCACATGAAAAACAAACCTAACAACAAATATGGTTGTCAGTAATAGAAGATCGAAACAAATGAAAAATAAACCCAAATCTATGCAAATAAAGCAGCTAAACAAAAAAATGAAATAAGAGTTTCTCCAAAATATCTAATGGACAAGACAAGAATTATAAATATTTTTTTTTATTATGTAACACTTGGGAAGAGAACTGATACAATCCCCCTCAATGTGATGGTTCTTTTTTTTACTCAAATGCTTCAGCTTCATAGTTTCTTTCTCAATGGTGTAGAATACCTAAGACATGTAGAACTCAAAGGGAGCTCAATAAGAAAAAAGAAAATAAAAATAATCAAAGATAGACACTGATAAGAGGATCAAAGTCTGACCATGATATTAGGATCAAAGGTAAGGAATGAATGGAAAACCCTCCTATTTATAAAAAAATATTGAGTTTTCCTTGATAATGGTGCATAGTAAAATATTGTTAACCAAGATCTAGATCTAACTGCTCGGAATATTTTATTATATTTTGTTGGAGGGAAAAGGAATTTAAATTGGTTAAATATATTTATTTAGAAACAATAAACAAATAATATATTTATTTATTATTTCAAGGATGGGATCAAGGAATAATTAAACAAATAATGATTTATTTCATTATTCCTAAATGATGAGCCACAGAGGATTGGTTCGAAACATCGATTACATATAAAATGGATGCGATTAATCCGGAAGATTCTACAAACAACAACACAAATCGCAGAAGCCTAAAATCAACAACTATTCCTAAATGATTTAGTCAAATTTAACAAGGAATATTAATTAAATAAAGATTTAATTAATTATTCTTATAGAATAATAAGATATCTAATTATTTATCTAATTATTTATCATTAATTGGGTTAAATATGACCAGCAATATAATTAAACATAGGTTTAATTAATTATTCCTAGAGGAAAATCATATAAATAAGGATTTATTGAATTATTCCTCGGGGGTTTTCTATTTGGACCATAAATAACTTAATAAATTATGTTTTATTAAATTATTTCTTAGTGAAAATTGGTCTTGCATGGTGTATTTCGATCCATCTAATTATACATGGTTAGATGACCAAAAATTGGTGTAACAGATTTCCCCCAACATGCGAGCGTTAGGAGCTAATCGTATGATCGAAGTAAATTGTAAGAACACAATTTCTAGACACTGAAGGGGTGTCATAAAGATAGATATACGTATGAGAAGTGAAGCGAGTGAGGACAATAACCTTGAGGGGGAAAGATCGATAATTGTAAGTCTCCTTTAATGGTTGAGTACCTGTATACAATGAGGCAGTGGAGGCATACCTATGCCCGTCATGATAACAAAGTACAAATAATATTGGTTCACTAAGAAAAATGAAATTGAGCTATAAATAACATGATATACTGGCATAAATATTGGCTAGAAAAAAATATAATGAAGCCCTCATACACACTGCACCTAGGAAAATAGCCAAGAATGAATACAATAATATCTGAGTACTTGAGATATAATAACAACTAGAGAAGCCCTGATAAACAGGAAAGGGATCTGAAAATATAAATGGATCATCTAGGTGACACATGCATGCTATAGGCACTACAAGCACTGGGGCTGAACCCATAAAATCCACAAAGATGCATCTAAGGTTGTAGAAGAAAATGATTTCATCTAGGCATGTGGGGGGATACCTGAAGGGCCACCCCCTCATGAGATCTAAAACATCTCTCACACACCCGAGAATCACTGGATCAATCTGCTGGATCACCAAACTATCGAGTATATGAATCTCGATCATGCTGAAGTGAAGCGGATGAGAAACAATCAAGTCAAAGGGAAATAAGGAATCCCTTTTCCTGATTCGAGGCACCAAACTATGATGGAAGTTGGAACCAAGATACACTGCCCTCTAGACCTGTCTTCTAGAATAAATGTGTTGATGTTGATAGAAGGATGTCTACCATAGGCGAGGCAATGAGGGTCCTCAAATAAGGCACGAGGGAACATAGTAGGGAGAATAATGGAATAACCCCAGGGATGATGATGGAATGGGGGATAATGAGTAGCAAACAGATGACTTCCTTTGTCATAGCATAAAAAGAATGGATGACCTGGCAGCGACTAACTCGACTCCTAAGAGGATGGGGGATAGTGGGACTGGAGGTTAAAATGGGCTACACGAGAGAGGGACAAGGTGTGAATGGATGGAATACTGTAATGAGAGGAAAAAGGGACTTGGGACAGACTCCATGAATGTGATGATGACTCAAATCGAACGCTCTAATCAAGGGTGACTTGATGATGCTGCCACATAAAACAGGCTCGGTGGGGACCATTAAAAAATGAGAAAAACATGGTTACTCATGACGCAAATATACACAAGCATCAACAAGTATGAAGGCTAAGTTGTGCCCCATGCACAAGTGGCGCAAGTGCAGAAATTTGATTTAGAGGGGCGACGAAGTGACCCTTCATAGAAAAACGTTATCTGAATGATGTATCAAATCACCAAAAATGAAAGAATACCCATTTTAGAGCTCAGTGATAGATTTCCAATGGTGTTAATGGTTCGTCAAAAGAATCTAAGGTTTGATCGAAATCGATGAAAGAAAAATTAGGGTGTTTTCTTTTAATAGGGGAAGGCCCTAAATCTTGTGACGATTGTAGCGGAAAAAATGAACATTAGAAATAGGTTCTGTGACTTTCAGGATGGTGGTCTTACCTGTCTTAAAGGTGACCTTAATGCTTCTTGGAAGAATGGTTCCTAGTAAGGAATCAAGGTAAGAAAGGAATATAGGAATGAACTACTAGAGAAGGTCTAGAATCATCCCCGCCTACCAATTCAAACATGGGAACTAAGTGGTAAGTAAGTTATCACATAAAGTATAATATTTGAAGATATGGTATCAATAATATATGATATATGGCTCGCCGAAGAGGCCGGTAGGAAAAAATATCCAAGTAATGGGACGATAATCGACCATACCTAGATCGACAGGGTCTAGGACGAGACTTATGAAAATCAAGTGAGAATGTGGCCAGGGGTGCCATCATGCCCTCAAGCATGGGATACTACCCCCAAGAATATGTGGTGGAGGGAAGTGATCTTGTATGCTAAGGAGGGAATGACCCTAGCTAGAGGTTAGTAAACAATAATGTCTAAGGGACTGAGTCGGTGATGTAAGATGAAGGAATGATTAAGTGAATCATACCTAGAGTGATCTGAAGTGATATGGGACTCAAGAGTTTCTTCTAAATGGGGAATAATAATGGTACTAGATTCAACACTACCAGATACACTAGGAGGGTTGTGGAGAATTTCTTCTCCTAGACTCTCCAATATGGGTGCCCCCTTAACCAAACATTGGGTGTCAATGTAATGGCTAAAAGGTGTATGTGGTTTGAATGCATAGGCTAGAAGTAAGGGGTTATATAACAAATCGACCTCACTAGGGATGAAGTATTTGGACTACACAACATCATGGTCAAGGGAATAATGCGGAAGGAAATAGGCATGGTGATGCATATCATCCCAAGGAATGTCAAGGGTGTTCATTGCTTCCATAATGTCTTCATTAGAGTTAAATATGGGGGACTGGCAGAAGAAATACCACATGACCCGGCGGGGCTACCTAATGCATCATCATGAGATATATGGTTCACATATGCACTACTACGAAGGGTAGACAAAGAGCTAGTAGATGAAACATCTACTGATGTTGAGCCTAAGGTGATCGCTGAAGGAGGTTCAGTCGAAACATAAGGGAATGCCCCAGAGGGGTTTTCCGCCAAGGATCTCATGGATTATGACATATAGAGGATGGTGGCCAAAGATTCTGTCATCTTGACATCAGGGGGAGTTATGAAAATTTCTTTTGGTTCTACCTAAGCAGAACACACAAGTAGAGGGGTGCAAGATCCACTACAAGCGGCCTCAAGGGTGTCATGAAAGTTGTCGCAACAGGGACATAGGTGAGAATAGTTGCCATAAAGATCAAATAGAGTACAAGGGTGTTTCATGCACAACGATTTGAGTCTCTTAGCTAAATCTGGTAAGGTAACATGGAACTCCTGGATATTGTATTTAGGAAATGACTCGCTGACCACTGGTTTGAGATGAAGAAGTTCAGGATAATTATGGGTGGAATGCCCAAAAACATCACACAAAGCACACGTAGGTGACTTCTTTGGAGGCTTAGGAGGAGATGGAGTTGTTTGGGTAGCCTTACCTTCACGTTCCTTCTTTCTGGCTTTTCCACTATGACCAGATGTTTTCGCAATATGTGTAGATTCTCGTTGAGGTGGCTGAGGCACTGAAGAAAAGGTAGGAGTCGTGGTGACTGGTCGGACCGAGGTCAAAGTGGTATAAGGTTTGATCTGACTAGGCGGATTTTCGGTTGGAGGACCGATGTACTAGATTGGGATCCCCAAGGTCAAATTGGGAAGTCTCAACATAGCCATAATAGGTACTGAAAAGACTCCAAAAGGGGAAGACAGAAACAATATCTGATTGGAGGGGTAATGGCATGGTGAAATGGCTTCCAACTAGTTAAGGATAGGGGGAACCATTCGTCATTGAAAAAGAGTGGAAGGGACACTAACAGTAGAGGAAGGTCCTTGAAAGGAAGGCCATGCACGCTTCATCGAGTGACCGCCAACAGGTTGTGGAGGCTTAGGCTGCTAGGTGGTTGAACTAGACTGCTTATGGCTATTTTGAGACAATTTCATCATGCAAACATTAGACAAGCTGAGATTTGTGACAAGAGGGGGGGGACCAAGGAAAACACCAAGTAAGGTGGAATTTTATAGACTCCAGGTGAAACATTGGTAAGAGGAGTGACTGATTACTTATCATCCACCGAAGAGATGATCGACACGGGAGAGAGTTGAGACTTTGATTCGTAATATGTCTATTGATATATGGTAACGATATTCCCATTGTGAGGAAAACACATCTTACGGTGAATCGTAGATGCGAGAGAAGACATCGCATAAGTATATCTATGACCCAAAAGGATGTTTTAATCCAAGGGAGCATCAATGACTTCAATGTCAATGCAAACAATATTTCCTGCAAGAGTCACAAGACAATTTCAGAACATGCCAAGGGGATGAGAAGAGTTACCATCCCAAGCACGTAAAGTGATGGTGGATGGGACTAAATTAGATGATCTAAGTTGCTTCCAAACAAAGGCAAACATCACACAGGTCAATTTTCCCTCATCAAAGATACAATGCAAAACATGGGCATTATGAATCTTGACTAGTATTTGGAAGGTGACAGATGAAGGTAAGGGGTGATATTATGATTTTTCAACATAAAATATGATCAAACAATCATCTAAAGGATATACAACACAAAGAGTAGATAATATAGCTTTACACTGTGAAGGGTACGACTGGAGGAGTTCCAACGTTGACATAGCAACAAATATTGTGCTAAGTGATCTATTATGTTGTAATTATTGGCAGCTTTGGCACAAGCAGGAGTTTAGCATAATGATCCTTTGGGGATCTTGGGAAGGACCTCTGCTCGTGGATGAGGGATCTGTAAAGGGGCATCAGGTGTTGAACTGGACACTGTGGAAACTTTGGTTTGAGGCTCGGTTGCAGAGGAATCATGTGGCTTGTCATATTTGCATGCTCGAGTTTGAAGGTTGACATCAAAGGTATTAAACACTTCAGAATTCATCACGAGAATCTGGTAATTAGAGGCACTAGATTGAGAGGCTTTAGGGGTGGTCTGACCTTGATGGGGTTGGGTAGCCACATATCCTTGCTGAGGGAAAGGATCGGAAAAAACATCCAGTTGAACATGTGTAGTACTTGGAGGAGCCAAAACCAAGGCTTGTTGTCCTCTAGATGTTGCTTGTGCTTCCCACAACGGATGAATTTGGGGTAAAATGGGACAATTGTGAGTATAATGGCCATGCACACCACAACAATAACAAGGCTTATTTGTATGAATAGGCATGTCCTTCTTGGGCTAATTGCCATGTTTCTAGTTCTTAGTGTTTGGCTAGATAGGTTAGTGCCCTTGATTACTTTCGCTGGTTGATTTTGGTTGCCTTTCCTCTTTTTCTTAGAGTTTGGAGGATCATTCATGCTCTACTATGCATACACCTGACTCAGATGAGGAGGTGGCTACTACAACGAAGGTTGAGAAGGCATAGGAGGCTGGGGTGCTAATTTCGGAGGGGATGGAGCACTATACTGTTGATACAAATAGAATGGAGGTTGAGCAACATTGGGGTAAATAGGTTGAGTAACCACAGGCCCTGCCATCGGTTGATGCAACGGGGAAAATGCACTTTGTCCTAGATACATGTTGCCGGGAGGGGGATAAGTGCTAGAGGGGTTGGCCCCTCCATGAGGGAAATGATAACACATGGGAGGATGAGTATATGGATGTGAAAGAGCTCCAACGATACCATTGATGGCTTGAGAAGCCCTCGGTGCATTGGCACCATCGGGTAGGAAGAGCTGGTAAGACAATATAAACATAACCAGATTGAGCATATATGAGGTCATATTTCAATGTGATTTGGATAGCTTCTTCCTATTTCTGAGGAAAGTGAGATGAGACATATTTACCAATAGAGGGAAGAAGTGTCCTGAGAAACCAATCCATATAGACATGGTCGTTGAATGTTGGAGTTCTACATAAGCTTCTCCTTCTACGCCATTCTTGGACATGGTCAGAAAGGCGGGTGGCAAAAGTTTGACGAAATGTTGTCAAAAACTCAATACCGGTATCATATCGAAGAGTTAATTGTAAGTAGGATAAAAATTATTTCACAAGAGTCGCAAAAGTGGAATGAGAGGCAGAGGCCTAGTTGACATACCACTTTGTAGTGTCCCCAGTGAGCGCACGCTGGAATATCTGAAGACGGATAGAGTCATGAGTGACAGAATTGGATGAACACCACATGTGAATGGAGCAGACGTGATTAGTAGGTTCCTCTGTAGTGTTTCTTTCAAACTTATTAATTTCAGAAGGAAGCTCAGTTAGCATAATATGCCAACCTGGATCATGGTGTATAGGGTCGTTGATTAACTGGTTAAAATCAGGGAGGCTCAAACCTGCCATAAAAGGTAGCAACGGAGTAGCTGGGATGGCTCTGTTATTGGTTCCACTATTAGCATATCAAGAGTTAGGTATGAGGCTACCACCAGCATTAGGACCAACACCTGCATTGGCACCTGACATGGTGGTAGATTGAGGTAGAGGGAAACCGGGTTTCGAATTAAAATGAGGGCCTAATGGACCATAATCAAAGTCGGTATAGGGAATAAATGGAGGAATAGCTCAATGTCTATGAGGTGGAGTGAGTATTCCTAACGAACACTGAGGATGAAGGCCTAGGAGTCTTTGGGATAAATTCCTTGGGGGTGCAATGATCGCAAGACACAAGTAGCCAGATAATATGGAAGAGAAATACACAAAGGCGCAGAGGGGTAGATAAATTAATTACGATGTTTATGTCTTGGCTTGGCAGTGTAAACAAATCGCTCTTCACTTTAGGCATGTGTGTGTGCAATCTGTGTGTTAATTTTAATTAAGCCCAAATGATTGTGTATAAAGAAAAAAAAAATGTTGTATAACTGTAAATAAAACTGAAATGACAGTAAAATAAAAAACTAAAGATGCATGAATTCTACCCAAAAATAAGGGATCCCAAGCAACTATTCTAAGAGGCGGGCGAAATTGACTCAAAAAACACAAGGTAGCCAAATGATCTAAGGTCTAAGGGATAGGGATCTAATGATTCAGATCTGCTGAAAAGAGGTGCGGAAAACAGCAAGAAACCAGAGAGAAAACTGCTGCAAAATGGGAGGTGATGTGTTAAAACTTTAAAGGAAACAAGAGGGACCTTAAAGGAGAGGTAAAAAAAGAATCAAGAGGGGGTTTTTGATGAGATAATAACTAATGTAAATGGATATGAAAGAAAGAGGGATCAGACCCTGAAAATGGTTGAAAGCGCTGCAAAATCTTAGACTACCTACTCAGCTAAACCCTTCCTAAAATGATGGAATAGTACTGAAGCCTTAAGAGGCTTGTTCCCACTTCGAAAAGAAAAAATGAGCATATCCAGGCCTAAGATGGGCAAATACAGAGGTCAATCAACCCTGAACAACACTTGCAGCAAAACGTGAAAATTATAGAAAAAACTCTGCAAAAAATTGCAACTCGCAGGTACTGACTTGTTGGTTGGTGAACTCATAGTTTTTGGCCTAAAAAATACTATCTGAGACTTGAAATCCCACGTTTTGGGTTGAAAAGTGTGAGCTTCACTTCCGGAAGTCTTGACGGCAGGTTGTGGAAAATGTTTTCCATCTGTGGCACGACTGATACCTATTACCTGCGGAAAACACCCAGAAACATGCAGGAGTTATAATTTTTTATTGTTTTAGGGCACAAAGGTAAAAATAAATATCAAGAGGCTAGAAAAATAGTTGAATAAAAACCCTAGGTACTGAAGCATATGGTCAAATAGGAAAATCTGAATAAAGCCCCGTGGAGTCGCCAATTGTTAGTATGAAATCTTAATGCGAGTGTATGAAAAGATATCACTTTAGCTACACATGAAAAACAATCCTAACAACTAAGATGGCTGTCAAACTTCTTATATCTACAATAGATGGTCAGAACAAGTGCAAAATAAACCCATATCTATGCAAATAAAACAGCTAAACAACAAAATGAAATAAGAGTTTCTCCAAAATATCTAATGGAAAAGACAATAATGATAAATAATATTTTTTATTATCTAACACCTAGGAAGAGAACTAATAAAATCCCCCTCAATGGGATGGGTTCTTGGCTGTCCTCAGATGCTTCAGATTCAGGGTTTCTCTCTCAATGGTGTAGAATACCCAGGACATGTAGAACTCAAAGGGAGCTCAATAAGCAAAAGAAAATAAAAATAATCAAAGATAGAGAATGATAAGAGGATCAAAGTATGACCATGATAAAAGGATCAAAGGTAAGGAATCAATGGAAAATACTCCTATATATAACAAAATATTGAGTTATGCTTGATAATGGTGCACAATAAAATATTATTAACCAAGATCTAGATCTAACTTCTTAGAATATTTAATTATAGTTTGTTGGAGGGAAGATGAATTTAAATTGGTTAAATCACTTTATTTAGAAACAATAAACAAATAATATATTTATTTACTATTTCAAGGATGGGATCAAGGAATAATTAAAAAGATAATTATTTATTTCATTATTCATAAATTATTTAGGCAAATTTAAAAAGGAATATTAATTAAATAAATATTTAATTAATTATTCCTAGAGAATAATAAGATAAATAATGATTTATCCAATTATTTCTCATTAATTGGGTTAAATATGACCACGATTATAATTAAAGAGAGGTTTAATTAATTATTCCTAGAGGAAAATCAAATAAATAAGAATTGATTTAATTATTCTTTGTGGGTTTTTCTATTTGGACCAAGAATAACTCAATAACCTATGGTTTATTAAATCATTTATTAGTGAAAACAATTTTACTATTGTAAAATTGGTCTTACATGGTTTATTTTGATCCATCTAATTTTACCTGGTTAGATGACAAAAAAATGATGTAACAAAGCCCCAGGTAGCTAGTCCTATGCCCAACAGAAAATGTTATTTTTCCAGAAGCCACATAAGCAATTAGATGATGTTACCCAGACCATGATGTTAGGAAATATCTTCCACCACGCAACACAATATCCTAAGTCATCTAACATGATGAGGTGGAAATATGAGTATCTGATATGAGATACAAGAGAACCCACATAAGAAATCATATCAAGTTACTTAGGCCCTGATGTTAGACAGTATCTTCCATGCATCAAAAAAATATCCTAAGTCACCTAACATGATGACATAGAAATATGAGTATCTGACACGAGATACAACAACCTTGTAAATATATTATTACATTTTTAGCTAATTTTTATTAACTTTCAAAGGGTCACTTCCTCAATATTTGTGTTTTTACTATTTAGTCTGTTTTATGTTTATTAGGTGTGTTTTTACTATTAGGTTGTTTTATGTTTATTAACAATGGTTTTAACTTATTGTTGCATTGCCCATTATTGAATATGTTAGCGCAAGGAGTTACTCCTTGACTGCAAAAGGAGTAAGCCTTGAACATCATAGTTCATTTCAAATTTTAAAGGGTTTCTTGAGTGGTGGGATGGCTTCACAAAGAGTTTGAAATGGTTTTTATATTTTTAAGACTTTGATGCATTTGGAAAGTTGTGGCAAGTATAAATTTTATTGGTAAATTGGTAGTATAGGAAGTAGAGTGTAACAAATGAAAGGAGATGGATAGTTGGTACCTATTCTAGGAAATATTCATATCCTAAACCAGTCACATATCTATAATGATGGTTCTTTACACAAACTTTGTATATGCAAAGTAAAAAAAATTCAAAAATTAGATTGCATGCATAAATTATTTCAAAAATCCTTTACGAAATCTTCACTAACATGTTCTACAACACATATATGATTTGCAGAAAGCTAGAAAGTAGATAATGTGCTATTAAATCCTTTAACAGTTTCTCACTCACACCTTACTAGCTACTGCAACTGATAAATTAGAAGAAATTAACAAAAAGAGAAAACACACCACATATTAGATAGTTCTTCATTCACAAAGTCCTCCATCATGAAGGGAAAAAAGGCTTTTCTTTATTATATTAAGTCTTCAGGTATACCAACATCCAACTTGGAAATGATATTTACAAATAGTATATATAGAATGAGAGGCACCAACTCCATCTCTTCTAAAAAGAAGGAAACACTATTCGTAACATTACATAGGTGTCATAGGACATTAAAACCATATCCCATCGAAATATAACTGAAAAGAAAGATTTAAATGAAAGAAGAGAAGAAAAAAGTGCTAAACTGCGGAGTATGCTGACATGTTGCCCCTTTTTCTGTTGATTTGTCTCCGTATGTATTTGGTTCATAAATAACTATGTATTTTCATTTAATATGACCTTAGAAAACCTCATAACCACTTTTAACCATCACTTGTTATATCCATTTTGTTATGGGTCCTTATCTTTCCTTAACGGGCTCAGAAACTTTGCTGACAAGTGTCAAAATTAGTTAAAATAGGCACTACTGGAAATTCCGGTAAAATCCTGTAACTGCAAAAAAACTAGAATTATACCGAAATTTCTGGTAGCAGTCTGTTTATTTTTAAAAAATGTACAAAAAATATTGAAAATCATGTGCAGACTTATATTATTTAACATCTGAGTGGTTGTTCAAAATTGCACTTAGTAACGAAAAAAGGTGTTTTATCAAGAAACCTTTTTAACTTCCTTCCATGTGGGCTGCAGCTTCAGCAAACTTTTCCAGGTCTGTCTTGCTGTCAATAGATGATCTTGATCTGGTTGTTGTTCTGGTTTCTTCTTTTATAGTGGCCTTATCCTCCTTTGAACCCTTTTGGATATTTCTTCTTTTTAAGGGTTCTATGAGCTTCTCTGAAGGGATTTTGTTTTTATCTTTCTTCTTGGATTCCTTTGTCTTTGACCCTTCAAAGTTTCCTGCTATATCAATGACCTCTGTCAATAAAATTGGATTGTGTAGAGCCTTAGACTTGAGCCTAAATTTGTTGTTGTCTCTGATATGTATTTTTCTGGTACCAACAACAAATTTGGCATCTTATTTCCTCTTCTTGCTACTGATATCATACCCTGCATCTTTGAGGAGTTCTTCATCAAAATTTGTAGGTTGATATTATTTCTATGTCTTCTGTTGAATGTCTGCTTCCATAATTTATGATAGCACCAGTGCTTTATATTTCTCTACAGTTTCACACCTTCCTCTTAGAGCTTTGGTGTAGACATTAGGAAAAGAAGGAATGCGATGCACCATTTTCATAGACTTGGTTTTATTAACTGGGGAGCTCTGTCCTTTCTCCACTTTCTATCAATATGGACTGAAGAAATATTTTCTTTTCTACTTTTGGCTTTATGGACATTCTCCTTTTTAGCCTTCCTCTTGTTTCTTTTTGCAGACTAAGGGTTTTATTTTGAGGATGGAGGTGTGGGTGCAGGTTGGCCCGCCCTGTAAAATAATAAATGGTCACATGTATTATTTATTTTCCTTAAATCTTCTTCAAATAACACCTTTATGAGAGCTTGATGATACAAGTTTTATTCTGAAGCAATAGTATGCATTTGAATCCTAGCTGACATATTTATCAGACTCTTCAGCAAAAATTATAGCAATTTGATGGTCTTCATACCTACAACATGAAAAAAAATCTCATATGATAAATAAACACTATTATATACCTCCTTTGACAAGTGAGGTAATCTTGATGAGTTTAACAGCTTCTGCCCATTTATTTTTGAGGTAGATGCTGGGAATTACTTTGGCCCAGTTGGGATCTCTATGTCCATCCTTGAGTAAACTCTTGAGGTCTCATCCAGTGATAACATGACCTTTAAACCACCTTTCGCTTTCTTGTGGAAGGTTGAATGCCTTAGCAATTGAATCTGCTAAAACCTGCAATGTAAGACCATAGAATGTGGCTTCTTGTCCATTGAATGATTTCGAAAACTCTTGAACTACTCCTAAGTGAGAGCTTCCTAGTCTGGTGCACAAATACTACCACCCTTCTTGGAGAAACAACCTTCTCACCTTCAAATTTAAATCCACTACGTCAGCACCTTGTGGTTCAATTTGTTTTATCTTCCCTCCTCTTTTAGTCATCTTCAGAAATTAATAACTTTGTCTCTGAAACATTATAGGTGGTAGAGCTGGAAAAGATCACCTAACAAGTGCTTCTTTTGTCTTCCTCTGAAATCATGTATGATATTTAAGACTCCTCCTCAAACTGCAACTCTAGAAAACTTGCTCCAACAGCTAGGCTCACAACTGATACTTTTCCTTATTTTTCAGTGATTTAAAACAACAATGATGGTTAACCATCCCATGCAATAGATTTTCATGATGGAAAATATCCTTAACAGTAGTATGAACCATGTGATAGCCATTATGGTCTTTATTTGGCTGCGTAACTTCAGATATCATGCTATAGGTGGCTTGAAATAAGCGGATCTGTGACTGGAAGTCACCTCCACTACATGTTGGTTTATTGGCCTAAATTTCCGGAAGTGTATATGCATAACCATCCAAACGGTCACTTCATTAAACATGCAGATCCACGATATTTCCATTTGAAATTCATGTACCTAGACATGAAACTAGACCAACTTGGCTGATATACAACACGGGATTAACGGCTTGCTTTGGTTATTGTGGATTGAGACCTAGACACTACACATATACCATAACTTAACTTAACGTGACTAACCACAAACCTATCCTATCACATGGTTAAAATCATAATGAAAGGATTTAAAACATATTTTAAATAAGAAACTTGGCTTGACACAAAGGGGATGCGCTTTTTCCTTTTATTTTAAAAAATAGTGGAAGTTACCGAAATTTCTGGTAGCATCAAAATAAAATAAAAACATACATAAACAAAAATAAAACAAATTGTCTAAAAAGGGCTAAAACATGCGTGACCAAAAATTTTGGTAGAGACCAATTTTTTTTGAAATCTTAAATTCTAAACCTAAAAATAAAAGTTTAAAATAGACTCATGACTTAACAAAGAACTGTGCTAACATTGGATCCACATGGGATAGAGCTCTCCTTGCGAGGCTCTAAGAAATTTTGTCGTCACAGTGCCTTGTTATTCGATATGGAGTCTTATTATGAAACACACTGGTATTTACAGTGAACTTAGGACACCAAAAACCTTAGTAAAAGAATTTTTTTAGAAAATTCCCATTGAATGGGCCTCCAAATAGTTTTGTCACATCAAGATGTTGCAACTCAAAATTATTGTTTTGCAGAATATTTGAGATTCTGAAAGGACCAAGTGATGAAGCATCAAATTTGGAATGCTTACATGGATCTTGATACTATGCATCCCATTTCAACACTATATCTCCAATCTAAAAATATTTCTTCATAGTCCCTCTATCAAAAAATTTCTCTACATCTTGTTGATATTCTCTTACCAAATCACATTCTTGTTCTTGCTTTTGCTGCACTTCTATGATCTGATAAATTCTCCTGGTCATGTCATTTGGCTCAGCTTCATGATCTTGTAGAAATTTAGCTACAGGAATGGCCAATTGGACTGGAAAAACAACATCAGTTCCATAAGCCATTTGAAAAGGTGATGTATTAATAAAAAAAATTATTGTCACCATGTCGGCCCATAAAGAAAACTTCAGTTTTGACTCAGAGGCTTTATTTTTTTTCTCCAATAGTTTGGTGATGATTTTTACCAAAATTTTTTTTGTTGATTCAGCTAAACCATTCCCTTGGGGATAATAATTTGTAGTGTGAGTGAGCTGAATACCATAATCTTCACAAAAATTTACCAATGGAGTAGCTTTAAAATCAGCTGCATTATCTGCTACTAACCTTGATGAACATCCAAATCTGGTTATGATTCCCTCCAGAAAGTTAATGATAAATTTATGAGTAGCTCTCTTCGTTGGTATTGCTTTAATCCACTTGGTGAAGTAATCAGTTGCAACAAGAATCCAATGATGTTGTCCACTTGAAGGTGGATGAATTTCTCCAATGAAATCTAAGCCCCATTGTTGAAAAGGTGCAGAAAAAACTATGGGATTAAGAGGCAAAGACTTAAAATGTTTCTTACTGGTGAAATTTTGACATTTTTCACATGCTCTCACCTCAACACATACATCAGAAAATATGCTAGGACAAAAATAGCCAACTCTTAGAATTTTGTATGCAGTGGTTCCTCAATAGTGATGAACTCCACACACACTACTATGCATGTCAAAAATAATTTTCTTGGACTCATCTGGGTCAATGCATATAAACAAAACTCTTGTAGGATCTTTCCAATATAAAAAATTATCTTTGATGCAGAATTTAATAGTTTTCAGCTTCAAAGATCTTACTCTGCTTTTATCATATTTTGGAGGAGGTTTAAAATGCTTCAAAAAATAGATGATATCTTTATACCAGTTGCACTCAAAAATATTAACATAAACTACCATGATGTTAATAGGTTTAGAAATATTCCCTTCAAAGTTTTCATCCATGAAATTAAAACCCAAAACTTTACAATTTTCTTCAGCTAGTGTGTAATATCCCAAAATGGAAAAGACAAGAATATAGAACATAAAACTAGAAAATTCAGTTATACATCAATACATAAAATGAGAGTAGATCATATATCCATTATATTAAACATTATAGCCACAAATGTATACAATATCTTGAGGAAAAAGACACTTAAGGTAGCAAAAACAAGCCTTTAGAGACCCAGTACATAAAATATGAAGAACAACTGCTATACAAGAATGTTAGCGGCTAAGAGAACGCAGTTTTAGTTGGGTTTAACTATTGATATAAATGTAAATACATGGATCTAGTGATTTAGTTCTTAAAAAATGTCAGGATCAGAGATCTAGGCTTCCTAGCACTATTCCAAGACAACCAAGAAAGGGTTTCCGGAAATACTCAAAATGCAGAATGTGAAAAGGGTAGTTCTAGGGATGAATAACTCTTTGCAACTGGATCACTGGTGGGAGGTGGCTGATATGATATGATAATGGCTGATATCCATCCTCACAAAATTTCCAGATGAAGCGCTGCTCCCCTCACCAAAAAATAAGGTCAAGAACTTGGGTACTTAACCTCCCACTGCAAAATAACATCATTTTTGGAGGAGACTGATCTGTGGGTGAATTATTTTTCTTGGATTGATGTAGGATGGTGGGATAATGCTCAAGGAACTTCCTTGCTAGCGTCTTGGATGAAGGGCTGCTCCCCTAATTGGAAAACAAGCTCAGAAACTGGGTTTATCAACCCTCCACTGTTGCTGCCCTGCAAAACAACACAATCCTGAATGAGACTGGGTTGTGAATAGTGGCTGAATCTTGGATCTACATTGGATAGTGGAAATTATGCTCAATTAAACTCTCTTTAATAGGCACTCAAATTCCCCCAAAGATGAGGGTGGGATTTCCACTCGGAAACACCCTTCTGCTAAACAACACAATAGACTGTGGTAAACAATTGAAACATGAATAAATTCATAAAATACCAATACATAAAAAATACTCAGAATGGCTTCTATGTTTTCCATCCTCTTCCTTATATTCTTGGTGATCTTCCTCACCCTGTGTCCCACTCATTAAAGAAGCTACTCTCATGCATACACTCTTCCTCTATGACTTCCCTGTTCTCCATTAACTCTCCACTACCTCCATGATAGTGTTGTTGATTTGGTCAAATTTGACCTTTTCCACATGATTTACCCCATGTTCACACCTAAAGGTTCTTTATTCAACTAATACAATGATCCTGATTCACATAAGAAGTATTTTTATTCCTACTAAAGAGATTTATGGGTCTCTCTACCAACTTATTCACCTATCTTATTATCAAAAGAAAAAAATATATTCCAGCTAGCTGAAAGCTAATTAGGAACATTACAGTCGTCCCCTCCCAATTGTTTCTTGTCCTCAAGAAAATGCAATGATGGATATTGAAAAATATCCTCTCCTTCCCCTATAGCATCCTCATCTGATAGACTCCTCCACTGAACCAGATGCTCTCCAATCAATATTTCCCCTAGTTGGTCCTCCCATATGTGCAAATTATCCTTTGGTAATAAAACCAAATGGCTCTCATCATGAAGAAGTGGGATGTCCATAGAGGCAACTACATGTTGTCTAAATTCCTTCTTGAAGCATGCGATCTGAAAAATTTTGGGGACTTTAACCCTAATGAGAAGCTCCAATCCCTCTACTACTCTACCAACAATATGGATCACCCTATGTGGCCCATAATTGAGATCCTCCATCTCCTTCTTCTTCAAAGTAGATGGGATGTATGGCTGAACATGATAGACCAAATTGTGCATCCCACGTTGTCTCTCACTCAATATATGATCTCTGTAGAACTTTTGCTGATATTGGGCTACAATAATGTTGTCCTCAAGAGGCCAAAAGGAAACTGGACTCTCAAGGATCTACCCTTTGGTTTTATGCACCTTGCTTTCCCAAGCCATCCCACATATAGTGAATAGAACATCATCACAATCTGGAATCCAAATGAGAAATATACTAAGTGTCATATGAAATTCTGGATGGTGACAATAGTTCTCCAAGTGGAACCAACACATTTTGGCTCCTCTCTGCCCCTAAACATAATGTGGCAAGTAGCTTCCCAACCACTTTCTTATTGTGCCTGTCTACTCACCTACTTGGAAGTAGTAAGTGGCATTGGGTGTCAATTGAGTTTACCCAAAATAGAATAACACTTGCCCAAATCCATATAAGAAATGGCTATCTCCATCAATGATTTTGGTCTTAAAAAGACCATGAAGTCCAAAGAGAGGCTTTCCCTCTTGTGGAGAAATGCACTATATATAAATGACAAGAGAATGAAAATTATTTGTTAGATGATCAATAAGTACAAAGACAGAACTCTTACCATGTATTTTTGGTAATATAGTGATGATATCCATAGATGATCTCTCCCATCTCTCTCTCATAAAAGTAAGTGGCTGTAAAAATCTTAGAGGGTGGTTGTTTTCCTCCTCAATATTCAAGAAAACTACACATCCTATGACATGCTTAATTTCAAAGCCCCATGCTGGAATACTACCACCTCACCTTTTTTTTCCTCCTTGCAGCTGATTTTTCTCAAGATAAGATTGAAGTCTATGGTGGTCAATCTTCACTTGGAAGCTATTGCTCCTCCAAAGCTTCCTAAGTTTGGAAAATGCATGTATGAGTGCCAGCAACCCCTTACCATATATAGAAGGCTCCTTCCTGTATGGAATCATCTCCTAAATTTCAAAGGCTAGAATTATGCCATCATCCACTCCATCATCATACAAGCCATGGAGCCGCAACATACTGATTGACATGTAAAATGCCATATCAGTCCAACATAACCAAGCTCCCTGCTGCCACATCATGTGAGTGCCATGAAATGTACCAAACCATAACACACCCTTTAACACAGGATATGTCATGTGATGGCCAAACTCTCTCAAGAGTAACCAGCACATCCATGCCTCATGCTGCTGCATCATACCAGTACTATTCAAGGCATGGATGACTCAAATATGAAATGATGGGTAATAACCATACTCCCCCAAAAGCATCCAGTGCAACCATGCTTCTTTTTTCCCTGTGTCATAGATCTGCAAGAAGCTCCCCCACCACTTGCTCATGATCCTCACTCATTCATCCAACTGTGGGTGAATCCTATCATGCTCCAATTTGGTATACACCCAATGGAGAATACCATCCTCCCCAATCTAATGATTATCTTTGCACTCCATGATATGTTGAAGTGAAACCTCCTAGAGATATCTACATGGGGACCTCTCATCAATGACCCAGTAGAACCCATAAGGTTCCAAATATGTTGTTGGAAAAAGCTTCTCTTTGAGCTATGAGGTGCTCATCAAGAAATATCTGTCATAATAATAAAATATGTTATCTATCATAAGAGTTATATCATCTACCATCTGCCTATATAATGTTTCATAAGTGAAATGGTCATTAGAATGCTCCAATAATGGTTGGGCCCCTGATTCATCACTACTCCCTAGTGACAACACTACTAATCTCCCTCATAGTGCATCTGTTGTCTCATGGCCATACGGAATGCTAAACTCATAGCCTGACATTGTACTAGTTGGGATTAGGCTCATCCTATCCTCCCAGACTCTATAATTCACCCCAAAGTGTTGTTTGTACCTCAGTAATTAAAATCCAGGATGGCTATACATCTCCTCCTTGAACAAGTCAAGGATCCTCTGCGTTGTGATAGTTTGTTGCTCCAAATCAGAAAGGTGCTCGTATCCTTGGTTATGAAATGGCCCAGATGACATGATCTTACAAATGTCACGTTGAGGTACTGAAATAAGATGAAATGGAAATATTTTCAAACCTTGGATAAGCTGATACTTGGGAACATCTCGTACAGCTACAAGAGTTCCTCCAACCAGTTCAATGGCTTCTCCAATTGCTGGTGATGGTGATGGCTTCTCCTCTACTACTGCACTAGCACTGGTATCTGCCTCCTCTTCCTCACACATCTCCTGAATAATGCATGGGAATCCCAATTTCAAGAGATCAAGACCATCTTGAAAAGATGCAAGTGTTCCTTCTCTTGATGCAAATACTCCTACAACTGGTAGTGGTGGATGTTGCTACTCTTCCTGAGTGATAGTGTTGACATCTTCCCCTAGCTCCTCATGTGATTTATCATCAATATCAGGAAATGTATCAATGGGAATTACCTCTGGTTTTATTCTATCAAACTTCTTGATCAACCTTTGAGTAAAATATGTATAATAAATCACTCTTGCATGTTTCAAATGGCTGAACCACCAATCATTTGCTTCATCCTCAAGGTGCATCATTGAAATCTCAACAACTTCTCTTTCTGCTACTAGATGTAGTAGGAAGAATGCATCTAACTTCTTCCTCCAAGCCTTTTCTATGCTTGTAGAAGACCCATCAAATGTAGGAAAAAGGGATCTATTATGATTTTTGCTTCTATTTCTATTGTTGGATCTTCATTCTTCTTTGATTTGGATAAATAGTTGGAGAGTTAGATTCTCCTTGAATGCCCTTGATTGATATTTGTACTCCACAAGATAATCAGTTAAGAGTCTCATGATCTCAGTTTCCTCCATCTCCATGCCAATCACCTTCCTCTTCAAGGGAAGTGGACATAGTATAATATTGTGGAGCTCTCTGCATTACCAGTTTCTTCTGCTGCTGATAGGAAGTGCTTGGACCTTCCTTATTTTGAAACCCTCTTGAGGTCTCCTTTTTCCTCTCCCTTATCATTTTTTTGACCTCCTTGGAGAGATCCTGCATAGATCTAAAAAGAAATGAGGCAAAACTTAATACCTCCATCATTATGTATATCTTCTTCCTGCTTCTTCTTCTGGTGTCATAAGATGTATTGCCCACAAGCTGACCCAAAGATCATGCTATGATACCACTGTAATATTCGAAAATGGAAAAGGTAGGAATATAGAACATAAAACTAGAAAATATAGTGATACATCAACACACTAAATGATATCATATCATATATAAATTCTATCAAACATTATAGCAGCAAATGTATACAACATCTTGAGGAAAAATACGCTCAAGCTAGGAAAAACAAGCCTCTAGAGACCTAGTACATAAAATATGAAGAAAAACTACTATAAAATAATTCCATAGGCTAATACAGTGTAGTTTATGCTAGGTTTAACTACTGATGTAAATTTAAATACATGGATCTGCTGATGTAGTGCATAGAAAATGTCGGGATCAGAGATCTAGGCTTCCTAGCACTATTCCAAAACAACCTAGAAAGGGTTTCTGGAACTACTCAAAATGTAGAATGTGAAAAATGTAGCCCTACGGCTGAATAAAACTATGCAGTTAGATCAATGGTTGGAGGTGGCTGATATTATATGATAATGGATGATATCCCTCCTCACAAACTTTCTGGATGAAGGGTTTCTCCCCTCACTGGAAGAAAAGGTCAAGAACTTGGGTACTTGACCTCCCACTGCAACTGCACTGCAAAATAATGTAGTTTATGGAGGAGACTGCATTTTTGGTGAATGTTTCTACTTGGCCTGATGCTAGATGGTGAGATAATTCTCAAGGAAGTTCCTTTCTAGTCTCCTGAATGAAGGGATGATCCCCTCACTCGAAAACAAGCTCAAAAACTGGATTTATCAACCCTCCACTATTTCTACCCTGCAAAAAAACACAATGTTGAAGGAGACTATGTTGTAAATAATGGCTAAAGCTTGGCCCTATGCTAGATAGTGGAAATGATGCTCAATGAACCCCTCCTGAGTAGGCACTCAAAGTCCCCTGAGTATGAGGGTGGGATTTCTACTCGGAAACACCCTTGTGCTAAACAAAAAAACAAACTTCGCTAAACAATTGAAGCATGAAAAAAGTCATAAAAGACCAATAAATAAACAATACTCAAAATGACATCTATTGTTTCCATCCTCTTCCTTATATTCTTGGTGAGCTTCCTCACCTCAGGTCCCACTAATTAAAGAAGATACTCTCATGCATACACTCCTCCTCTATGACTGCAACTTCCTCCATTAACTCTCCACTACCTCCATGACAACATTGTTGATTTGGTCAAATTTGATCATGTCCACATGCTTCAGCCTTTGTTCACACCTGAAGGCGCTTTATTCAGCTGATACAATGATCCTCATTCACATGAGAAGTGGTTGTATTCCTCCTAAAGATATTTATGGGTCTCTCTACCCACTTATTCACCTATCTTACTATGAAAAGAAAAAAATTAATATTCCATCTAGTTGAAAGCTAATTAGGAATATTCCATAGTATTTTGGCTAATCCTTGACCTTTGATTAGTTTATTAAGCTTTATCTCTAAATAAAACTCAATAACTTTAGTCACCCACTTACTTCATTTTCCATCAATATCAGGCTAAACTAATATCTCTCTTACAATAGATGAAGGCACATGGGAAATAACTTGATCATGCATAATATAAACTATAAAAGATTTCACTAATGCATATGCATGATTTTCCAACATTTCATACTTCAATTTTGCATCTCTAAGGGCTAACTGGAAAATTCTATGGGAACTTCCTTATTTTCTAAATATTTTTGTAAGAAAATAACAACAATAGTATCTTGGGAGGAAAATGAGAAGATCAAGAAAGGCTTTGAGTATTCATGGCTTACCAACTGAGGTGCTTCAAAGAAATATTTGTTGATCAGCTCAAATGAATTTTGGATTCACTTGTCCATTTGAATTCTTTTTCCTTCGTTAGCATGCAAGTAATATTCTTCACCACTTTAGTAAAATTTGGAATGAAACTTCTTAAGAAATTGATCTTACCAAGGAAATATTGAACCTCTTTTTTGGATATTGGAATTGTTAAATCCTGAATTGCAATCACTCTTTCAGGATCAATTTTCACTCCATCTTTAGAAAATATGTGACCCGACATATTACCTTCTTTGAGGGAAAAATGAGACTTATTTGGATTCAATGATATACCATATTTTCTGCATTTAACAAATACTTGTCTCAAGTGTTGAAGGTTTTCTTGATCTGAAGCTGAAAAAATAGTAATATCATCTAAATAGATGACCAATAATTTGTCCTTTTCTCTAATGAATGCAAAGTCCATAGCACGATTAAAAGTAGCTTCGACATTCATAAGCCAAAATCGCATCTTTGCATACATGAATGTTCCTCAAGGAGTAGTGAATTTTGTGTTCTATCGGTCTTTTGGCCAAATAGAAACTTGATTGTACCTAGAAAACACATCTTGGAAATTTTGTCTGACCCAGTTACCCTTCGAAGAATATGCTCCATTTTTGGAAATGGATAATTATCTTTCTTGGAGAATTTGTTAAGATTCCTGAAATCTAAACATATTCTAACTTCACCGCTCTTATTTCTTACTAGAACTAGATTAGAAACCCTATATTAATATATCAATGGAATGATGATTTTGGCATCCAAAAATGTCTTCACTTCCTTCTTCATCGCTGCTAACAATAGTGGATTGATTTGTCTTAATATTTTCTGGAAAGGCTTAGTGCCATATTTAAATGGTATCCTATGATTAGTTATATTTGTATCATATTCCTTAATATCCTCATATTTCCAAGAAAAAAAATCAACAAATTCACAAAACAACTTGTGGTATTCAAATTTTCTTTCTTGTGATAAAGGTTTTGACAACTTAACATAACTCTATTCTTTTTCTGTGCCCAAATTGAAGACTTCCAATTCTTCTTCTGTTTCAGCTAACTGTGGTTTGAATGAGACATAATTGTGATCAAAGAGCTTCTAAAGTGGGATTAGCCCCTTGGGAATGTGATTGGTAGGTAGCTGAATGATAAGCTGATCAACAATTTGTTTTTGCAAATTTTTGGTTTCTTGCAAATCAACATCATCCTTCATGAATTATTCATCTTGATCAATGTTTAGGAAAACAAATTCTTCAGCAGCTTCAATGAATCTTATAATCTCCTGATCATATTAAAAAAAATTCCAATTCTTGACATTATCAGGAATGCTAGGTCTGAACCTAAATTCCACTTCATATTTTAGCTTTATAGGTATTGGAAATTAGCTTGCTAAAATAGAAAGTGAATCAACCAAAATATTACAATACTCCATACTACATTTTGGTAATCTCTGAGTCTAGGATGCTTAGTTTGATAAACATTTCTGATTTTATGAATAATAAGTTCAACATCTCCAAAAACAAAAAATTATGAAATATTCATGTCTTTTGTTGTTTTTAAACCAATCAATAGAGCTTCATATTCAACCACATTATTAGTTTATTCAAATTCAAGTTTGAAAGAAAAAGTGGAGCTTTCTTTCAAAGGGGAAATGAGAACTATTCTTGCACCAACTCCTTCTTTAGAACATGAGCCATAAAAATACACTTTCCATATCTTAGAACCCTCATGACTGATCTATTTTTCAGCAAGCTTCAAAATCTGAAACATTTCTCGAGACAGGACAACATTATCCATGTGTAAAATGCTTGAACCAACATGAGTTGTTCTTGCATAAATTTGATGATTAGTGGGGTCTTTTTTGTCACTAATGATATATGCAAGTTGATCTTCTCTATAAATTCTTCTTTGTTCTCCTCTAGAAACAAGTATGGTAGCATAAGTGAAATCCATTTGGAGATTTCCTTCCAAACTTCTAATCCATGACCTAGAAAGTAACATGCCAAATCTAGGATGAATGTATGCTACAACAATATCCATCACCATCCCTCTCATGGGAAATTGAAAAAGGCTTACTGCAAGGTCTTTGATGACACCAAGGCATTGAACTTTATGGGAATCAAATGAGTATAGATCTTGGTAATATCTAGTTACTTCAAGACCTAGTTCATCCATGACTATCTTGGGCATTAAATTATGTGAGGCTCTAGAGTCCATTAGGAAATTATGCAAGATGCTATCATGAATATTTAGAGATAGATAGAATGGAGGAGTGGAGTCATCTCTGTCTTCTACCAATGGACTTAAAATAACAGTGGGTTGGCTTGTCATATTGAAGGTTAACAAAATCAGAAGCTACTTTAGTAGGTGGAGGCTGAAGAGATTTCATAAAAGTATTTTTGAAATCATCATTTTTCATGAGATCTACAAGAGGAACATGAATATTTATCTTTTGTATCTCATTTTCAAAATTTAAAATAGGGGGAATTTTGTGAGTGATATTTACCTCAAGTGAAGGAGGGTTAACTGCTACTAGAATTTCTGGTCTGCTTAGTTCAACAACTTGCTTTTTTGTTGGAATTTTAACTAAGTCCTTATTCTTCTTGGGCTATGAAATAGGCTTTGGATTATCATCAATATTCTTTGATCTTAGATTGTATCTACTTTGACGATCAACTGCAATCATGGAATGATCAGAAATCTCTTCATTATTCCAAGTATATGACATGAAATATTCATACTATGCTTCTGTAATATGAATCAACCCTTCTTTTTCTCTTAGACAATTCATATTAGCAGCTTTCTAGAACCTTTAAACTTTCTCTTCATCTTAAAATATAGCATTATGCAAAGGGGGCTGCACATTTTGATCATCAACATCTCTTCTTACTCGCTACAAAAATTGAGGAACATTAGGTCTTCTAAATTTCTACTTATTAGGCTGATCAAATGAAACAATTCTAGTAGTAGTTGGTCTTGCTTCCATCTTAAGCTTGGACATATCAGTAGTCAATGACCTGACCATCTTGTTCAGCTCATCTAACTTAGGATCTATGTCTGAAGTTCCTGAAATTGAAACTTAATCTTTTTACTTTCATTTTTCTCTACCAGTCCCTCCTCTGAGCCTATCAGCTGCTAACACATTAGAATCTATCTCCAATGCATTTCCATGCATTTTTTTTAGTGTTGTAGATCTTCTTTCTCTCAATAATAAACAAAAATCAGGATCACAGGCACCAACATAAGTGATTTTGGTTGAAGCTTCAGTAGGCTTAATTTTAGTAGGTATTTTGCTATACATATTATTGAATCTCTTATGATGTAGGAGCATCATGGTTCCAAATTTTGTACGTTTAGCAGAATATAGGGGGTCTTATATTTTCAAGGGAGTTCATTCCCTAAGTATTTAATCAATGTAAGTTTGAATGTTTTGAGTGATTTTATATGATACATTTAGAATAAGATTTAATTAAATATTGTGAGGCATATTTGAAAATTAACATGAGGGATTTAGGCTAGTTGAGATTTCAAAGGGATTATGAATCCTAGACTTAGGAATTAGTTGATGATTTTGTGGATTTAGAGGATTCTTAGTATTTAGTTGAGAAGATTGAGGATCTGAACCAGAATGGGTTGCAGAAACTTTTGTATATATTTTCAAGCCTCGAATGCATTAAGGGACCATATTCTTAGATAAGAGATTTGATTGTAAGCCTACGAGCATAGAGAGAGAAATAAGTCATGTGAAGAGGCCAATGAAATAGAAAATCAGGCCAAGAGGAGATTCATTATTATGTAAATATTTGTTTGTGAATAGAAAACTCAATTCCGAGTTTATGTGGAGTGTAGAGTGTTAATGAATTTTAAAATTGTGTGTGTTTCGTATAAAGTAAGTATTGCAAATGAGTCTAAGGCCGAGCGGAGTGAAAACAACGTGTAAAGGCGGTTGCAGTAGTCAGGACCATTCTACATAACAAAGCTCAGGAGGGATTAACATTGTGGAAGAACAATAAAGACCGACCACTGACTTTATATCAAGACACAGTATGGATCGAGTGGAAGAAACAAAAATAATATGCACAAGAAAGTTAAGTGAAATTACACGGAGGAAAGCATAGGGACTGTCGGATCACATATTGATCAACGACGGATGTGAATTGGGAATTCATGGGATGCTTTGGACAAAGATTGAGATGGATGCCAAAGATCACATTGCAGAAATGAGGTGGAATTTGAATGGTCGTGATCAAGTCATAGAATCAAGCAAGAGATGAAGTGGAGATTGACGGCTAAGATCTTATCAAAAATATGAAGTGGGAGATGGGTAGTCCAGATTAAATCGCAATCCCAGTAGAATATCACACATCACAATCGGTGATTTATATGTTTATTGTTAAGTCATGACAAGTTATACGTTGTAAGTTGTGATGAGAAAAAAAGTGGGGTTTGTGATGCGATGCCATCACATATCACATTGGGTTAAAGGATGAAGGATTTTCGATGTGGTTTGACGATGTGATGCGATGAGGTAAATGTGCGAAGTACCAAAGTTTATTAATTTATGTGATTTGTGTTGAATCAAAACCCTAATATGGAGGAGAACCACTAGATTTGGGTATAAATCAACGGACGTGTTTTACAGAGGATATTGGCGATGCTATTGTGAAATTGCAATGAGTTAAAGTTTTCGATATTTGATATGGTCATTTTTGCAATGCACAATAAAACGCTAAAGGTAAAAGTTTTGGTATTGAAAAAGGAGATAAGGTAAGTTTAAGTGTTAATGTTAAAAGTGCACATATGAAGGATTACTTTGGGTTTTGACTTGAGGTTCCACAAAGACTATTTCCATGTGATTGATAGTCTTTGTGTGAATGTTGGATTTAAGGGATCTTTCGCATAAATGATTTTTTTTAAAGATTAAAGTGAGTTTTTAAATGTTCTTAGAGATATATGAACATATCCTTAGTTTTTGGGTAGACTTAGTCTTTGGTCTGCACATTTGGGTAATTGCAGCCATATGGATGCATTATTTCTCGTATCAGAGCGAGTAAAGCTCTTTTGGGAGAAAATTAGAGCATGGTTATTTTCTTAAAGTTGTATGTGTAGAATACAACTGTGATTGCAAGAAGGATCCGATTTTAAATCTAATAGGTGGCAGACACACAGAGATAAATGTGTGGCAGAATATGGAGAATAATTCATACTCTTGAAGAGAATTTGCAAATGCAAAGGAACAGGGAATAGTCCATTCAAAGTGTAGATGAATGGTGGAACAAGATCATGCAGAGATATTGAAGGTGGTATAGTGTGTTTTCATTTTAACTCTGGTTTGAGAATATGTTTGCATATTTTAGGTTGCATACAAAGAGGGAATATCTCAAAAAAATAACAAAAAAAGGATTTGTAGAAGAATAATTAGTTGGGTTCTTGAAGACGGAGTGAATGAAATGCTCTGGGAAAAGTGGCACTGAACCTGAAGAATCCAACTGAAGGTTGGACAAAGAGGACAAGAGTGTTCTAAGAAGAAAGTAGAATTGTAGAAGCCAAGGAGCAAAGGATTTTCTTAATAGAGGTTCCAGAGATAGAGAACCAGTGTTACCAAAATACTGAGCTCAAAGGAGAGAGGGCTTGGTGAGATACTTGCAGCAGGTATAAAGACTTGCTGAGAAAGAGGAGCTTAGTGAAATTCACGAGTGAAAAATATGAAGTTCATAAAGGAGGGGAAGTCGATGATCACTGAGGGTCATTTCACAGGTTTAGAGGAAAGCCACAGCAAGAAGAAATATTCCAAGGAAAAGGGCACATAGAAGATGATTCAGGAGGATATTGATAGAGAGAAAGCTGAGATAAAATTCCATCTTGAGTTATTGATGGAAATGTTCCAAAGAAGTAAAGAACACCATAGGTATAGTTATATAATGAGAAAGAAGGTGAAATAGCACAGACTAGAAGAGAAGAGAAAGCATCAGGTGAATAATCAGTTAATAGAGGAGCTTAGAAAGCTTAAGCAGACAATGGATGTTAATTTGAGGTCGAAGAAGCTCAAAGGAGTTGAGCTACAGGAATCTGTTGAGTTGACAAAATAAAAATACCAATTACTGAATATTGTTCAAAATAAAGAAGAAGTCTACACTGAAGATGCAATTAAAAAACATGATGAAGAAAAGGTATTTACTGTGCCTAATGAGATTGGAATTTTTAAGCATAATGATTTAGACATGCGTGTATATTTGGCAAAGGGAGAAGGGCCATCTAATGATTATTAAACAACAAGTGAAGGTATTGAAGACTGTGTAAAGTTTCCCAATTCTACTCCAATTGAAATTGTTGAGTTATATAGGAAGTTAGATCTTAAAAGAAGAAATTTGGAAAAAGTAGAGGATATATACTCAGGATGAATTTTTGAAGAAGGAAGACAAAGAAATTGTCATGAATGAAACTCATGAACAAGAGGGTCAGGATGTAAGAGTGGTAATAAGAGTTCAACAAATCGAAATTAAAGAGGAAGAAGTTCATTATTGTGAACCTGAGAAGGGACACATCCTTGAAAAATATGATATGGAGGAGAGACTGATAGTATCGTGAGCTATTTGGAGAATTTAAATCAACATACTGATGTTCTAACAAAGGAGTTAGAGGAAAACTCAGAGCAACATACTAAGATGTTTCCAGGGAAGGAAAAGGTAATGAGGCCTTATATTTTTAATTCTGATAATTGGTTTATGATTACATGTTTTGATGAAGGTACTCTTGCAAATATTAAATAATAATTGACATAGGAGAATAGTCAAATGAAATATATCCTTAAGGATATTCATGAAGTTTGGATGGTAGAAATAGCAATATCGACAACAGTATCTAGAGAAATCTTGAAAATAATAGCATAAGTTGAAGTAGGAGAAGCTAAAAAAATAAGAAACAACAAATGGAAAAGTGATTACCAGTCAAAAGATAAAATGGACATGGAGATTGAGAGAATAGGAAGGTTGATGATGAAGGTGTATCAGAAGAAGACAACAACAAGAAAACAAAGCAGCAAGAACAAGGAAAATACAACAACATACTATGAAACAATAGCTAGTGAGGAAATGCAGCAAAAATTATGGAGACCTAGAGAACAACAACAACAAAACAACACAAAGGAAGAGAGTAGCCAAAGACAGACTATAGAACAAAGTTTGTGATCCAGGAGGAATTCCATCAAAATTGAAAACACATGTTCTGGAGATCATGATTAATTTCTACATTGGGAGTATGATGCAGGAGCATCATGGTTCCAAATTTTTTACATTTAATAGAATCTACGGGGTCTTATATTTTAAAGGGAGTTGGTTCCCTAAGTATTTAGTTCATGTAATTTTCAATGTTTTGAGTGATTTTATGTGAGAAATTTAGAATAGGATTTAATTCAATATTTTGAGGCATATTTATAAATGTTCTCGAATGTAGGAGAACATGAAAGATTTAGGCTAGTTGAGATTTCAAAGAGATTGTGAATCTTAGACTTAGGAGTTAGTTGATGATTTTGTGGATTCAAAGGATTCTTAGGATTTAGTTGACAAGATTGAGGATCTAAACCATAATTGGTTGTAGAACCTTTTGTATATATATGTAAGCCTAAAAGGCATTAAGGGACCATATTCTTAGATAGGAGATTTTATTGTAAGCATACGAGCATAGAGAGAGAGAGAGAAGTAGTGTGGAGAGGCCAATGAAATAGGAAATCAGGCCAAGAGGAGATTCATTATTATGTAAATATTTGTTTGTGAATAGAAAAATAAATTCCTAGTTTGTGTGGAGTGTAGAGTGTTAATGAATTATAAAATTGTGTGTTTTGTATAACGTAAGTATTGCATGTGAGTCCGAGGCAGAGCGGAGTGAAAAAATTGTGCAAAGGCGGTTGCAGTAGTCAGGACCATTCTGCATAACAAAGCTCAGGAGGGATTAACACCGTGGAAGAACAACAAAGACCGAGCCCCGAATGTATACCAAGACACGGTAGGAATCGAGCGGAAGAAACGAACGAAATATGCACAATAAATTCAAGTAAAATTACACGGAAGAAATCACAGGGACTATCGGATCACATATTGATCAACAACAGATGTGAATTGAGAATTTATGGGATGCGTCGGACAAAGATTGAGATGGATTGTCAAGATTACATTGCATAAATCAAGTGGAAGTTGAACGATCATGTTCAAGTCACAGAATGAAGCAAGAGATGAAGCAGCGATTGATTGTCAAGATCTTATCATAGATTTCAAGTGGGATATGGATAGTCCAGACTAAATTGTAATCTGAGTGGAATGTCACACATCACAGTCGATGATTTATATGTTTTTTTTTAAGTCATCACAATTTATATGTTGTAAGTTGCGATGCAAAAATAAGTGGGGTTTGCGATGTGATGCCCTTGCATATCGCATCAGCTTAAAGGATGAAGAATTTGTGACGTGGTTCAGCGACGCGATGCGATGAGGTAAATGTGTGAAGTGTAGAAGTTTTCTAATTTATGCGATCTATGATGAGCCAAAACCTGAATATGAAGGAGAACCATTAGATTTGGTTAGATAAATGGACGAGGTTTGCAGAGGAGATTGACAATGCGATTATGAAATTGCAATGAGTTAAAGTTTGCGATCTTCGATATGGTGAGTTTTGCAATGCACGATAAAACCCTAAAGTTAAAAGTTTTGGTATTGATAAATGCGATAAGGTAAGTTTAGGCGTTAATGTTAAAAGTGCACATATGAAGGATTACTTTGGGTTTTGACCCAAGGTTCCAAAAATACTATTTGCATGTGATTGATATTCTTTGTGTGAAATTTGGATTGAAGGGTGCTTCCGCGTAAATGATTTTTTTTAAGATTAAAGTGATTTTTTAAAAGTTTTTAGAGATATATGAACATATCCTCAGTTTTTGGGCAGACTAAGTTCTAGGTCTGCATATTTGGGTAATTTCGGCCTTATGGTTGCATCATCTTAGAAAAATCAGAAACCGATTCTCCTTTACTTTTTATTACACCAACTTCAGTGATATAATACAAAAATTATTTCTTATCACCCCATTTCCTTAAAAATGTATCATATAGGGTTTCAATTCTAGTGATTCTACTAGTTTTCAAAGATTTGAACCATTTCCTAACATCAACCTCAAGGCTCTGAACAAAAACTCTCATCGAGACATCTTCATGCTCAATATTCAGATTGTCAGCATAAGCATAAAAATCAAAAAGGTGTTCTTCAGTTGTTACCTCTCCCTCACCTCTAAACCTAGGCATGTACTTGAGATAATCTCCTCCAGCTAATGCATTCATGCATGCTAAGGTAAAACCAAAGGGGCATACCTTGCAGAAAAAATTGCATCCATTCGGTTAGGGTGTGGGTTTTGGACCTATCATGGTGTGAGTTGTTGGGATTTGTGGAACAACTATTGTTGAATTGTGAACAACAGAGGATGAAGAACCAAATGGTGATGTAGAGACTATTTTTTGGTTGGAAAACAAGGGAGGTATGGGATTTTCTAAAAAATCATGGGATAAAGTTTTCAAGACTTCTTTAGGGACAACCTTTGATAAAATAGTAGTAGAGGAAAAAAAATTTCGTTTACTCTTTTTCATGATTAGATTTTCAAGGTTAGGGACTGGGATTCTCAAAGGGGAATATGGGTTAGCCCTGGTTCTAGTCCTTCTCGGAGCTAGAACTTCAACAACAGAGTCACCATGTGTAAAGAAGTCTAAAAATACATATGGAACTATACACCTCAGAACCAGACTTATAACTTTGTCAATTGCCCAGGGATAAACTCCAATTCACCTCCCCAGCAACGACACCAAATATGTTAGCGCAAGGAGTCACTCCTTCACTGAAAAATGAGTAAGCCTTTCATTTCAAATTTTAAAGGGTTTTTCGAGTGGTGGGATGGCTTCTCAAAGAGTTTGAAATGATTTTTGTATTATTTACAACTTTCATGTATTTTGTAATATTTCAAAAGTATAAATTGTATGGGTAAATTGGTAGTATAGAGATCAGAGTGTAAAAAATGAAAGGAGATGTATAGCTGGTATCTATTCTAGGAAATATTCATATCCTAAATTAGTCACACAACTATAATGATGGTTCTTTACACAAACTTTGTTTATGTAAGGTAAACAACATTTAGAAAGTATATTGCATGCGTAAAGTATTTCATAAATCCTTTATGACATATTCACTAACATGTTCTACAACACATATATGATTTGCAGAAAGATGGAAAGTGGATAATGTATTATTAAATCCTTTAATAGTTTCTCACTCACACCTTACTAGTTGCAGAAAATCATAAATTAGAAGAGATTAAGAAAGAGAGGACACAGACCATACATTAGATATTTCTTGAGTGACAAAATCCTCCAGCATGAAGTAAAAAAAATATTTCTTTATTATATTAAGTCTTCAGGTATACCAACATCCAACCTGGAAATGGTAATTGAAAATGATATATATAGAAAGACAGACACCAAATCCATCTCTTATAAAAAAAGGAAACACTACTCATAACATTAAATAAGTGTCATAGGACATTAAAACCATATCCCATCGAAATCTAACTAAAAATATAGATGTGAATGAAAGAAGAAAAGAAAATTGGGGTGAACTGCTGAGTAGGCTGACATGCTGCCACTTTTTCTACTGATTTGTCTCCTTATGTATTTGGTTCTTAATTAACCATGTATATTCATTTTATATGAGCTACAAAAACCTCATAACCAATTTTCACCATCACTTATTATATCCATTTGGTTATGGGTCCTTATCTTTCCTTAAGTGGCTCATAAACTTTGCTTACACGTGTCAAAATTCAGTTAAAATTGGCGCTACTGGAACTTTCGGTAAAAATCGGTAACTACGTAAAAATTGGAATGCTACCAGCATTTCTAGTAGCACTCTATTTCTATTTCAAAAATGTATAGAAAATACTGAAAATACCATGCAGACTTATATTCTTTAACATCTGAGATGTTGTTCAAAATTTCACTTAGTAAGGAAAAAAGGTGTTTTACTAGAAAAACTTTTTACCTTCCTTCTTTGTGGATTGCAGCTTCACTAAGCTTGTTCAAGTTTGTCTTGCTATCAATAGATGAACTTGATTTGGTTATTATTGTGGATTCTTATTTGACAGTGGCCTTCTCCTCTTATGAACCCTTTTGGATCTTTCTTCTTTTTGAGGGTTCTGTGAGATGCTTTGAAGGGGTTTTGTTTTTATCTTTCTTCTTGGATTCCTTTGTATTTGACCCTTCATATTTTCCTTCTATATCAATGACCTCTATCAATAAAATTGGATGGTGTAGAGCCTTAGACTTGAGCTTGAACTTGTTACTGTCTCTAGTATGTCTTTTTTTTGGTACCAGCAACAGGTTTGTCTTCTTCTTTCTGCTTCTTGCTATTGATATCATACCCTGCATCATTGAGGAGTTCTTCTTCAGACTTTGTAGGCTGATATTATTTTTGCATGTTTTTTTGAATGTATGCTTCTAGAATTTATGGTAGCATTTGTGCTTTATATTTCTTTGCAATTGCATACCTTCCTCTTCGAGCTCTGATGTAGACATTAGGAAAAGGAGGAATGTGGGGCACCATTTTCTTAGACTCAGGTTTATTAACTGAGGAGCTCTCTCCTTTCTTGTTGGGGCCCTTGTTTTGGAAACCCATTTTGAATATTTTGAATTTTGAATACAGGAGGGCTTTTTGGGTTGCGGCAAGATGACACATGGCAATCGCGACCAAGTCGCAACTACAGCAAGCCGCGGAGCTATCGAGGTGGCGCAGAAGAAAGAGATAGCTGAAGATAGCATATGGATGAGGATATACAGCAGAAGACACAAAGCAGAACACACAGATAACAAGAGAGAAGCTGGAAGCAGCTGAAGAAGAACAAAAAGAGGAACTAACAGTTGAGAAAGTGGGTGAATAAATAGCAGTCACCCGGCCGAAAGAAAGAAATGCAACAAGAGACGGAATGCAAAGCGACTGAAGGATATTGGCCAGGATATCTCTGTAGTTCCTAGGGTTCTCTCATTTACCTTTCTGTTATGTAAGGCTGATCCGAATGGAAAATGGCATCAACCCATGGTATTCATCTACCCATGTTATCCATCCATCCATAGAATTTACCCATGGTATTGTAAATGGCATCGACCCATGGTATTCATCCACCCATGATATTTATTCGCCCATGGTATTGTAAGTGACCCATGGTATGTATCCACCCATGGTATTCATCCACACATGGGATTTACCCATGGTAATGTAAGTGGTATCTACCCGTGGTATTGGCCCATGGTATCCACCTATGGTATTCTATCTAAAAAAAGGCTATAAATAACAAGCCTCACTTTGTAAAAGGACATATGGTCCGCCACAATGTAGCTCCTACAGTTATTCTCTGTTTTAATAAAACAAGTTTCTTTGTGGCTTTATTTTTTTGTGTTCTCTCTTTTTTCCGGCATTCTAATTTTGCAGATCTTGTCAAACCCATTTCAATTTTTTAGATCTTGGGGGCCTCCCCCCAAGATCCGGATCAGTGGTATTAGATTCAGGTTACGCCTCCATGGGAATAAGGGTTTGAAACATATTTCAGTTTCAATGTTTTGCAGTGATATTCAGCAAAATCCACGATTTTTTTGGGCGGCGAGTTTTCAGATCAGATCCGAAACTTATGGTGAAAATTTTACAAAAAAAAATACCATATCTGGATTCCTTGTGAAAAAATACTCAAATTCAAAAAACAAATCGGCCAAATTGGAGTTCGGATGAGGGAGATATCGCTGATTCAAAATCAGCGATGTTGAAGCAATTTTTCTGATGACAATTCATGGACGGCGGCTCTCTTGTCATTTTTTGCATTTTTTAGTGAAAAATTTCAGAAAAATGGATATATATCTGATCTCCTCTTAAAAAAATCACCCAAGTTCAAAAAACAAATCGGTCGAATCGGAGTCCGGATGTGGGAGTTATCGTTGATTTAAAATCAACTCTTTTTTTCAGAAATTTTGTGACGGCGAGACAGTTCCAGCGTGAATCTGAGAGTCTAAAGTCTCCAGATAGTGATTTAAAATATGTGAGAAGATGCAGAATGATCATTCCATTTCCAAAAACAGGTTATAATAAATATTATGATTTATATTGACCGAGTTATGCTCATTTTAAATCTGGAGCAGCATTCGGAGCGGGTTCCCTTTGGAGACGTGCCCTCCCACCCCGCTTTAGTAGGCACCTGCTTCACATTTCAGTTTCAGCATAGCAGCGTTCGGTTTGGGTTATTTGGAGACGTGCCCTCCCACCCCAAGCTATGTTGGCACCTGCTACTTCAACAATCAGCATCATGGTTATGGGTCAACCGCACAAAATCATTTTCATCGAAGTCAATTTGCTAGGCCGCACACTGTTAGTCACACAGTTGGTCACAAGCATTACAGGGTATCTCTATCCTCGAATCTTCCTTTTTCATGGTTTTGGTTCATCCACAAACCCACACTTCATCGAATTCCATTTTCTAGGCCGCACACTGTTAATATCACAGTTGGTCACAAGCATTACAGGGTATCTCTATCCTCGGATCTTCGTTCATCACAGTTATGGGTTAAATACACAAAGCTCTTCTCTTCAGTGGCTATTCATATTCAAAAAAGGCTTCTCAGGGGGGAACTTCACGCAATGGAGACCATTGCTTCTTAAGGAGGGAGGAATGATCCGAATGGAAAATGGCATCAACCCATGGTATTCATCTACCCATGTTATCCATCCATCCATGGAATTTACCCATGGTATTGTAAATGGCATCGACCCATGGTATTCATCCACCCATGATATTTATTCGCCCATGGTATTGTAAGTGACCCATGGTATGTATCCACCCATGGTATTCATCCACACATGGGATTTACCCATGGTAATGTAAATGGTATCTACCCGTGGTATTGGCCCATGGTATCCACCTATGGTATTCTATCTAAAAAAAGGCTATAAATAACAAGCCTCACTTTGTAAAAGGGCATATGGTCCGCCACAATGTAGCTCCTACAGTTATTCTTTGTTTTAATAAAACAAGTTTCTTTGTGGCTTTATTTTTTTGTGTTCTCTCTTTTTTCCGGCATTCTAATTTTGCAGATCTTGTCAAACCCATTTCAATTTTTTAGATCTTGGGGGCCTCCCCCCAAGATCTGGATCAAAGGCATCTGTATCAGACTATGAGCTCTCCTTGCGGAAGCTATGTAACTATGGTTGTGGATGAAGATATCAATACAATTGCAGGTTGCTATCCTATTGTGTAATTCATGTGTATGCATGTTGGTTATGGTGATTTAAAATTTTATTTTCTTAATACCTGCTCGCTCTATGAATGTTCTTGCGTATATACCTATGTGTATGCAATCAATTCAATGATAATAATGAGTTGTGGATCCTTTCTCTGCTATCGATCTATTCCCCTTCTGCATGTGGTTGCGGCATGCCTCAGGTGAGACTCTCTGCTCCCCGGAGTAGGGTGATAATGCTGGCGTGGTTCTAGACTACAGCGGATTCCTTTGTTGGCCTCAGCCCTTGAACATGGGTCTTGCGGACTTGTTTCCTTTCCAACATTTCTCCAACTTTCTCTCAGCCTTGAATGAAGAAATATTCTCTTTTATGCTTATGACTTTATGGAAATTATTAATTTTAGTCTTCCTCTTAGTTCTTTGTGCAGGTCGGGGGTGTTGTCGTGAGGATTGAGGTGTATGTGTAGGTTTTTCAGCCCTGTAAAACAAGAAATGGTGCCATGTTTGATTTATTTTCCTTAACTCTTCTTCAACTAACACCTTGATGAGAGCTTGATGATACAAGCTGTATTCTGAAGTATACGTATATGTTTTAATCCTAGATGACATCTTTGTGAAACTCTTCAACAAAAAGTATGGAAAGTTGAGGGTCTTCATACCTGCAACATGAAACAGAAATCTCGTATGATAAAAAAACACTATTGTATACCTCCTTTCAAAAGTGAGGTAAATATTGATGAGTTTAACAACTTCTGCCCATTCATTTTTGACGTAGATGCTAGGAATTCCTTTGGCCTAGTTGGGCTATCTGTGTCCATCCTTGAGGAAACTGTTGAGGTCTCTTCCATTGATAACCTGACCTTTAAACCACCTTTATCCTTCTTGTGGAAGGTTTAATGCCTCAGCAATTGAATCTACTGAAAATTTCAATGTAAGACCATAGTCTGTGGCTTCCTGTCCATTGAATGATTTTGAAAACTCTTGAGCTAATCCAAAGTGAGAGTTTCCTAGTCTAGTGCACAAATAATACCACCTTGCTTGGAGAAACAACCTTCTCACCTTCGAATTCGCATCCACTAGGTAAACACCTTATGGTTCAATTATTTTTATATTCCCACCTCTTTTACTCATCTTCATAAAATAATAACTATGTCTCTAAAATATGATAGGTGATAGAGCTAGAAGAGCTCACCTAACAAGTGTTGCTTGTGTCTTCCCCTGAAATCCTGTCTAAAATGTAGGACTCCTCCTCAAACTGCAACTCTAGAAAACTCGTTCTCCAACAACTAGGCTCACAATTGATACTTCTCTTTCTTTTTCAGTGATTTGAAAGAGAAATGATGGTTCACCATCCCATGAAATAGATTTTCATGATGGCAGATATCCTTAACCGTAGTATGCACCGTGTGATAGAAATCATGGTCTTTATTTGGTTGCATAAATTCAGATAGCATGCTACAGGTGGCTTGAAATAAGTGGATCTATGATTGGTAGTGACCTCCATTTCATGTTGGTTTATTGAACTAAATTTCCGGCAGCATATATGCATAACCATTCAAACGTTCACTGGATTAAACCTACAGATCCATGATCTTTCCATTCGAAAATCATATAACTTGACATGAAACTGGACTAACTCAGATGATAGATAAGATGAGATCAACGGCTAGCTTTTGTTATTGTAGATTGACACCTAGACACTACATGTATACCATGACTTAACTTAACATGACTCACCACAAACCTATCCTATCACGTGGTTTAAATCATAATGAAATGATTTAAAACATATTTTAAACTAAAACGCGTGGCTTGACACAAAGTGGATGCGCTTTTTCATTTTATTTTAAAAAACAACGGAAGTTACAGGAATTTCTGGTAACATCGGAATAAAAGAAAACCAGACAGAAATAGAAATAAAACAGATTGTCCGAAAAGCACTAAAAGAGGCGCTACTGGAAATTTTGGTAGCAACCAATTTTTTTTGAAAATTTTAAAGTCTAATCCTAAAAACAAAAATTTAAAATGGGGTCATGACTTAGCAAAGAATTGTGCTAACAAAATAGTTATCAAGACATCTATCATATGGACAAGAACTCACTACATGAGGTAGTGCTTTCACTTGCAATCCAAAACAAAATTGATGAGATAAAGCTACTTGATCCAATTCATAATGATGATTTTTGTTTAGAGTGTTTAGATGGAGGTGACCTTATCCTTTGTTATGGATGTCCCAAATAATTTCACACTAGTGAGCATATTAATCCGCAATTGATCTCTTATCTTCTCTGAATTTTAATTTTGAAGAGAAGGACTTTCATGTCCCAACTGTTTACTATCATTTTTTTTACTATACTTTGGTTAGGTTACCTGGAAAGTATGCTTACATATCAAAATGCCAATGACTCTGGATATATTGTTTTCTATACAAAATTCTAATGAATCTTGTTGTAGGTTGATGCATTTCAAATTGGAAATAATGGCATATATGATTCAAATTGGAAAAATACATCTTGGATATTTTAGTTTTTTAGATAATATCATATCAAAACATACAATAAAATATACGATTAGTAAAGAAATGGCTGAATGATGTAACATGCCAATAATTATGGAACATGTAGAAAGTGTGTTAAAGTGTTTTCACTGCATGGTTTTCATAGACGGTTCTTGATGAAATGATAATGATCTACCTTTTTGGATGCATCTATCATGTTAGGAGATGGATTAGGTGAACTTATACTATTTTAAAAAGCATATTCCATTTTCATTGGAGAATTTTTATTATTGAATGCACATTTCTTCTAAATTTTGTAAACTAGGTTTGATGTTACCCTTAAAACAGACAATTTTTTTTTCCAATAAAAATTTCCATACTCATACATACACATGAACTACTAGGCATGAATTGACAATTTTTCTTACCATCCCCAGAAGGAAAAATTTGGAAAAATAATGTCAAAGTTATCCTAATTTCTACAATACTGAAACAAAGGTGGTGGTGATTTCTTTCCCATATCATATTTTGATCTTCTAATCATGGTCCTATCCATACAGTCAAACATGAGGTCCACAAAAGGTACGAAAGAAAGATAATGTTCCAAGGGTTGTAGCAGTGCCAAAATTATAAACATCAACATGGAAGGTTAAGGAATCCCATCCTTACATGAAAGGAGGCTAACCAGATTAGATGGTTTGTAGGACCTCTAACTTACAATCAAGGAGAGTACAAAAGCTCTCAACTAGATGATGGATTTCATGTTCATGCAAGAACACCTTCTAAATCTCCCAAGTAGTAACTGAACTTGGTAGGTACAAAAATTAATTCTATGTTAGCTAGAGGAACCAACCCTATTATTTTAGCATTAATACTAGAAAATCCCCTTTCATCCAACAATATCTACTTAAAGTAGAGATGATGTTGGAAATAAACCATTTGATGGAACTATGAATATCAAAAGTCTTGATAATTTAATTTGGAATTTATAAATATTTACTGAATGTCCATGGTTTTTCAACTCATATAAAATCTCATTTGGTAGACTGAAGATGACAAGTTGTGCCTTGTTAAGATGGAATTGTTTTTTCTATCGGGAAAGGTACCGAGGAATACTTTTCATCCTCAATTAGGAATAATGTAAATGAATAATATGGAACAATTTCCACAAGGAAAAAAATCAATGTCAGTTAAGAATGAATTGGTAGATTGCTAGGAAAAATCTAGGCAGAAAGTTGATGATTATATAGTTGAATTCCACAAGTACATGATGGTCACTCAACCAATTTTGTACTTCTATAAGTCTAACTAAGTCCACCAAGAACTTAGTGACTAAGTCTCAGCCTATTTCAGGGTCATTTTTAGTTTCACAAATTTACTTATAACATCTCTACCTCTAATTTTACCTTTAGTTATGTTGGCTCCCTATGATTTGCAAGAGTGGCAAGAAAAAACATTGCAGGGGCCACATCAGAACCACTTTGGAATCCTAGGACCTAGCCTTCCCAGATTCAGAGAGGGATCTCTCTATTAAGGTGTTTATTATTGATTTATCTTTGTGCTCTTTGTTTAAGATTTTAGGCTAGTTATGAAGTTCTAAGGACTTGTTGGTTTTGGTTGGATTAATTGATAGATTGAAGGATCCATGGTGTGACTGATTGGTGGAATTTTTCAACTGAAAAAATAGACTATGAGAAGGCATCAATCCATTAGGCTATGGAGTCATAAAAGGATTTAATTGTTCATCAGCTCTGTAAGGGTATTCATAGGGCAAGCTAAATATATCAAGTGGATTCTTTAGATTAGGTTGTGATATGAAATAATAATGAGTTGTGAAGGCAGAAAAGCTATAGTTAGTTAAGATTCTTCTAGCTCTACTTAAACAAGAAAATAATTTTAAGGCAACTGTTTGGAGCAAGCCAATGGACAGGGCAAACCATAGACCTCTTTGGACAAACTTTAATAAGCAACCTTTAAGACAAAAATCCAGTAATTCATGAACTGTTTTCAAATAAAGAAAACATGTAAGATAACAGTAAGAGTGGTCTAAGATCAACCAAAAATAATCTAATCTGATTTTGACAAACTCTCAAAAGACTCTTCAAAGAAACATTTCAAGGTAGACCAGAGGGCAGGGCATACCATAAACCTCTCTGGTTTTAGAATTTAGTAGGTGCACTTCAAATAAATGTCTTAAAAAAAAGATCTCAAGTCTTACTCAAAGGAACATGGGTTCACCATAATTTCCTTGGTTTCACTCTATTGAACCATTCCCAAGACAACAAGCTAGATATAACTAGAAGCAAATTAAGAATCTTCCAAAGAAACCTTGCAGAAGAAAAACATAAATATAAAGAATATAGATAGAAATAGGGCGCTAAAACAGAAAATCGTAATGTAAACTTCTGTTTCTTTATCAGAGAAAGATGGACATAATGGAAAACATAAGGAGAAACAATAAAAATTTATGAAAACTTCACCATTGATATAGCTCAAGGATCCTGTGAACATGCTTCTATTATTGATGATCAAACCAGTTACAATACTCTAGGTACAATAGCTCTCTGCAACTTAGAGCTTTCTTCAGTTCAATCTAGCATTCCTCAACTAGCTCAGCAACAGAAATCAGTCTAATAACCATCAAGTAACCAACATTTAAAATGAGGCTCATATGAAATATTTATATGAAAAATGAGGAGGTGCTGCCAAACTAGGGTGTTTAAATGTTATTTATTACAGAGTTAATGATTTTTTACCTTTTAGACCATGCAAGGCCCAAGGAAAAAATATCTGAAAAAGTTACTCTGAAACAATAACTTATGTCTTAACTTCTTAGTTAATTTAGTTGAAATATTTGACTTTTAAGGCTTGGTAATAACTTTGTAATAACTATTGAGCTACTTCAAAATATCTCTGACTATGAAATAACTACCTGATGCCTTTATGAAAAGAAATAATGTTTTAGGTCGCAAATTTGTCTTTCGTGAAGTAATTGCTTCTTTGTTGAGTTATTAGAAGCTGCCTTGAGGTAAATTTGTCTTTGTCTTAATCATCAAAATTCTGTATTAGGCTTTTGATCTCTGATTTAACCTTTATAATCTGTTTCACTGTCTTTATCCTTCATTCTGCTTTATGACAATTTTTTCCTTTATCTCTTGTTTTTAAAGCTTTGACTTTTATCCTTTAATCACTGTATGCTTTGGCTAATCTCTTGTATTTTCTCTTGACACATGATTAGCCCTTTAATCTTTCAGTTTCCTCCATTTCATTTTCTATATTCTCTGATTGTTTTCTTGTTGTGTGCAGGGAGGTGATATTCTTTGTGGCCAAAGGGTTTTATAACCCATTGATGATCATGAGTCATCAAGGGTTAACCTTTATGTAAACCCCCTAGTTCTTTTTATATGAATTCGCCTCTCAGATCGTCATCCAAAGGTTTAATTTTTCACTTTTTGACTATGGGAGGGAATTTTGGGCCCTTTTCCGCCATTAAAAACCTGCACAAAACACAAAAAAATGTTAATTTAAAAAACTTTGGGTGGGGAAAAACTACTTTTGGGGTTTTGAGGTATCGAGGGACGATTTGCAGACGAAGGGAGGGTGTAGAGGGAAGGTTTTGTATGTGCAACCAGGTGGAAAATTCAAACAGAGGCGAAGAACGTTGATTTTTGGTGTGGGAGAGGAAGGTGGTTTTGGGAAACCACACTATTTTACTGCATGCGCTGAGGGCAGTAAGTGGTTTTGGGTGATGGGTGCACGATACCATAGAGTGACTGCCATGTGTCCAGGGCGAAACCACTTATTTCACGTGGGTTGGGGCTGTTAAAGCTCAATGCAAGAATTTTTGTGATATTCGATCTACACCATCAGATCTTGAGGAGCGAGATTGATGGTGTAGTCAGAGTCTAGAAGCAAGGCGCAAGATCGCAGGGTGGAGCCCGCGGACAGATGGTGCCCGGTGAATGGCCAACGATGTTCAGTGGAAAGTGGGGCCTGGCATGCTGACGTGAACAGGTTTGTCGGGTAGCGTGGGGTTGGGTTATATGCAGGGTTGAGGTAAGAGACAGGATGACCGTTGGATAGGGTGAACAAATCCCGATCAACGGTGGAGATTACCTGATAAAAAGAGCGGGTGGAAGAGAAGCGGGCCCGCATTTTAATTTTCTTCAAAGGTTTGGGTGGGTTTTTTATAAGGTTGGGGGCTTTATACAAGGTTTTGGTGTGTATAAAGAAAAAGGGTGGAGGTGTAATAAAAAATAGGGAAGGGGATAACATATAGTGGAGGGTAGTGGTTTTATGCGAGTGGGGGGCTAAGGCTTAAGGAGAGAGGGGCTTAAGGCCTGATTTATACAAAGAGTGGGTTTTTAACATAAAAACAGAGTTTTTATAAGTTTTTAAAGGGTTGGATAGGTTAAAAAGGTTAGATTTAAACAATTTAAAAGGGACTTTTACATTGTTTTAAGGCCTTTTTAGAGGAAAATGATGAATAAGGGGTGTTTATGAGGGTTTTTTAGAGGGGAAGGAAAAATGGATTTCAGAGGGGAAAAAGGTGATGAATGAGGGTGTAGTTAAGGTGATGAAATGATGAAATTAGGCCTAGAAAATGGAGTTTTCTTGGAGCAGTAGGGTGGAATTTTGAGAAGGAAAAAGATAGGAAAATTTAGTGAGAAATAGTCAAACTTGGGATAATGAAGGTAGTGAGATTTCTAGAACTCACAATGTTTCTCAAATATTGTTTCTAGAAATCTAAAATCATCATTTAGTCATCTTTTGACATAAGAAGAAATTTTAGATGGCTAACAATGGCTCCAATTGGGGAGGCAAACTCCTTTAGGAGGTGTCAAGAACCTCAGAGATAAAATCTCTGGAAGTAGACCAGTGGCTTGATTTGCACCTTGACATAACTCCTTTATAACTTGATGACTTGTTGCTTTGAAGAAGTGATTTTTTAGCATTTGAATCATAACATGATTAATTCCAACTCAACTTCTACCTACCCATATTACTTGTTCTAACATTTTTTCTTCATTGGGTGCATTTGAGTTAGCCTTCCCTTGACATCATTTTCTTTTGAAAATAGGAAACTAACAAATTATACACTTATATCAACCAAGAGTTCAGATTAAGCTAATGAACTCTTTTGTTTCTCTACCTAATCTAACCATCTGTCAAGATTAAGCTATATGAGATATTTTTATTCTCTAATCTAAAACAAAAAAATGAAAACATAACCAAATTAGGATTGGATGGTCTTATTTTTTATGAGCAGTGATACTTTGTACAAGTCTACATACATAATTTGTTTTGCAGAAATTTAACACAAAATTTTGAGGGCTGATATTTGGAATTTGTTTTTTATCCCTCTTCCTATCTTGGTTTAGATTTTGAGCTTTGGAACCAATTTCTTTTCCTAATCTAATATATTCTACTGATAAGCCAAGTTTAGATAGTTTAGAAAATCTTCATTCATTATTCTATCAGCAAAAATTTAAAAACTTATTCAGTTATGATTAGGTTGTATGACTAAATAATGCTTCTCTCTTCTAGTAGTGGCATTTGGACTTGCACACTTTTAGAACTTACTTCTTTCTTGGTATGGGTTTGTACCTTTCTTTTTCTGCCCTCTTTTTCTTTGTTTTTCTATTTTTGTATTTATTTATTCTCTGATATTTTCTTTAAATAATGTTATATACAATGGATAAAGCTTTAGACTTGGAATTACTAATGGAAATAATGTTTGAGCATGCTGCCATTGACAGGACCTCCAAAAAGTTCCGTTCCATCCATCTCCTATAAGAAAAATACATTGTTGCCTCTGGCAGAATGGATAATGTAGGGACCTTCCCATAGGTTTTCAAACTTTCCATGCTTTCCCTTGTCTTCTCTTCTTGAATCTCATTTGAGAACTTGTTAAGTCCCTATATTAATAGTGTAGTCCCTTATTATGTTAGTGTAGCCCCCCTTATTGTTATTGTTGTACCCATGTAACCCCCATATTTTTATTACTGTGCCCTTACATTATTATTTTTAGGTTGGCCAGGATTACATTGTGGCCCCATGGACTCCTATATATAGAAAGGAGGTTTTGTCATTTTTATCATCCAAGAATTGTTCATTCATGTAATGTATTGGAGGTTTCCCCCTCAATGTGGCTTATTTATAAGTCGTTGATATCTCTTTTCTTCTATTTTGGGAGTTGGTTTCACAACATTTGGTATCAGAGCTTTGAATTCTAGGGTTTTCACTGCTCCAAACCGGTCATCGTGGAATTTTTACTATAACGTTGTTTCTACAAGCGTTCAGAAGCTACAATTTTTAGAGTATGAAGAAGAAATCCTGAGGAACATTGTCACAAAATTTCAGAGCTTGGTTCGCAATATTTGCAGAGATATGATATATGTAATTTAGGGATTTTTGTAGGCTCTTGAATTTAACCTAAATAGGTCATCGCGGAATTTGCACTATAAATTTGTTTATATGAAGATTCAGAAGATGAAATTTTTAAAGAACGAAGATGATATCTTGAGGAACATCGTCGGAAAATTTTAGAGCTTGGTTCGCAATATTTTCAGAGATATGATCTTTGGACATTAGGTCATTTTCAGGCTCCTGAATTTAATCTCAAAGAGTTTATCATGGGAAAAGCTTCATAACTCTCTCTCTGAGCATCGGATGGGAATGACGTAAAAAGTGGGTGCAATTGCATAGACTGTAGTTTCTTTTCTATCAATTTCAAAGCCAAAGGAGGAAAAAGTGACACATGACAAGTCGTACAAGTTCACTCTACTGAACTAGTCCATAATTGGGTCATTGTGGGAGACTGGACATAACTTTGCCTTGAAGAATCCAAATCAGGTCAGGCCTATGACATTTGAAAGAAGCTTGAAAGGGATACTGCAAGGCCAAATTTCAAATATTAAGGATCTGCAATTATAGAGATGATTTAATTGCAATATAGAGCTCCTCAAAATCAAATAAAGGTGTGTATTGTTTTTCCCGAATTGCATAAGTCTTGTTTGAAGAATCAAGTTGAATTGATTCCAAGGGCATATTTCAGAATTTTTATCAGTATTGGGTTTTATAATGCTTCAAAAAAAAAATTCCATACCCATTAAGACCTCAAAAATCTATACTATGACGCATGAAGAGGAATAATTGCAGTGTGAGATATCAAAATTATGGTACCAAGTGCAACAAATTTTGATCTTACGAAGAGCAACTGAAGATGACATAGATGGTTTAAAAGCAAAAATGGAGTCTAATTTGAATGGTTTGAAGGATCAAATAATAGCTAATATGGATGATAAATTAGTGGAAGATCACATCGAGCACTAAAAACAAGTTCTCCAACTCTCAAAGGATAACCTAACCTTTGTGTAGAATCTAATGAAACAACAGGAATATCAACATCACATCGAAAGAAGTTCTGAAGTAGTCACAAAAACAAGAATTCGAAAAGTACGATCAATTTCAGAGTATCTCTTTTTTTTCAGAAAGAAAAAAACCACTGTATTATATAAAGTATAACCAGTACATTTTCATGATCTAGTTTTTCATACATTTTTTCATATGAATCTCTATGTTCAAATAAGGACTCCCCCTATCGATAGCCACATTTTCATTTCTGATATTGTATTTCCTATGACCATTATATTCTTTATCTTGATACATAGACAGAAATTTCAACCGTGTATCAAATTATACCTCCTATAGATCATTTACATCTTGTTTTAACACATTTTATCCTTGCTTAATTGTTAGTTCTCGTAATGCTAACAGAATAAGATATATCTTAGGTTCACTTGTTGTAGCATAGGAGGTTAATCTTAATTGATATTTCTCATGTTGAAAAATAGTATAATTATATCTCAGGCTCACTTGCTATAGTAGAGTGGGATAAACCAAAATGTTGTTGTATTCCATCAGCTCTGGCTCGCTTGTCCCTCCTTTTCCGACTTCTCCACCTTCAGAAAAAAAACGTAACAGTATTTTAGGCTCATTGGATATCTTTGCTAGCTCCCATGATATCGTGTTCTGTTTTAGTTTTTTTCAGGCTCACTTGATTATGTGATCAGGCTCGCTTGATATAGAGGGTTGGCTCGCTTGATTTTGTGATCAGGCTTGCTTGATATAGAGGGCTGGCTCACTTGATGTAGTTTTCCTATACTCATTTAAGTAGAAAAAACTGGGACTTGTTATGAATAATACCTATAAGTAAAGAGATAAGATCCGAGTAATGAAAATGCAACCAAAAAAGGTGCCCATTAAAACTGGGCCTTCAACCTCCCTTATGCAGTGTCATGGAATGGGAATTTCACTCCACCAGACCTTGATGTTATTGACATATTGGGACACCTGCAGACAACCATTCTCTTGGATCTAAAGGCAACAACATTGTTAGTAATAATCTTTATACGACTACCAAATCTAGACAAAATATGGTTTTCAAGGAATTTAATGATGACTAGATCAGTAGTAGTTCTATATGGAATGGCCTCTATCCATTTTGTGAAGTAACCAGTTGCTGTTAGGATCCATTTATTTTAGGCAGATGAAGAAGTATGGATTTTCCCAATGAAGTCTAGGCCCCATTGTTTAAAAGGAGCTTCAACAAAGATAGGGTGCAGAGGTAAGGGTAAGAATTTTCTTTTGCCTTCAAATATCTGGCATTTGTGGTAGGCAACTACCAATTTATAGATATCTTGGAAGAGGGTGGGCCAATAGTAACCAGCTCTAAGGATTTTTTTGACAGTTTTTTTCCAATAGAGGTGGCCTCCACATTCCCCTTCATGAAACTCATGCTTGATATTATCTGTATCATTCTCAGGAAAAAATTTAAGAAATACACCACTAGTATTTTTCCAATATAACCATTTATCTATAATGCAGTAATTCACAGTTTTTAACTTCAAGAACCTTGTCTTTGTCTTAGATAAACTAGGAGGAACATTAAGATAGAAAAGCACATATAAAATATCAGCATACCAAAGTGAATTCAGCAATATGTCTTCAACATGAGGGGTTGTGCATTATTCTTGTTCTTCTAAAACATCGACCATATTCATATCTAAGGCTTTAAGATTTGATTCAGCCATAAGTTTTTCAATTCCTTGTCCTTTGATCAGTTTAGTGGGTCTGATTTCTAAGTCATATTCTAATATAACAGCAATCCACTTTCCTCTTTTTCCATTAGGATCTTGTGTTAAAATGTCTTTGAAAACTGTGTGTGGAACAAATGCAATGATGTGGGAGTGTAAAATGTAAACGCTGAAATCTTTCAAGGCCTTGATCAAGGAAAAAGCCTGTTTTTCCATTATGTTGTATTTCAGAGGTGCATCTCTTAATGCTTTGCTGAAAAATGCAATGGGTTGTTCTTGTCCTTTTATGTTTTTCTGAACTAGGACAACAACAACTGTATGTTCTGATGCAAAGGAGAAAATGAAGAAATCTTTATTAAAATCAGGGCTATTGAGAAATAGTGTTTGAGTGAGTGCTTATTTAACCAGTTCAAAGGATTGCTTTTCTTCAATGGTCCATTTAACTCCTATTTCCATTTTTAGCATGTTTGTTATGTTTCTATGGAGTTCAGCAAGGTTTGGTATGAACCTTCTTAAGAAATTAATCTTTTCAATGAAAGATTGAAGTTCTTTGATGTTTCTAGGATGATTGATTTGCAATATTCCTTCAATCCTTTTTGGGTCTATTTTTATTCCCTCTTCAGAGATGATATGGCCTAGAAGTTTGCCTTCTTGGAGGTCAAATAAAGTTTTCTTGGGGTTTAAGTATAGACCATACTTTCTACATTTCTCAAAGACTTTTCTTAAGTGAGCAAGGTATTCTTCATCTGTTTTGGAATAGACTACGATGTCATCTAAATATATCACAATGAAGAAGCCTATCTCTTCTGAGAAAGAAATATCCATGGCTCTTTGGAATGTGGCACCAGCATTCATTAAAGCAAAGGGCATTTTCACATACATGGAAGTGCCCCAAGGTGTAGTGAAAGTTGTTTTAAGTTGATCACTAGGATGTACCAGTACTTGGTTGTATCCTGAAAAGCCATCTAGAAAAGAAATTCTTTTAGAACCCACTAACCTTTGTAAGATATGATCCAGTTTGGGCAAGGGGTAGTTGTCCTTTAAAGAGGCTTTGTTTAAGTTTCTAAAGTCTATACAAAGCCTTATCTCTCCTATTTTATTCCTCACAAATACAATATTGGATACCCACTCTGAGTATCTCACTGGGACTATGATTCCAGCATCATACATTTTCTTGATTTCTTTCTCAACCAGGGGTAATTGCATAGGGTTTATTCTATATAATTTTTGTCTAAACGGTTTATGGTTTTCTTTGAGGGGTATATTATGCTAAATTATCTCTGTATCATATGATTTTAACTCCTCATAATTCCAAGCAAAAACATCAGAAAATTCTCTAAAAAGCTCAAATATTTCAGTTTTATGTGAGCTCGCAATGTTTTGGATAACTTGATAATTTTGGGCTCTTCTTTACTGCCAATATTGCACTCTTCTATTTCATTTTCAGTGGGTTCCATTTTTTTCTTTTTTGCAACATCATTAAAGTCAAACAATTCTTCTAGAGGCACCAATCCATTTGGCAAGTTATCAGTGTTAGAATGCAGCACTCCAAAATATTATTGTTCTAAATTAGTGCTCAGCTCTGTTTTCTGTGGGTATTATTTAGTTAACAGATTTATATCAACAATGTTAGGAGTTTCTTCTTCATAAGATTTTTCCTCAATAAGACGGTCCTCTTCATACTCTGAGTCTGAATTGGTCATTTCAAACCCATTTCTGGACTGTAGGAAATCCTCTATCTGTTTATCTCCTTCAAAGACTTGCCAATATTTGATATTGTCAGGGACTGCTAGCCTATACTTAACTTGGACTATGTATTTTTTTCTCTCATAAGGTTTTTGACATGTACTAGCAAAAAATGTTAAACCGTTGGCAAGAATGTTTTGGTTTCTACGGAAAAAGTTAAGCTCATATTCTGTGAATTTTTTCAAAAGGTCAACAACATCATCTCTATATGCTTGTAATCTAGGATGCTTTGTAGTATATTCTCCATTTACTTGTTTAATAATCAATTATGAGTCTCCATGAACTGTTATCCTCTTGGCTCCTAGTTTTTTCAATAATTGTAGTCTTAAGAGGAGAGCCCCATATTTAGCTATATTATTTGTGCATTGGAGGTCTAGTTTGTATGAATGGCCCTCATCATGATTATTTTCTGTGTTATGCACCCATATGCCAGCTCCTGAACCAATTTTGCTACAAGACCCATTTTAGATTTGTTATTAAAGTAATTTCTGCCCTCTTTGTTCTATTTATTGTGGTTGTCACTATGTTTTGTTTTAGGATCTGCACTATGTTCATTTTTACTTTGTTCCTCAAGGTTTTCACTTTGATGAGTTTTATCTTGTTTGTCATAATCAGCACTGTGTTGATGGTTGGTTTGTTGCCTATGATCTTCATCATGTTTAATGTGATGTTTTGAGTTCGCAAATTGTTTTGGTTGTTTTTGTTATAGGTCAATTTGGGCTCCATTCCCAATGACTTGGTTAACTGGGCATCATCTCCAGGACCGATGATCAAAGGGTCTATCATTCCCTATCATCTCAGTTGCTATATGCCTTAAGATAGGAAACAACATAAATCAAACAGGACTTTCATCAAGAAAGGTTTTTCCATGGTTTGAAGCTTATTATTAAACATGTGGGAGCTCACCAACGCAGGCTCTAAGGGGCCTAAGTGCATTTCATATGCAGGTAGTCCCATTCAAGGCTGCTCTGCAAAGCACTTCCCGACATTGAAAGGTGTGTTGGTCACATTGGGAGCGAAATTCTCATTTTTCTGGAATATCCACCTGGCCAATGTCTTCAAGAAGGGTTCACATGTGTCAAGCTTCGGATCCAAGTGCCCATTTGACATCTACATGAATGGAAACATGTCTTTCCTATTTTTGGAATTTTATTGATTACAAAACAACCTATAGTTCCTCTAAAAATTGAACACAGATCTAAGTGTTTAGGAATAATTTGAGTAGGGAAATGCTATAGAATTTTCAATAGAGAGTTTGATTTGTGGAGTTGCTACTGGAGAGGCTTATGCTGTGATGCGACTTGGGAACTTTGTTGGAAGGTCACTACAAATCAGTCACTAGGTTGTAACCTCTCCTTCTATCATCAATAAAGAGTTCTTTTTGTTTTTCCCTACATGCATCCATGTTTACTTTGATTTTCCATATTGCAAAATCTTGGTTGATGAATGTACTTTATGCTTAACTGATTTAGCTAAATAGCTTGAATAGATATCTATATTATTTCATATTTTGTTGTTTCAGTGTTCTTTCTTGCAGGAAGTATTCAGCTATTTGAAACCGCTTGAATTTGAAGCTATAGTGGAAGCGACAGAAAGGAGTCATTTGGAAGCGACTGAAACAAGTAAGCATCCAATCCTCTATTTATCTATTCTGAGTTAGGAGAAACATTAGTATAGTCTTTCATATATTGTTCTAGACTAGACATCGGTCTAGGGAAGTGTATTTTATCCGTAGATTACAATTCTGGCCCAACAAACTCGCGACTCCACTGGGGAGAACTTCTCTTGTTTCTAGGTGTTTTAGTCTTTGATCTTCTTTCTAAATCCACCAAGTAGCTGTTTCACATAAAGATTAGACTTTTTCAGAGCTTAATTTGTAAATTTAGTGAGCCAAACAATAGCTTTTTCTTTGTTTACTGCGCTCAACGCACCCTTGGTCAGGGCACAGTGCTTTGCAGAGCATTGTTTCCCTTGTCAGCCTGCATTGTAGAGCACTGTCTCCCTTTGGAGACTGTGTTGGCTCCTGAAAGGACCAAATCCCATTGAATCTGAATTTGTACTTTGCTTCAATTTTGTTTGCTGATTTTTTCTGAAAATTTTGATGCTCTATTGACCAGTAACTCTATATATTTCTTCTCCTTTGACTGAATTTTTTTTTAATTTAAAAAAAAAAAAATCATTATCATTGACAAGTTGATTTCAAAGTAATTTTTATGGTCGCATTAAGAATCATTTTCTTTCGAAATAGGAAATTGTCATAAAATCTTCATTTCCTTGATAGGAGAAATTGTTGTTGAAATCCTCGTTCTTCCTTCAAAAGAGAAATTGTTGTTTGTATTCTTTTTTTCTTGAAAGTAAAAAGAATTTCGATTATTGATCTAGTGCACCTAGTTTCTTTTTTGTATTCATAACATTAAGGAAACTTAAAAGAAAAACTTGCATTTGCATGTAGGATTGTGTGTTTTTTACAAAAGGAACATTAGGAAATCTGCATTTACTTTGAGATTCATTGATTTGTTTGCTCTCAAATTATTTGCTCTCTTCCCTTAGTAGCTAGGTCTTTCATTGAAAAAGCTGAAAGTGAAAGTTTGTTTATCATTCTTAGCTTGCATTTTAGGAATTTCATATACATCCTCGTGGTGAACCTGAAAGGAAAACTGTTAAACAATATCAACATAAAATAAATCTCAATTTACTTAACAATGCTTTGGAACATTAACAATAACATTTATAGGTCTAGGCTAGAGACGTGTTCTGGCATCGTAAAACATATCAGCTATTGTTAACTTGTCTGTGATACATTTCGAGTGTGATACCTCACTCCATGTACATAAGTATATCGTAGCCCGTCCACGTACTTTCAGGTATATCGGGTGGTGTTACAGTATGATAAGTATAAAGGGGTGCTCTCATTGTGCGGATTCACATCAGACAGCGCTAATACGGACTTGGGCCTCCATGTACCTTCGGGTATATTTGGGAGGACAAATTTTAGGTGCTATCCATCCAAAGTGAACCCAGTCAGTCGCCTTGAAATTGTGATACACCGAACACAACATTCGGGGAGATTACCTACCCGTACTTCTTGGTTTGCCAAGAGGTATTCGACAGTTCACAGTTTCTTGGTAAACCCTTCTGCCTAGCATTACCCTCTTTTTTTTATTTTATTTTTTTGATAAAATAAATCATTAAACATGGAAGAACACAATCCTACCCCCCGTCGTTCACGTAGATTATCTTTAAAACCACCTTTACCACCGGAATTTATTTCTAGTGGGCAAAGGCGATCACGATCTGATGAATCAAGTACAATCCTTACCTGTAGTGAAACATCATCCTCTAAACCAGAGCTAGCTCAAATTATTTCCACACATCCCAGTTCGTCTACTGTTGTCGAAACGGAGTCTTCATAGCTACCCGTGGTCATGATCCATTCAATCGTTGAGACCATACCTCCTGGAACCGAATTTTTTCAATCACATATTGATCCAGAACATGTTTCTTCTTTGCAAAAATCTCTGAATACTGAATCCGAACAGCCGGAAGTTGTTCCTACCTTGGTCATCCCACAAAATTCTGTAGCTATTGAAACTCCTATTTCACACAATCAACTGTCTGAAATATATTTTGGCCCTGACGGTGAAGTTCTTCCTCGTCATTTAATCGAAATTTAAGAAATACCTTAACCTGATACACCTTTAAGTCAAACCCACTTTTGGGGAGACCTTCACCTGTACCAGTCAATTCCTCAATCATTTCCATCTGCTTTTGTTGATCCTATTGCCATTCAATCACCCATCAATTTTGGAGAGTATACATTTGGTCATAAAACTATGTCTGAACCAACATCTTTGGTTGGGTCTGATGTTCCAGTTATGTTAGCTCTTACCTTTTCTACTCCGTCGATGTTCACAACATCACGAGAGTCATATTTTCACAGTGGCCCTTTAGTCCCAACAGGTTAAAAATCACTATCTGGCAGTTTCTCTGGTGCACCTTCACGTTCATGGTCTTTTCCAATGTCATCATTTGGTGTTCTAACTGGTAGTCCTATAGTTAGTACTGAATGAATTGATTCATTAAATCCATCATCAGGGCAATATCAAGCCAGTCATTATGGGTCAATTCCTTTAAATACCATATCAACTGGACTCGCAGCATTTGGTGAACAATATTTTCTATCTTATTATCCTCCTTATGCTGGGGGGCAACCTATGGTCACCCAATCTGACAGTACTCAGTCACATTTTGGTCAAACTAATGTTGACATGCATGTTTTTCAATGGTAGCCCACTCTGCCTATCCAACCACAAATGGTTGTCCAATCGTATCAACCAATTCAACCTGTTACAACCACTTCAATACCACTTGTTAATACATCTATACCCCTATTACAGAATCAAAATCTTGTACATGAACCTTATCAGGCGAGTTATTCAACCCAATATCATCAAATTTTGGGTCCACAGACTCAAAATCCTTTGGTTAATTTACAACAACCTGTATCAGGAATCATTTATTCACAAGCTGGTCCACCATTTTATGGGATGTCACAAACACAATCTAGTTATACATATTAACCAAATCAAACTTATACAAATGTGGGTTATAATCTTGGTGGACAGAATCCTTGGCAGCCATAGGCGCAAATTCCTCAAACTTCATATCAACAAGTACCATATCCAGTTTTTTGTCAACAAAACTCCCAAGCATTTGCCATGAAAAACAACCCCTATCTGGGTTACCAGCAACAAATCCCATATTTCGGTGCTCAAAGACCTGTTGCCCAAGAAATTCCATCTTATCCTGTCTATGCTCAACCTAACCTTAATAGACAATTTCCTTTTTTTGCAACCTTGGAATTACCATATTTAAACCGGTTAACCAATGATCCTATCAATTATGCTCCTTGGTGGATGGTGATACCACATAAATTACCCTCCGACATTCCTAAATTCAATGGAAACTCTGGAGAAGACCCATCAACTCATGTTATGACTTATCATTTATGGTATTCATCAAAGTCCTTAAATTATGACTCCTTTAGATTACGTCTTTTCCAGAGCACACTCAATACTCCAACTGCACAATGAGGATGGTTCTCTTTTCCTATGTCAACCTCGTTAAAAAATGAAACAGGTGTTGAGGATAGTTCTTTTCTTGTGTCAACCTCGATAAATGAAATAGGTTCCCACGAGGATGGTTCTTTTTCTGTGTCAACCTCGTTAAAAAATGAAATAGAGTTATGAGGATAGTTCTTTTTTTTGTGTCAACCTTGTTAAAAAATGAAACAAGTGCCTTTGAGGAATGTTATTTTACTATGTCAACCTTGTTAAAAAAATGAAACAGTTCATGAGAATAGTTATTTTCCTATGTCAAGCTCATTAAAAAATGAAACAAATCCTCTCCTAATTAAGACGAGTCTTCCATTTGAACTCGTTAATGAACCTTCATTCCATCCAACTATTAGTAACCAGTAATCTACTTAGGTGAATGAAATGAAGCTTGGGGGGAACCTACTCTTGTAGGGGGCATTCAAAAAATTCTTACCAATTGCATGCAATCGACCGCTGAAGTTCAGAGGAAAAATCAGGTTCAGAGCTCCAAAATGCAAATGGTAACTATGGAATGGTAAAAATGAATAGTGAAACTGCTTTATAAATATAGTCATTTAATTACTTGCAAGTTAAATTTATTACTATGACTATAGTTTTATTATGTTTTTATCATGAAATAGGTATTTTTAATCCATTTGATGTTGTTCTGAATAGGGAATACAACTGACGAACAGGTTAGTCGTGCAGATTTATTTCAAGAAAGACTTGACCACAAAGCATGCTTTTTCTCCTTATTTTTAGAGCTTAGTTAAAAGCGAAAAAGGATTTGAAGTGCACTTTTATCTCTTTTTCGAGCTTTGATAACAATGAAAAAGGAACCCATGGAGTCTTCTTTCAGCTCTTTTCAAACTCCGATAATGTGAAAATATTGCCGAGCACTTGTCATTTCGAGCTTGTTAAAGTAAATGAAATGATATATACTCAGTATAAGTTTAACCCTTTTCCGGACTGAGATAGATTATTTACGAAAAAGGAATACCTTGGTTAAACATGACCAAAGAGTTTCTTTCAGATATTATTTTACACTTTTTCAGATCTGAGAGACAAATTTACGAAAAAGTACTTTTGGAGTCCTCTTTTGTCCTCTTTTTCAGACACTCTAAACATGAAAAAGGATTGGGCTATGACTGTCATTAAGCTCGTTAAAACATAAAATAGCGACGGTCTTGTCAATCATGGCAAGAATCGAGTTTCATTCATCGCTAGACTCGTTAAATTATTAAATAGCGATACTTTATTCTTTGTTCACTCGAAGGGTTGAATTATAGATCAAGAAAATGTTATCCTCCTCAAGCTTGTTAAAAAATAAAGAGGTATTAGTCAACAAATGACTAGGGAAAATTTGGGAAAAGCAAGCAAAGTTTATTTTTGGTAGCAAGTCGCTCTTGAACATGACACTTCTTTCACTCCATGTCCGTGACTATTTGGGTTGGGTAATCATCTTGACGGTTCATTCACACCTACGGTTCATCATACCTTCACTTCGGTTTTGGGTCAATGCTGCCAAATCATCACAGTGTCGCTGATATGTTTAAGAGAAGTCATCCAGTGATTAAGAACTCATCCATCTGCAATACTCATAAACCTTCATTTTCATGACTGTCATCCCTCTCAATTGCTATATCAGGTCATACCCTTGTCTCCGAAATCAATAACTCTAGTTTTTCAATAAGTTAACTTCCTGTCGACTACAAATCAATATGTAGCAAGTTCACTTAGAAACATTAGATTCCAGTACCATGAGTCTTGTTACAGCATCGACAAGATCCTCACTTCTGGACTTTTGACCGAAATTTTTTTTTTGGCGTTCGACATCAAATCATCTATTCACACCTTACGAAATGTACTACAGTACCTTGAGGGCCATTTTCATTAATGGTGGTTCTCTCGCGTTTGTTAACATCTTTCATTATTGGCTGGTAATAAAATGATGTTTTTGCATGTTCGACGAAAAATCATATATTCGCATGGCTAGACTTGTACCCGAATGATCGAGTGAATGAGATAAGAAGACCCCGGATCTAGTTTCAGCCATCCAAGCTGCGATTTCAATATTGTTGTACACATCATCTGTACAATGACCGTACATACAGGTCGTCATCCAAACTTGGGCCTATATCTGTAGCCGATGTCTGCATCTGGGCAACATTCCAATGTAGATGACTTTATGAATTATGTACATGTTATTAGATTGTTTTATGTGCTGACTATGGGAATGCCTACCCTCAGCAATTATGATCAATAGAGGATTTATCATGATGTAATGTATTGTAAGATTGATGTAGGTGACCATTCTGCTTTATTTCCAGGCTCATCACAGTGTAAAGCATCTCAATCAAATGTTCTTATTATTTAGATCTCATGCTTTAGGGGGCAATTTTTATAGGTCAATTTGGGCACCATTACCAATGACCTGGTTAACTGGGCATCATCTCCAGGACCAATGATCAAAGGGTCTATCTTTCCCTATCATCTCAGTTGCTATATGCCCTAAGATAGGAAACAACATAAATCAAACAAGATTTTCATCAAGCAAGGTTTTTCCATGGTTTGAAGCTTATTATTAAACATGTGGGAGCTCACCAACGTAGGATTTAAGGGGCCTAAGTGTGTTGCATATGCAGTTAGTCCCATTCAAGGCTACTCTGCAAAGCACTTCCTGACATTGAAAGGTGTGTTGGTCACATTGGGAGCGAAATTCTCATTGTTATGAAATCTCCACTTGGCCAGTGTCTTCTAGAAGGGTTCACATGTGTCAAGCTTCGAATCCAAGTGTCCATTTGACATCTACATGAATGGAAACATTTCTTGCCTATTTTTGGAATGTTATTGATTACAAAACAACCTACAGTTCCTCTATAAATTGAACAAAGATCTAAGTGTTTAGGAAGAATTTGAGTAAGGAAATGCTGGAGAATTTTCAATAGAGAGTTTGATTTGTGGAGCTGCTGCTGGAGAGACTTATGATGTGATGAGAATTGGGAAATTTGTTGGAAGGTCACTACAAATCAGTCACTAGGTTGTAACCTCTCCTTCTACGATCAATAAAGAGTACTTCTTGTTTTTCCCTACTTGCATCCATGTTTACTTTGATTTTCCATATTGCAAAATCTTGGTTGATGAATGTAGTTTATGCTTAACTGATTTAGCTAACTAGCTTGAATATATATCTATATTATTGCATCTTCTTCTGTTTCAGTGTTCTTTCTTGCAGGAAGCATTCAACTATTTGAAACCGCTTGAATTTTAAGCTGTAGTGGAAGCGACAAAAAGGAGTCATTTGGAAGCGACTGAAACAAGTAAGCATACAATCCTCTATGTGTATCTATTCTGAGTTAGGAGAAACATTAGTATAGTCTTTCACCTGTTGTTCTAGACTAGACACCAGTCTAGGGAAGTGTATTTTATCCGTAGATTACAATTCTGGCCCAACATTTTCTCCTTTCTTGCCTCTTTTTCTATTGTTGGTTTTTCATCTCTTTCTCCTTGCTCATTAAGATTTTCATCATTGTAAAGAATGAATGAGTCAAGGTCTATGTGAATAGAATAAAGTGGGTATTTGTCTAGTTTTTCTTGACAACTAACCATTTATTTCATGTGTGTTTCACTATATAGTTTTTTTGGTTGACTAAAGATAGGGATGGTTGCATAAGTCATATCCATCTGTAGGGTACCTTGGAGTCTAGCACCCCATGACCTTGAAAGGAGCATGCCATATTTAGGAGGTATATCAGCCACTACAATGTCCATAAGTAAGCTCTTGGCTGGTATTTATGTTAAGTTGACACATAAATCTTTGATTAGGCCTAGACATTTAACGCTAATGGAATCAAAAGAGTATAAATATTTGTAAGGTCTAGTTATCTCAAGGCCTAGTCTCTCCATCACTACTTTTGGAGTTAGGATGTGGGAGGCTCCTGAGTCAAGCATGGCATTGTTCAGAATCTTATCATGGATGTTTAGATTGACATAAAAGGGAGGAACACCTCCTTATTGAAATTTCCCTTCTACTTATGGTCCAAATAGAAGCTCAGGCTTTTCATCAGTCACATTGATAGAATCAGTTTGTTCCCCTATGTTTAAATCTCTGAAAATTTGGGTTTTATATACATCTTGGGTGACTAATTTAGTAAGAGGAATAGGGATCTTGATTTTGGCAATTTCACCCTCTATGGTGAAAGGTATCTAAGTTTTTAAAATGTTTAAATCGACCTTCTTAGTCACTTTTTTCTCAGCAAAACCAGCTTGTTGGTTTTTATTATGGACAACAGTTAAAAGAGCTCTACTAGGAGCATTAGCTGAGTTTCTAGTGCTACTTTGGTCACCACCATGTTTGTAATTATTTTGGCTATTTTTCCCTTTGTTTTATCAGAACTTTCAACCACTTTTTTGTTGTTTTCTGCTATATTTTTAGAAATGTTTTCAGAATTGTTTCTAGCAGAAATTTTAGAGGCTTTCTTTTTGGGAGTGTCTTGACTCTTTTTACTCCTAAGGTCATATTGCCTGTGCACTTCCATTATAGCATTTTCGAAGCCTTGTTTTTAGTCTTCAGATTCTGGGCTTTCTTCATCATAGGGTGTATATATGCCTTGTTCTTCTTCAGTGAGGAAAATAACATCCTCATTATTTACTCCCAATAAGTTAATGTGATCTTCCTTTGTTTCTGCAATCACTCTCTCATCTTCATCAGCATATTTTTTTTGGAAAGGAGGTCTGACTTGCTGATCAGGGCCTCTTTGTCTAATTTGAGGGGGATTCCTTCTAAAGTTTTGGTTCTGATTTTGATTTTTATTTTGAGGAGTTGTTTGGTTTTCTTTAGGATAAGCTCTCTCATTCATGTTTATTCTCTCCATCATCTTCTCCATGGTTCTAACCATGCTATCAATTTTGGAATCTGATGTGGAGGGTCCAGCTTCATCTTTATAGGTAACCTTTTTCTCTGCTTTCAATCTAGCCCTTCTGGAATTTAAGTGAGCCTCTACGCTTACTGCCTCTAATGTGAGGGGTTCTCTTTCCCTTAATTGATAACACATGTCTGGGTCAAATCCTTCAGGAAATTTCATTAAGGCTAAGCCTTGTGGGGGTTTCATTTGTGGAGGGAGTGCATTGTAAACACTATTGAATCTAGTGCAATAATCTTGGACACTCTCTCCAGCATTTCTTTTAAGGTCATTGTATTCTGATAGGATTTGAAGGGGATTTCTCTTGACTTCCCATTTTTTTAGGAATAGTTGATGAAAAGTAGGGAGATCATTGATAATATTAGGGGTTAAGCCTTTGAACCATTTTCTTGCTTCTCCCCCTAAAATTTGAGCAAACATTCTAAGTTTAACAGTTTCATCATCTATTTCTTGTCTGTCAAAGTAGTCATTCATTCTATCCACATGTTGTTGAGTTGTAGTAGAACTATTGGCATCATATAATGGAAACTTGGACTGATAGTCCTATGGTAGAGAAACTAGAGGTAAAGGAAGGACTAAGGGAGCATACCATGTTGCCATGATATGAGCTTGTGGAAACAATGGAGGGTTAATAAGTGGAGGAAGGTGATGAACTGGAGTGGTTTGAGCAGTGGATGTATGGGTGCGTGTAGCTAAAGTACTTGGACCAGTTAAGTGAAGTTGAGAAGATTTAGGATGAGAGAAGCCAAAGTTATGGAGAAAATGGAAATCAGGAGGAGTGGAATGAGAGGCTTCCCTACTACTACCTTTTTGTGAGTCTACAAGCTCAAGGTTTATCTAGTCTATACCAGTTTGTGACTTGGTTCTAGATAAGCGTCTTGTATGAGGTAAGTCAACTTGGGTATTTTGCAAGTTTATAAGGTTTTCAGGGACAAGGCTTGCTTTGTGGATTGGTCTATCAATAGTTGGGTTTTTAGATGTAGGATACTTCCTAAGGATGCTTTCAGGATTGTTAACTATTGCAGGAGGATTTGGGTCAGGATGGGATCTAGTATGGATTCTTCTAGATGTTATAGCATCATTTTTCACCCTCATGTGATTCATGATTGTCTCTTTGGCCTTGGGCATCCATTCCCATAGACTTGAACAAAATTCATAAAAAAACAGTGTTAAAAATCCCATACGCGGGTATGCCCAGACTTTTCCGCGTGTATACGCGAGTCCATACACACTTTTCCACGTATGCCATTAAAATCATTAAAAATATATATATAATTCCCTATTTTCGGGCTGGGTTGATGGTTACTCTAGTAGTTCAACCACCCCAGCACGTGGCCAACTGTTTCCAACTAATTGAAACTACTTTGAGGGAGTATAAAAGCACCTCATGTGCATGGCCTAAGGGAGAGAGAAATTTATAGACATTATACTCTGTTGGAGCCCCAATTCAAGTCTGATTTCCCGTGCCTCCTGCACTTTCCCAGATTTTTACAGGAAACCCTTGTTTCCTGGAGATTTTCATCAGTTTATATGTCATCACGTGTGCAAAAGTCTTGAAAGTATCCTAGCGAGGCAAGGGCGGGACAGACCCAGATGACGGTCTGTTCGAAGATCGTGGAAGGATTCATGTGATCTCTCCACTTTTTATTACTGTACATGCTGTTCGTAATGAAGAAGAACCATCTTGTTCCTGAATTCATGTGTTAATATCTTCTTGCATATGTGAAAAGATTATTATTTAAGCATTTATTATTGTTTATATGATGTTTCACATGGATTTCACTCACATTTAGGATTAATATATGTTGTAAAAATAGATTTCCGTGCACGTTTCTTCTTGGTTTTCAGGTTGAAGAGGAAGAAGGGTTGCTAGGGGTTTGGACCCCGCGGGATCTACATCAAACGTAGGATTACGAGTGAGTTCTACTATCGATGTTATCTAGGTTTTGGCATACAAGTGTGGTTGTGTGAGTCCTTCTTGAATAGCATGCCCTGATCTGTGGAGGTTTTGACCCAACAAACCTCTAGGGAGTTATTTCCCGAAACACTAGAAGCCAGGATTTTGGACCCAACAAGTCAGAAAGGTTTTTAAGAGGTATAACAGTCTTAGGACACAAACCAAACTGTAAAAGAGATACTTGATCCACAAAGTATTCTTGACTAGGTATTTTTTAATATTTCGATGGTAGATTAAGTTTCCCAGTGGAGTCAATGGAAAATTAGTGGAGTCACTAGGTGGAGGATTTTTACTTGTCTTATAGGACTGGTTGTTGTCCACCATCAATAATTAGGAACCATTCTTGGCTGACACTTGATTCATGTTGAGTTTTAAAGTGAGGATTCCTGAGCTCTTTGAAACTATCTATAATGTTTATTACTCAGTAGTCCTGGGTATGGTCGCCACTATGTTGGCTCCCTATGATTGGCAAGAGTGGAAAGAACAAACATTGCAGGGGCCACATCAGAACCACTTTGGAATCCTAGGACCTAGCTTTCCTATATTCAAAGAGGAATCTCTCTATTAAAGTGTTTATTACTGATTTATCTTTGTGCTCTTTGTTTAATATTTTAGGCTACTTATGAAGTTCTAAGGACTTGTTGGTTTTGGTTGGATTAATTGATAGATTGAAGGAACATTGGTGTGCTGATTGGTGGAATGTTTCAACTGGAAAAATAGACTATGAGAAGGCATCAATTCATTGGGCTATGGAGTCATAAAAGGATTTAATTTTTCATCAACTCTGCAAGGGTATTCATAGGGAAAGCTAACTATATCAAGTGGATTCTTTAGATTAGGTTTTTATATGAAACAATAATTAGTTGTGAAGGCAGCAAAGCTATAGTCAGTTAAGATTCCTCCAGCTCTACTTAGACAAGAAAATCATTTTAAGGTAACTGTTTGGAGCAAGCCAAAGGACAGGGCAAACCATAGATCTCTTTGGACAAACTTTAATAAGAAACCTCTAAGACAACAATCCAGTAATTCATGAAATAATTTCAGATAAAGAAAACATGTAAGATAACAGTAAGAGTGGTCTGAGATCAAACATAAATAATCTAATATGCTTTTGACAAACTCTAAAAATACTCTTCAAAGCAGCTTTTCAAGGCAGACCAGAGGGCAGGGCATACCATGAACCTCTCTAGTTTTAGACTTTAGTAGGTGCACTTCAAGGAAAGGTCTTAAAAATAATATCTCAAGTCTTACTCAAAGGAACATGGGTTCACCATAATTTCCTTGGTTTCACTTTATTGAATCATTCCCAAGACAACAAGCTAGATATAACTAGAAGGCAATTAAGAATCTTCCAATCAAACCTTGCAAAAGAAAAACATAAATATAAAGAATACAGATAGAAATAGGGTGTTGAAACAAAAAATCCTAATCTAAACTTCTATTTCTTTATCAAAGAAAGATGGACATAATGGAAAACATAATGAGAAATAATAGCAATTTAGGAAAACCTCACCGTTGATATAGCTCAAGGATCCTTTGAACATGCTTGTATTATTGATGATCAGACCAGTTACAATACTCCAGGTACAATAGCTCTCTACAACTCAGAGCTTTCTTCAGTTCAGTCTAGCATTCCTCAACTAGCTCAACAACAGAAATCAGTCTAATAACCATCAAGTAACCAACATTTAAAATGAGGCTCATATGCAATATTTATATGCAAAATGAGGAGGCGCTTCCAAACTAGGGTGTTTAAATGTTATTTATTACAGAGTTAATGATTTTTGACCTTTGAGACCATGCAAAGCCCAAGGCAAAAATATCTGAAAGAGTTACTTTGAAATAATAACTTTTTTCTTAACTTCTTAGTTAATTTAGTTGAAATATTTGACTTTTAATGCTTGCTAATAACTTTGTAATAACTGTTGAGCTACCTCAAAATATCTCTGATTTTGCAATAACTTCCAGATGCCTTTATGAAAAGAAATAATGTTGTTGGTGGCAAATTTGTCTTTGGAGAAGTAATTTCTTCTTTGTTGAGTTATTCGAAGTTGTCTTGACGTAAATATGTCTTTGTTTTAATCATCAAACTTCTATATTAGGCTTTTGATCTCTGATTTAAACTTTATAATCTGTTTCACTGTCTTTATCCTTCATTCTGCTTTATGACTATTTTTTCCTTTATCTCTTGTTTTTAAAGCTTTGACTTTTATCCTTTAATCACTGTCTGCTTTGGCTAATATTTTGTATTTTCTCTTGATACATGATTAGCCCTTTAATATTTCGGTTCCTCCATTTCCTTTGCTATCTTCTCTGACTGTTTTCTTGTTCTGTGTGCAGGGAGGCGTTCTTCTTTGTGGCTGAAGGGCTTTATAACCCATTGATGATCATGAGTCATAAAGGGTTAACCTTTATGCAGATCCCCTAGTTATTTTTATATGAATTCACCTCTCAGATCGTCATCCAGAGGTTTAATTTGTCACTTTTTTACTGTGGGAGGGCATTTTGTGCCCTTGTCCTCCATTAAAAACCTGCACAAAACACAAAAAAATATTAATTTAAAAACCTGCGGGTGGCGACAAACTGCTTTTTGGGGTTTTGAGGCATCGAAGGACGATTTGTAGAGGAAGGGAGGGTATAGAGGGAAGGTTCCATATGCGGAACTAGGTGAAAAATTCAAACAGAGGCGAAGAATGTTGATTTTTGGCATGGGAGGGGAAGGCGGTTTTGGGAAACCACAGTGGTTTATCGTGTGCGCTGAGGGTGGTAAGTGGTTTTGGGTGATGGGTGCACGATACCATAGAGTGACTGTCACGTGTCCAGGGAAAGACAACTTATTTTGCGTGGGTTGGGGCCGTTAAATCTCGGTGCAATAATCTGTGAAATATTCGATCTAGATCATCAGATCTCGAGGAGTGAGATTGACGGTGCAAACAGAGTCTAGGAGAAGGGCACAAGTTCGCGGGGTGGAGCCCGTGGACAGATGGTGTGCAGTGAATGGCCAGCGGTGTTCATCGGAAAATGGGGCTTAGAGTTCTGACATGAATAGGTTTGTCGAGTAGCATGGGGTTGGGTTATATGCAGGGTTGAGGTAAGAGATGGGATGACCGTTGGATCGGGGGAACAAATCTCGATCAACGGTGGAGATTGCCTGATAAAAGGAGTGGGTGGAAGAGAAGCGGGCCCGCATTTTAATTTTCTTTGAAGGTTTGGGTGGGTTTTTTATATGGTTGGGGGCTTTATACAAGGTTTTTGGGTGTATAAGAAAAAAGGGCAGAGGTGCAATAAAAAATAGAGAAGGGGCTAGCATATAGCGGAGGGTAGTGGTTTTATGCGAGTGAGGGGCTAAGGCTTAATCAAAGAGGGGCTTAAGGCTTGAATTATACAAAGAGTGGGTTTTTAAGATAAAAACCGAGTTTTATAAGTTTTTTAAGGGTCGGATAGGTTAAAAAGGTTAGATTTAAACAATGTAAAAGGGACTTTTACATTGTTTTAAGGAATTTTTAGGCGAAAATGATGAATAAGCAGTGTTTATGAGGGTCTTCTAGAGGGGAAGGAAAAATGGATTTCAGAGGGGAAAAAGGTGATGAATGAGGGTGTAGTGAAGGTGATGAAATGATGAAATTAGGCATAGAAAATGGAGTTTTCTTGGAGGAGCAGGGTGAACTTTTGAGAAGGAAGAATATAGGAAAATTTAGTGAGAAATAGTCAAACTCGGGATAATGAAGGCAGTGAGATTTCTAGAGCTCACAATGTTTCTCAAATATTGTTTCTAGAAATCTAAAATCATAATTTAGTCATCTTTTGATATAAGAAAAAATTGTAGATGGCTAACAAGTTCCATTCCTCTTTGTTTGTGTCATTTATTCAAAAAACACTCTTCCGCTCTGCGATTATTTTTCCACATTAATTAAAATATTTAGGTTGTGTTGTGTTTTTATTGTTGAAATTTACCCTTGGAATTTCATGAATTTCTATGAAATTTTCAACTATTTATCAAACATGTCTCTCTGTTGCCATTTTGCTGTAAATGATCTTTCACCATTTCCTAGACTAGTCTCCACCCAAATGATCACTTCCTCCTTTGTAGTGATATCCACAATAAGTCCCTAGGGAGCTGTTCTTATGTCTAACAGGAAATTTTGTTGTTCTAGAACCCACATAAGCAATTAGATGAGGTTACAAAGGCCATGATGTTAGGAAAACTCTTCCAGGACGCAACACAATATCCTAAGTCATCTAACATGATGACATGAAAATATGAGTATCTGACAGGAGATACAACAGAACCCACATAAGAAATTATATGATGTTACTTAGGCATTGATGTTAGTTAGTCTCTTCCGTGCAGCAAAAAAATATCCTAAGTCACCTAACATGATGACATGGAAATATGAGTACCTGACAGGAGATACAACAACCTTGGAAAGATATTATTACATTTTTAAATCATTTTTATTAACTTTCAAAGGGTCGCTTTCTCAGTATTTGTGTTTTTATTATTTAGGTTGTTTTATGTTTATTAGGTGTGTTTTTACTATTAGGTTGTTTTATGTTTATTAACATTGGTTTTAACTTATTTTTGAATTTCCCATTATTGAATAATATCAAGACATCTATCTTATGGATGGGAAATCACTACATGAGGTAGCACTTTCATGTGTAATCCAAAAAAATTATGGTGAGAGAAAGCTACTTGATCCAAGTGATAATGACAATTTTTGTTCATTGTGTTTGGATGGAGGTGACCATATTTTTTTGTGATGGATATCCCAAATAATTTCACACTAGTGAGCATCTTAATATGCAACTGATCTCTTATCTTCTCTGAATTTTCATTTTGAAGAGGAATTTCATGTCCCAACTTTTTCCTATCGTTTTGGTTTACTGTAGTTTGGTTAGGTTACCTCGAAACTATTCTTACGTATCATAATGTTAATGAATATACCTATATTTTTTACTATACAAAATGCTAACAAATCTTGGAGTAGGTTGATGTATATGAACTATAAATGAATATGGTTATACCCGAGTGAAGTGAATATTTGGAAATAGTGGCATATATGATTCAAATTGGACAAACACATATTGGATATTTTAGTTTTTTAGATAATATCATATCAAAATAAATAAAACAATATACAATAAGTAAAGAAATGGTTGAATGATGTAGCAAGCTAGTAATTATGCAATATGAAAAATGTGCATTAAAGTATATGCAATACATGGTTTTTACAGACAATTTCGATGAAATTATATTGCTTTGAAAAGGAATTTCAAAGTGATCTTCATTTCTATAGTACTGAAATAGAGGAGGTGGTGATTTCTTGCCCAAATAATATTATGATCTTCTAATCATCAGTCTATCCATACATTCAAACATGAGATCCACATCACGTCCCAAATGAACATACTGTTCCAGTAGCTACAATAGTCCCCAAATTTTAAACATCATGATATAGGATCAAGGAAGCCCATCCTTGCTTGAAAGGAGGCTAACGAGATTAGATGGTTTGTAGGATCTCTAACTTACAATCAAGGTGAGTAAAAAAGTGTTCAACCAGATGATGACTTTCATGTCCCTACAACAACGCTTTCTAAATCTTCCAAGTAGTAACCAAACTTGGTAGTGACAAAATTCCCTCTATCTCAGCTAGAGGAACAAACCCTATTACTTTAGCATCAATTCTAGAAAACTCCTCTTTCATCCAAAAATGTCTACATAAATTAGAGATGATGTTGGAAATCGGCCTTTTGATGGAACTATGAATATCAAAAGGCATCATAATTGAATTTGGAATTTAGAAATATATACTGATTGTCCATGGGTTTTCAACTCGTAGAAAATATCATTTGCTAGACTAAAGATGACAAGTTGTACCTTGTTATGATGGACATGTTTTTTCTATCGGGAAAGGCACCAAGTAATACTTTTCATCCTTAATTAGGAAGAATGTAGATGAATACCATGGAATAATTTCCACCTAGAAAAACATGAGTGTGAGTTATGAATCCAATGGCAAAGTCTTAGGAAGAATATAGGCAGAAAGTTGATGATTATATAGTTGAATTCCACAAATATATGATGATCACTCCACAAATTTTGTATTTCTATAAATAAGAAATGTAATGTCCAACTAAGTCCACTAGGAACTTACTGACTAAGTGTTAGATTGTTTCAGCATCATTTTTAGCTACAGTGTCATTTTTAGCTACACAAATTTATGTCTATCATCTCTAACTTTACCTTTAGTTCCATTCTTCTTTTCTTTGTGTCATTTACTCAGAAAACACTCATCTCCTCTGCGGTTATTTTTCCACAATAATTTCAATATTTAGGATGTGTTGTGTTATTTTTATTGAAAGTTACCATTATAATTTCATGAATTTCTCTGAAATTTGTAGGTAGTTATCAAACCTATCTCTCCCTTCGCCACTTCCTGGACTAGTCTCCAAACAAATGATAACTTCCTCCTTTACAGTGAGATCCACCATGAGGCCCCAGGAAGCTAGTCCTATGTCCAATAGACCTAGACAATGTTGATGTTCTAGAACCCACATAAGCAATCAAATGAGGTTACCCAAGCCCTGATGTTAGGCAATATCTTCCATCCAAAAACACAATATCTTAAGTCACCTAACATGAAGAAATGGAAATATGAGTATCTAACACAAGATACAACACAACCAACATAAGCAATCATATGAGGTTTGTGTTGGTGGATTTGGTGCACAAGTGTACCAATTCACACTTTCTTAAGAGGATTGGTCATTGTCTCTTAAGCCTCTAGTCACATGCAGATAAACAAAAGAGTTAACAGGTTGGTGAACATGCTATAAAAAATTAAACACACTAAATAATCATAGTATGCATATGTAGAGAGAAAACACAACTAAACTAAACAAAAACACGAAAGCTCATATAGAGTCAAACAAAACAATAATACTAATGGTGGCATCAATGTCCCCTCTTATTGTTTGCTACTAGGAATGAAATATAGTATGTTTACACACATTCCAAGGGGCCCTTAGAACTATGAAGTTCTAAGACCCGATGCAAGGATGTTTTTACCATCTAGCTGTTTGGTGTAAGGTCTCTCTCTCTACTCCAAAGGTTTGGAGTTGTTGGATGGCCAACAATCGAATCCTCTCTCTACTTTTTCTCTGGATTACATAGTGTTGGATTTCTTCAAAGAAATTTTGGCCAACATAACAATGTGCTCTCATTTTTTTCCTCTCTTGGTGGCCATTTATAGATGAATTCAAATTCTCCTTCCCTCTCTTGGTACATTGATGGATGGTGACCTAAGAGAGGGGGTTGATTCAATTGTGTGCCACTTGATTCCATTTTGTGCTCCTTTGAGGTCCCAAGGAGGCTTAGGCGGCTGTCCTTGGGTGGCCTCAAGTGTGGGATAATTTTCCTAGAGTGTGACTTATGGTCTTGCAAAGTGACTTTCACCACTCTCAGGTCCATGCAAAATTTTGAGGGAAAGTCACCTATCAATGAAAAATGTGCACAAAGGTGCATTCTGCTAGTGTGTTGAGTGCAAAATTTTATTTTTCCTCTGGACCTTAGAGATTTTTAAAAATTTTCAGATTCTCTAATTTGCATCATCCCTGTAAATCCTTCTGCCTGATATTTAATAATGTCATTTTTTCTTGTTTGATTTTCTAGTGATAACATTTTCCCCCTAATGGGTGAGGTCTAAGAAGAACTGTATAGCCGAAATTATTTATAGTTTCTTTTATGTGTATTGTGTGGACAGAGAGAGAGAGACCTGCGTGTAGGAAGAAGTTGGAAACGCCTTACAATGGGTCGAAGAGTGACTATGTCCTGTGGAAACCTTGCAAGAAATGGTATGATACAATAAATACAATTTCTCTATGAGGTGAGAATGTCCCATGCTCATGATGCTTTGGCTAACTAAACAAATCTATTTGACAAATAAATTTTTTTTATGTGTCACTAGTATGGTAGTGATTTGTTGATTTGGTTGATGACGATGATTACTAATGCCCTAAAGGGCATTTTTTCTTTGAAAATAGGTGGAATGTGGTACCCACATGCGTAAGCTTGGTATGGCATATAAATGCTCAATGTACGCATGGGTGTATGGCTGGGACCTTCCCATGTAAGGATTATTGAAATAGATGCTTATAACGGCACGGGTCTTCGACGAATTTGAGCAAAGTGCAACAATTGTAAGGTGCAATACCATCTTGACATGAAAGCTTGTGTCATAGTCAAATTTCAGGAGGATCAATGACATCTCTGGGAAATGATGATTCCCATAGTGCCACCCAAGGATGTCCCTATTGTGGTGAGGGGAAATCCAAGATACTGTTTCCTTTTTGGAAAATAGGGGTTGATGTCAACAAAAAGGAAGCCTCAACCAAACGAGGTAGTCATTGATCCAAGGGATCAGGATCTTGGATGTGATAGGTTTAACATAGGCATGATGGCAAGGGGTGACTGAGAACTGATGATGGGGATTTAGTGGCCCAAGGTCGAAGTATAAAAAGTAGCTTGGCAGCAGTCATAACTATTTCTGATGAGGAAATCCCCGGAGTCGGTAGGACATCTAGGGTGGGTATATGTTGTCTATGAATTTCGTGGTGGATTATGCATGGAAGGTGTGATACTCCAACCAAGTTTGACCATGGACTGCTGCCATGGGAGAAAAATGGATGGATGAGTGGGGGGACCATTTTTCACCATTTGCAGTCTTTGTACACTTAACAATGTTACCGATGAAATAGGTAACCGCAATGTTACCTACTTTTTCTCGGTAGCATAAAAAGCACCCGATTTTGAAAAGTGGTGATGCAGAATCACCATTTTTTTTTTGGTGCACATTTTTGACACTCTAATATTTTTATTTATGAAGTATGAATATTTGTTTTAAAATGTTAGTGAATTTCATGTTAATTTTGAAATGTATTGATGCAGCATCAACTCAGCATCAACTTTTTTTTTTTTTAGAGTGGTGATTTTCATGCTAATTTTGAAACATATTGATGCTACATCAACTTTTTTTTTTAGAGTGGTGATTTTCATGCTAATTTTGAAACGTATTGAAGCTGCATCAACCTTTTTTTTTTAGAGCGGTGATTTTCATGCTAATTTTGAAACGTATTGATGCTGCATCAACCTTTTTTTTTTAGAGTGGTGATTTTCATGTTGGTAATAAAACACAAAACTTAGATTAAAAAAATATATAAAAACAATAAAAAAAACCTATTAAAAATGTAAAGAAAACAAAAATAGCTCGTAAAAATAAAAAATTTAAACAAAAATAAATAAATAAAAACAAAAATATTTGAAAATTATATCAAAGGAAATGACAAAATTTGAAAAAAAAAACACATAATTTAAAGAAAAAAAACAAAAATTGACCAAAAAAATTTAAAAAAAAAAACTTCAAAAACATTTTTTTTCTAACTTATTAAAAAAAACCATATTAAAAATTAAAAAATAAAAATAAAAATAATTAAAATTACAAAATTAAAATTTAGATTAAACAAAAAAATTAAAAAAAAAAAATTAAAAAAATTAAATTTAAAAATTTAAATTAAAAAATAATAATAATAATAAGAAAAAAAATACAAATTTTAAAATTAACCAAAAAAAAACAAATTAAAAAAAAAATTGAAAAAGAAAATAAAATAAAAAAAACTATCATTTAAAAACAAAAAAAATGAAAAAAATAACATGCAAATAATTAAAAAACAAATACACATAAATTTAGTGCTTTTTTTTTAATGAAACAATTTATATATTTTAAAAATGAAAAACTAAATAAACTAAAAAATTTAAAAAAGTAATTAAATTAAATTAAAATTTAATAAATTTAATAAATAAATTTTAAATTTTAAATTTTAAAAAATAAGTAATCTATAATATTAAATATAAAAATAAAAGAAAATTAAAAAAAAAAATAAACAAATTGAATTTAAGATAAAAAAATTGAATTAAAAAAAAAATTAAATTTTTTGAAATTAAAAAAAAAAATTTAAAATCAAATTAAAATAAAATATTAAAAATTAAAAAAATAAAAATAAAAATAAAATCAAATAAAAAATATACATATATATTAAAAATTTAAAAAATAAAATAAAATAAAATAATAAAATTAAAAAAAATTAAAAACAAAATTAAAAAAACAAAACAAATTATATTTTAAATAAAAAATTAAATTTTTTGAAATAAACAAAAAATTTTAAAAAAATCAAATTAAAAAAAATCAATTCAAAAAAAAAAAATTTTAAAAATTAAAAAAAAAAATCAATTTAAAAAAAAAAAATTAAAAAAATTAAAAAAAAAATGGCGGCAGTGGTGGTGGTGGTGGTGAGGCGGTGGTGGTGGGGGCGGCACCACCCGGCCTTCCCTGCCCGGGCAACGGCGGAGGCCGGCCGGTGGGAGGGCGGCGAGCTGCGCAGCCACCCCGCCCGCCCACAGGCCGGCCTCCGCCGCCGCCCCGGCGGGGAGGGCCGATTCCGGGCGGGGAAGGCCGGGTTGCGCCGCCCCCACCACCACCACCGCCGCCATTTTTTTTTTTTTTTTCCAAAAATATAATTTTTTTTTTTAATTTAATTTTTTTATATAAAATATAATTTGTTTTGTTTTTTGTTTAATTTTGTTTTTATTTTTTGTAAATTTTATTATTTTTTCTGTTTTAAATTTTTATTTATTTATTTTGTTAGTAATTTTTATTAAATTTTGCTTTTTTTTTTAAATTTATTTAATTGATTTTTTTGTTTTTTTAATTTCATAAATTTCCTTTATTATTTTATAGAATTTAATAAATTTTGTATTTTTTTAAAAAATTTATTTGAATTTAATATTGTTTTTTAAATGTTTTACTTTTTTATTAATTTTTTTTTGTTAATAACATAAAATTTTTATATTTTTATATTTCAATTAAAATTGTGTATTTAAAATTAGATTTTTTTTTAATTAAACTTAATTTTTTTAAATTAATTTGTTTTTTAACTTTTTTTGTTTAATATTATTTTTAATTTTATTTTTTATTTTTTTCAATTTTCCATTTTTAATTGATTTTTAAAGTTTTTATTTTAACAATGGTTTTTTTTTTCTTTTATATTTAAAATTTATTTTTTCTTTCAAAATTTATTTGTTTATTTGTTTATTTATTAAAATTTAATATTTTTGTTTTTAAATTTAATTTGTTATTTTAATATATATATATATATATATATATATATATATATATATATATATTTTTAATTTAATAAAATTTGATATATATACATATTTTAATTTAAGTTCTTATATATATTTTATTTTTTGTAATTTAAATTTAATTTATTTTCTATAGTTTATTTGTTTTTCTAATATATATTGTTTTAAATTTAATATTTTCATTGTATTTTATTTTTATTTTTTATTTTTAATTAATTTTTCATTTTTTTACTTTTAATTTAAATAATGTTTTCTTTTTTTTAATATTTTTATTTTAAATTTTTAAATTTATTAAAATTTAATATATTTCCTTAAATTTAATATTTTGTTTTCAATTATTTTATTTTTTTAAAATTTAATAAGCATTTTCTTTTTCTTTCTTAAATTTAATTTCTATATTTTATTTTTTATAATTTCCATCTTTTTTTTAAACTTTTTTTTTTTAATTTAATATTTTTATTTTGCTTTTATTTTTATTTTTTAATTTCTATATTTTTTTAAATTTCAATCTTAAATTTTTTTTGTTTATTGTTTTATTTTTTTTTTCCTTAAATTTTAGGTTTTTTTTAATGTTTGAATTAAAATTTTTATTTTGTTTTTATTTTTATTTTTTTTTATCTTCATATATTTTTAAATTTTAAGCTTTTAAATGTTTTTATTTTTTAAATTTATTTTTTTTCTTAAATTTTAAGTTTTTTTTTAATGTTTGAATTTTAAAAATTAAAAAATGTTACTTCTATTTTTAAAAATGCCAAAAGTATGACACAATTTTTTTTTTTGTTATTCCAGCATCAACTGTTTTTGTTTTGAGGGTGTTTTTTCAATCCTTTTTTCAAGAAACAATTTTGTTTTTACCATAATTTTATAAAATGTTGAAATTTGACCTTAAAAAAAAACGAAGTGCGTTCTGGAAGACACTTTTTTTTTTTGGGGTGTTTTTTCAATCCTTTTTTCAACAAACAATTTTGTTTTTAGCATAATTTTAGAAAATGTTGAAATTTGACCTTAAAAAAAAAACAAGTGCATTCTGGAAGACACACTTTTTTTTTTTTGGTGTTTTTTCATGTTTTTTGAGAGTTTTTGGGCTAGAGTTCCCGTTTTGAGGTCAGGTTACCTATTTCATCGGTAACAGTGTTACTTACCAAAAGAATGAAATAATGGGATTTTGATTGTACAAAACACAAATATGGGTGCCCCAAAACATAAAAGTGCTTGGTCACTGATGATGTGAGGAGGGTGTTTTTGCTAAGGGTGGGGACCCCATTGGTTGGTCTCTTGTTTGTGGGTGAAGAAGTGGATGGAAAGTATTGCAGATGGACTATGTTGATAGAGGTATGGTAGGCCAAATGTGAGGTACAGTGGTGCACTTTTGATCTGCTTGCAAAACCTCATAGTATGGGAAAGGGGTTTTATTTTGATACGGTAAAACTTGATTTGATGCACGGTGGGTGAATGGGCATGAAGTGCTTCTCGGACTAAAGTGGTATGGCCATAGTGTCATGATTTTTTTGATATATGGTCTACTTTCAGTATCAGGCGCCATGGAGGGGAGGCTCTACTGACCAACGAGGATGTTTATCATGTGCAATGTGGGGAAATGATAAACATGGTTGGGTTCTTGGAAGCTATGGTTAATTTCTTATGTAGAAATGATGTCAGGATATGCAGAGTTTTTCTAGGATTCTATCATGCCTAGGGTAGAATGATACCTCCTCTAATACTTTCAGTGGATGGGGTGATGGATGGTTTGCACAATCCCTACAAAAAAATACCCCAAGTGAAAGCATATTACTCATTCAAATATCATTGAAAGACATGTGCTAAATGAAAACAAGATGAGAGACGGCATACCTGCTGGCACTGAAAATTTATTTTTTCATAGGTGTGAATGTGTGGCGCCTCCTCTGGGAATTATGAGGTGTTGATCACTGTGTTACTTTTGGTTCTACAATTGGGTGTTCTGAGCTCTCATTATGGTCCTCCAAACAATATGAAAAGGGCGACATATAGGCCAGTATGGATCATTTCAGCTCATTTGTGACATTTGAGTGTTTAAGATTTTGAGGGGTCAGAGGCTCTTGCGGAGCTATACTTGCCGCTGCTGTCAACCTGAGTACCTAGGACCCATAACTCTTGAGCCATGTATTCCCCATGATGTCATACATTTTAATATTTTCAGTATGTTAGGGCTAGGGTTTGTACACAACGTGTTTGTACGTAACCCAGGTCAGTTTTTTCCTTCACCGCGGGTGATCAAGGAACATGCGCATAATTTTTGCGCAGAACTAATGGTTTTGTGCGAAATTATCACACCTGTACTGGAATTAAGCATGCCATTTCCGCTTCTGTCAGAAAAATAGGCGTGCATCTCTCTTTCCTATCAAAGAAACAAGCGCGCAGAGAGCCAAAGAATTTTTTTGAAAACATTTTGGGAAATTTTGTCAATTTTTTTGTGCTTTTAATGTCACTGATGAGCGCAGGTTTGATGATAGGATGTTGTGGAGGGAGAGGGACTGGCCTAACCTCTGGGTTTCTTTGGCAGGTGATGCCAATGCACACTAGCAGTTGGTGTTAAGGGGTCTTCTCAAGTTCATGTAGAATGACCTCTTACGATCACAGGATCATCTTTTGTGTTACCTTAACCAATGTTGGAACAGGCGACGCAAGGTCATGATGCTACGGGGGTGTGACTCGAATATCTATCCCGAGATGGATATCTATTTTGTACCTGGGCTGCTGCCACAGGGTGAAGCGCTTCCTTATCTGCTTCCCCTTGGGAGAGTGTATCTTCAGCGGGTCTTATCGGGCCATTGTGGTGGGGCGCCTCTTACGAAGGGGTACATTCAGATAGCCTTGGTGACTAACCTAGCTGAGCAGTGTACTCTAGGAACTATTGTGAGACTCTCGGGGTCGTCTGCGCCCAATCGGGTGTCAGGCCCACAGATTGGTGTTCTTTTCCAGATGAGGGCCAGTCAATTTTTTGATTTTTCCCGCCCCTGCTATGATAGAATGCTGGCTCAACTCTCCAAGGTCTGGGATGGATCAAAGTTGTTTACATATGTTGGGATTATGTGTAGCATCATGTATGAGCAAGTGGTGTCGCTGAGGCCTATGATGGTTGTGCCTACTAGGGGTCCTCGAGAACCTCACATGAGGAGGTGAGCCCCCATGATGCCTCGCAGTGGGGGAGGTCAGGTGGGGGGTTGTTGGAACGCCATCAAAGAGGCTTGGTTTGAGGCCAATCCTCAAATGTTCATGCCTTTCCCTTATGTGGGGATGGACTTCCGTGGAGACCTAGACATGGGTCTTCCTGTTGGGTATGCATGGGGGCTAGTAGGTATGTTTTTATGTTTTATTCTGCATTTAATTGATTATACATGCTTTGTATGTGTATTATGATGACACTGACATCAATTTGTTATTCTTGCAGATATTGGCGAGGTTAGGCATCCTGTGACTCAGTTGGTGGGACATGATCCGATCCAAAAGCCTTGAGGTGTTCCACGCATTGGCGGGGGACAGGAAGGGCCTCCAGTGCACCCTTAGGGTGGAGAACCTAGCGAGGAGGCTGGCCCCTTGGGGGAGGGTAGTAGCTCGGATGCTGCCGAGTGCACTGCTGCAATCACACCTTCCGAGGTGGCAGAGGCTTGCGTTGCAAAGGTGACAGAGTAGATCATTGCTCTGGAGGTCAGGGCTCGCATTTTGGAGGATGCATGGGGTCAAGTGGACCGCTTGACGTAGGGGATGCCTACTCTAGCTTTTTTGGATGACCTTCATGATGCATGGCTAGAGACTTTGATTGCCCACGAGAAGGGCTATCATCCGACTTTGTCCTGGGTGGTGATCTCTATTATGAAAATGACTCAAGTGCTCATACCGGGAGCGGTTATGGGTCTAGGTGCCCCACCTGGAGGGGCACCGCCCTAGAGGCTTATTGTACACAGGGAAAGAACCCATTATGTGGATGCTTCCCTTATTTTTGTTGAATTGTATATGTGTATTTTTGGGCTGACTCATGGGTCAGAGATATGATATTTTTTGTACTCAGACACCTTTTTTTTGGTATATATGAGAGAGATATGTTTTGTGGCTCGACATGTTGTGTCCCTTGTTGAGATATGTTTATGGATTATGTGATGTGCTGATGGATATCTATATTTTTATGTTTTTATGGATAATGGTTTATCTGAGATGCATTCTAGTTTAGGATATTGTTATCTATGTGATCAGTTGTTTGGTTTTGATATCTCGGTACATGTGTGAATCTAATGTGATCAAATTGATGACTTAATATTTTTTCACGCAATTTTTTTCTAAATAGATGTGAATCCCATACCTCAAACTCTCGGTTTAACTGTGACACCACTAACTGGGAATCAAGGTAGATATGCAAATGGAGTATCCCTTGATTGAGGACGTCGCACATAAGTCTGATGAGGGCGTCATATTCTACCTGATTGTTTGTCGCCAAGCCGATGCACACACCATTGGTGAAGAATGATGACCGGTCAGGGTGATAGATGACCCAGGTGGCTACTGCTAAACTTTGAGACCATCGCGATGCTCCATCAGCGAATCCAAAGTAATGGTCGGGTTTAGAATCCATTGTGACACTAGAGAATATTTTGTGACAAGTCTTTCAGTCAAATATTTAAAGTGTTTTGGTCTGTGTACTTTGAGTCTAGGGGTGGGTGTTACACCATTTTTTGGTCATCTAACCTATTATCATTAGATGAACCCAAGTACACCATGTAAGACCAATTTTATCCTAAGTAAAATTGCTTTCACTATGTGAAATAACTTAGTAAAACACCTTTATTAAGTTGTTTATGGTCTAGACAGGAAACCCCAAAAGGAAATAATAAACAAATCTATATTTGTTTATATTTCCTCAAGGAATAATTAGTTAAACATCAATCTAATTATTATTCCTGGTCATATTTAACCCAAAAAAAGGAAATCAATTAAATAAATCCTTATTTATTTTATTATTTTCTAGGAATAAGTTATTTAATCCTTATTTAAATAATATTCCTAGTTAAATTTGACTAAACCCTTTATAAATAATTAAATAAATAATTATTTATTCAATTATATTTCCACCATTTCCTTAAAATAATAAATAAATAATTTATTTATTTATTATTTATAAATAAAGGATTTGATCCAAGTCAAAATCATTTTCCCTCCAACAAATATAATAAAATATTCCTAAAAAGGTAGTTCTAGAATTTGGTTAATAATATTTTATTCATGCACCAAGTTCTAGACTACCCTAATATTTCGTTATAAATAGAAGGGTTTTTCCTACCATTGATCACCTTTTGTTGCTTATTAGATCACTTTGGATCTATGCTCTTGGTCTGACTTTGAGCCATTATCATTGTCAAATTTTCTATTATTTCACTTTATGAGCTCCCTTTGAGTTCTATGTTTGTCTGGGTTTTCTACACCAACAAGAGAGAGAAATGCTAGATCTGAAGCGCTGAGGACTTTCAAAGAACCCATCCCATTGAGGAGAATTGGAAACACCTTTCTTGTTTTCCTCTCAGGTGCCCTTAATATAAAATTCTTTCAAAAATATTGTTCTTGTCTTGTCTATTGGATGCATGGAGCAAAACCTTATTTTCACTGCTTAATATCTTTTTATGTATAGATCTGGATTTGTGTAGCATTTACCTTGATCAACTAACTGCAAATCTGAAGATATTGGCAGCCATATTTGATGTTAGGGCTATAATTTATGTGTAGCTAAAGTGGTCCTTTTTCGTACACTTCGACAAAAGATTCATACTAACAATTGGCGACTCCACACGGGTTTTCATTTACGGTCGCTGTTGTTTTTTATATTCCTGCATATCCAGCTGTTTTAGAACCTAGGGTTTCTCTTCAACTTTGTGTTTTTCCTATTTTTATGGTTTTTTTCACCTCTAAAACCCTAAAACATTAAAATTTCTAACTTTCGCGTGTTTCTGGCCCTATTGCGCAGGTAATAGACATCAGCCGCAATTGAGACGACAAAATTTTCTGAAATCTGCCGCCGAGAGATCGGAACTACAGGTCACACTTTTTGGCCCAGAACCTATGACCTGGACTGTAGGATGCACTTTTCAGCCCAGAATCTGTGACCTGGATAGAAAACAGGTCAGAACCTGCGACTTGCACTTTTTTCTGCTGTTTTTCTGCAACTTTTCTGGGTTTGTCTGAAGCTTCTGTCAAGGTTTTCCAGCCTCTGTCAAGGTTTTCTCAGCCTGTTTAGACCTGTTTCTGATTTTTTTTACTCAACTAAGTGGGAATCTAGCCCCTTAGGGCTTTAGTACCCTCCACTTTTTGTGGAAATTTTTTAGCTGTTTCAGCCGTCTGAATTTTCAGTTTCAGCCTTTTTCTTTTCAGATCTGATACCTCACTTTCAGATCCCTTTTAGATCAGCTCTTCTCCCTTTCAAATCACCTCATATAGTTTTGTTTGGGTTTTCCTCTAGGGTCACCTCCTGTCCCTTCTACTTTTAGTTGATTTCCTCCTTTGTTGTAGCAACCTCGCCTCTACCTCTTTGTTGTTTTCTGCACCTGTTTTCAACAGATTTCTCCTTTAGATCCCTATCCCTCCCGACCTTAGATCTATTGGCCCCTTTTTAGTGTGTTTTGACTAGATTTTTTCCCTCTTTTAGACTAGTTTTGAGAGACCCGCCTTCTTGGGTTAGATCGATGCATTGTTAGCTGTTAATTTTCAGTTATTTAAGCATTATATACTGTTCTCTACAGATTTATTTTCAGTTACACAACACACTTTTTATTTTACTCTCAAAATGTTTGGGTTTAAAAATTAAAATTAGCACATGCCACACACTGACCCTAAGCAAAGAAGAGCCTGGTTAACACCACCAGGCAAAGACTTTAAAATAAATTGACACTGCACCTCTCTGCCCTTGTTTCGACATTGTAATCACTTGATTCTGCACCTCCCTGCCCTTGTTCGTCATTCTTCTTCCCTTTGTGCCGTCATCATTGTGTCCCCAAGGCGTATATCCCGGAGAATTATTGGCCTTCACCCTTATTTTTTGGTTGGTCGACTTGCTCCTTCTCGCCATCGTCGAGTTAGTCCTCCCCCGAGTCTGCACTCCGACTCCTCTTCTGATTCTTTGGGTTCTCCCCCTACTTCTGGTTCTCCCCCTGTTACCTTCACCATGTCTGGTCCAGGGCCTAACGCTAGCACCAACCCAAACCTAATGCTGGGAATGTCACTAGCGGAACCACCATGAGAAATACCTCGGCTGTCCCTTTTCTCCCCTATATGGCAGGTCTCAATCTCCCAGATTTCAATCAGTTGATCAATGATCCTATCCGCCACGATGTTGGTTGGCTTGCTATGCCAACCAAGCTCACCTCCCACATTCTGTTTCGGGGATTTAACACCCTAGAGGTTGGTTGGGATTCAACCTCCACAGAGCAGGGGCGTACTACTTAACAGAGACTCACACGATCATGCACAGTCATGAAAACGAAATAGAGCAGAACGAGAGGTTTACCCGTTGGTCTTACGTTTGAAGTAGATCCACGTGGAGTTCAAACTCCCTGCAACCGTCCTTCCTCTTTCACCTGAAATACAAGAAGAAACCAGCACAAAGGACAAGTTGTACGGTATATTTCTACTCTATATGTTAGTGAGATTCATATAAAACATTAAATAAATCATCATGAATGCTTGTATAACAAATATTCTTCATACATTAAAGCATACACTAACACGTTTACTTCGAGAACAGCATGATACTTCTGTATTATAAAAATAGTACGTACAAAAGTAAGTGGAGAGATCACCTGATCCTTCCAAGGCCTTCGCAGACCGTCGTCCGGATCCGTCCAGCCCTTGCCTCGCTAAGAATCCTTCCAAATGAGTGCATACGAGATAACATATAAAGGGATGTGTATCTCAAGGAAACAAGGGTTTCCTGAAATGAACTGGGAAAGTGCAGGAGGCACGGGGAATCAGACTTGGATGGGGGAAATACCAACAGAGTATAATAATAATAATTCTCTCCCCCTTAGGCCATACATATGAGGTCTTTTTATAGTCCCTCCAAGTAGTTTCAGCAGTTGGAAACAGTTGGCCACGGGCTGGGGTGGTTGAACTACCTGAGTAACCATCAATCCAGCGCGAAATTAGGGATTTTTATATATTTTTTAATCATTAAAATGGCATACGCGGAAAAGTCTAGCTGTACTCGCGTATACACGCGGAAAAACATGGGCATAGTCGTGTATGAAGGATTTTCCACTGTTTTTAAGTGAATTTGTCCAAGTCTGTAGGAATGGGTGCCCATAAAGCCATGTAGCAATCATGAATCATGTCAAGGTGAGAAATGATGCTATAACAGATGCCCCCTAATATATGAGGTCATAAGGGGTACATGATGGCCGAAATGTATTATGCACAAAGAAAGAACTTCGCAAGGACAAGAGAGGACTTCACCAGATTTCAGCCTGCCAAAAACCAATGAAAGAAACCAGAGAGTCAACACATGCTGAGGCGGGCATACCCATGCTCGGTCAAAAATACATCATATATATAGAAAGTACTGAATAGATCCAACATGTATACAAGTATAACTGAACTGAAAATACATAGTGAATCATCGGCGGGGCCGAGGAAAGACAAGGTATATCAGTGTCAGAGTATCACATATGAAAGGCGTCAAAGATAGTGCAACTGGATGTCTGATCAAGTAACTGAATCTCCAAGTACCGGATCATAAGAGGCGGATCAAACGGTACAATCACGCAACTGGGGGATCAACATATAAGATGCTGCTGTGCTGAACTGCAACATATAAGGGTGGACGGCAACACTGGCAGAAACTGAGAGAACTGTCAACAGTGAACCGAGAAATGCTGATGCAACCCGAGGTCTTCACCGATCACAACGGAACAATTCTACACACTGGGAATAAATGAGCTGAAGTCGACCATGTGAGAAATCGTTGGATTACCGGGCAATGATGTTTCCCGTTAACCAACGCGAGACAACCCACCGATAATGATAATGAGTGTCGAGGTGCCCCAGTACAATCTGACAAGTGTGAATGAATGAGTTGAAGTCGAACACTTGAAAGAATCTACCAATCAGGAGGCAATGATGAATCCTCACTGTCGATAGCGAAGAGTCTGCCACTGATGACTGCAAACCCTAAGGTACTGACAAAAAGACTCTAGACCTTATTCCCAGAGCAATGAGTCGAAGTCGATGGGAAAAGATCTGTTGGAAGGAAGGCATTAAGGCATCCCACATCAGTCCAGCGCGAGTGTAACAAGCAAGCCAAGATTTGGAAGGAATCAGACGAAGTAGAGTGAAGGAACCAAAACTGAAATACGTTTCCGACATGCACAAGATGAAGCTAGCGCACGGAAGAAACCCTCTGAACCAACCAATAATGAAAGCTGACACAGAGGCGAGAAATCCACCGATAGGGTCAAATGGAAATCAAGGTACTGCACGAATCCCAAGTGTGATAATGTGTGCTGACGTCGAACACGGGGGAAACCACTCAGTCAAAGACCCATAATGATGATCAAATGTTGAGCACAAGGTCACCTATCAATGATGGAAATAGGGCCAGGGTGCGGCTCTAGGTTTGCTCTCAGAGCAATGTGTCGTAGTCGATAAGAGACAAACCCGCCAGCGAGAAGTCAATGGAGACCTTCTCAAACCGGCACGAGCAGAAGACCAAAACATCTGATGTGATAGAACAAGATGCGACAAGGCAGGAAGGCGGCCCGAATAATAGTCAAGGGACACCATGAGAATGGCCGGCTGACAGATTGCCGAACCAGCACGACTGCAGCGATGACCATGGCGATAAAAAGTGACACTGATCACTATATAAGTCTGTGTACGGGAGGCAAACAAATATCATATGATTGGAAGAAATAACCAACCGGGAGAAATGTGAGTGAAACATGCTAAAAAGTGAACCTAGATTGTCCAGGTCAAAACTAGAACCATCCCAAATGAAGGAAATATATATAAGTATATGTGCTTTGTTCAAGGGCGACAAAACTGACTCTGTACTGCCATCAAAATAACGAAGATACATCCCGTTCCCGCTCTTTTTTGTTATATTTAATTTTTTTGTCTTTTTCATAATAAGCCTGAAAAAGAATAAAAGAATGCTATGGTACAATGGATAGAACGAGTATCAAGAAAGCAGATGCACTAGTTCTGGGGTTTGGAACAATCCTATGCTCAATGCAAGGTGGCGAAAACTGGTCAGTGATACTCAGAGGAACGTTCCATCCATGGGTTCAAAGGTGTCAAGTCGTGATAGCTAAGTGCATGCAATGGTTAACTTGTACAGAAAGTCAAGGTCAAAATTTGGCTTAAACATCGAGTCAAATGAAGCCGGCTAAAGGCCAGGATAAACAAGCGGCCAATATGCAATGCAGTAATACAACTTAACGACACCAGGGAGCCTCTAGGGTATAAGCCAGAAAAATGATAAGTGATGAAGAAGAAGAATGAAGCTTCAACACGAAAGACATGGCGGGACTAAAGAGGACTCCCGAGCCTACATAAAAGCATCATGGGCAACAAGTGATAGCGAGGAACTAACTAGGAAGCCCATGTAAAGGAAGGCTCTACCATCAAGTCATGATTTAAAAATCGGCGAGTGAAATGGGTATAATACTCATGACCTGACGGGATCGACCCTAAGGCAAGTGATCAGTATGGAGGCTAGAATGCAAGATGCAACGGAAAGTGATTCCCTAACCTATATGCCAGTAAAGATCATATACCTGCCATGAAGAGTCTGAACACATGGGCCAGAAACCGGGAAAAATCTCGAAAATGTCAAAATGTACCTGAAATATACCAAACTGGGCACTTCCAAGCAATCGAGTTATACAACATAAGACAGATCGAAAAAATAAGCACAAGGAAATTTTTGCGAAAATTTTCAATTTTTTAGCCATAAATACACAAATTACCTCTCAATTGGTTCATTATTGCATAGCTGATTTGGAAAAGAGCTCGGGAGCTAAAAACTTGTTTCGTCAAATCAGCAACAACCGACCGTCAGAATTCAGCGAAACTTCAGGTAGGCTCCTTATTCATCCTGTTGATTCATTTTGTCCATTTAAAATTTAAAATTAAGTGGATTTTTACCTGGAAACCCTTATTAAAAAACGCGTACCTGTGCATACGCGGGTTCAAAGAAGGCAAGTCGCGTGTATACGCGACTGTGCACAGCGAAACTAGCGTATGCGCAAGTCCGAATTTCAAAAATGAGTTTCTAATGCAAATTTTAATGAATTTTTTCAGGATGACAATTTCATGGAGGGAACGCGAGCATAGTGCAATAGACCAAGAGGTCATGGAAGATCAAACAGCGCAAAATGTCCTCCGAAACTGTGGATTATTCAAATTTTTCAAAATGCCCAATATGAAAAGTAATGTGAGATTGCTTGAAATGTTGGTAAATTATTGGGAACCGGATCAGGATTGTTTCATCATTGATCAAATGCCACTACGCATAGAGGTGGAAGATATATACTTCATCACTGGACTCTCCAGAAGGGGAGACCCAGTGGATCTGCACGGAAGGCCCCTGGGAGGGTTAACCGTGGAGGACTACGTCCAACTCTATTGCATAGAAGATTCCAAGAAAGTTGGCACACTGATTGCAATCAGAGATATCAAGGACTTGCACATGAAGATCCTCCTATTCACCATCGGCAGAGTGGCAGGATCTGCCTCACTGCATCAGGCGTCCAGGACGCACATGAGCATAGCTGTAGAGTGCTTAATTCATGTGTATGATTGGTGCACTGCCTTGCTACTCAACATGAAACAACAACTGACCTCTATTCGCAAAACACATACAAAACACTTTGGCTATGGAACCATTTTGACCAAATTCTTCTTCGAGAGAGTTCCAGCTTTGAGACCCAAAGTCATCTCAACTATCAGCAGCCCTCGGGACCCAAGAATTGCCCGTTGGGCAGACATGATGAAGAGACTGGGGGGCAACGAGGTACCCCGAACTACCTGGGACGATGAGTTCTTCTTATGGTGGAGAGAACAGATCATCACAGTAGATGACTACCCCTATGCCGGGATGGATTTCCGAGGAGATCCAGATCTAGTACTTCCACCCGGTGCAGCATGGGGAGCAGTCGGTAAGTTTTTTTCAAAAATTTTAACTTATATGATTTTTTTGGATTTTTCAAATATGTATGAAAAATGAAAAACAAACATGTTTTGGATTGGATTCATAATGACTGACAAATGAAAAATGATCATGTTTCAGATGTTGGACCAGTGCGTCCTGAGGGCCTAGCACGTCACAAGCGCCGCAGAGGTGAAGCAGAGACAGCGGATTCTGACAGGACCCTCCAGGCCGTGTAGAGAAACTTGGAGGGACTAACCCGCCAAATCCCTCTGGCTGCTGTGGAGGACTTGCCAGAAGCCGTCCAGAGACGGGTTGTAGGAGTACCCCGGGACTGGGTTAGACTGTTCCGCCGTGTGGCCACCGCAGTGATGTTCTATAGGAACGCTGGGCAGGGTCCTCAGGAGTAGATAGTTTTTACATATTAAATGACTGTATATTTTTTGAGACTGAACATGATGGGGCATAAGCCCAAGTTTTGTACGGCATTGATGGATCCAAAATTTTGTAAAGTTTTTTGACATACTGATGATATATATACAGCGATATTTTGATGTGATGTGATAAATGTATCAAATGTATGATGTTTTTGATGATTAGATTTATTGTATTGAATGATTAATATGCCAATCTAAAGATTGATTAGCCAATGAGTCAGCAAACCAATTGTCAGCTCGAGGAATATGAATGAATGTTAAAAATTGAAATGACCTTTGTAACAAACGTACCCTCAAGAACAATCGTAATAAAAATGGATCTCGTACCCGATAAGTGTTGTTCAATTGCGACACCACCAGCTGGGAGTCCAAGAAAACTACCAACGAATCAACACCCAAAGATATTGCCTCCGAGAGTAGATGAATGACTGCAGTGTATTCTGCTACGTTATTGGAAGCAGGACCAATGCAGACTCCTCTTGATACCAACAGCTGACCGAAAGGATAGTGAAGCACCCAAGCCGCGGAAGCTAAGTTCCGGGTGTGTCTACTAGCACCATCGGCGAAACCATAATGACTCATGACATCAACACAACCTGCCAAAGCAGATCAAAAACATCACCATCCCATCAAAAAATCGAAAATCAAACAGATATGTACAAGACAAAAAAACTACTATATACAAAGCAAAATGCCGGGGCAAAGCCTAGGCATAATACTTCTTCAGATAGAGCCCATTTCGGGGCTCCGACAACTCATTTCCTTCAAAGTCAACCAAGGTATACGCTCCTTTCTTAAGGACCTTTTTGACGATATAGGGGCCATACACATCGATTTAAACTTTCCTGCCCCCAAGGCATCCTTTTCTTGGGCATAGACCAAAACGAGGTCACCTTCGGAAAAGACCCTAGGCTTAACCGCCTTATCGTACTGGACTTTGACTCGGTTTTTATGCGCTTCGTTCAACGTGGCGGCATCTCGACGCTGCTCATCAAGATGTTCCAGATGAAGAAGCCGCTCTGCCAGACTAGAAGTGTCGGGAAGAAGCTCAACAGCCAGTTTAAGAGAAGGAATCTCGCATTCAATGGGAAATACGGATTCCACCCCGTGGACTAACTGAAACGGAGTAAAGCCAGTTGCAGTTTTAACTGACGTCCTGTATGCCCAGAGTGCAGGATATAGCATAATGTGCCACTTGGATCTATGTTTATCAATCGTCCGTTGAAGAATTGTCTTCAAGGACTTATTCACGGCTTCCACCTAGCCATTGGCTCGAGGATAATATGGAGATGAATGCTCCTGCCGGAAACCCAATTTAAGAGCCAACTCAGCCATCATACTGTTCTGAAAGTGACTGCCATGGTCAGTGACAATCTCTCTAGGCATACCGAAACGAGCAATGACTTGGTTGAAGAAGAAAAGAGCTGCAGTCTCACCATCGTTCCCAAAAGTAGGCATAGCTTCGACCCACTTCGTAAAGTAGTATACTGCTACGATAATGTACTTGTGACCTTTTGCCGAAGGCGGGTTACAAGTAGTATAATCCATACCCCACTTTGTAAAGGGTCCGACAGTAACGACTGGAAAAAGCGGAGCCGGATGAGCGCGCATTTTTCGAGTATACACTTGACAAGGATGACACTTCTTGACCGATTCAATACAATCTTTGAAAATCGAGGGCCAGAAGTAGCCAGCACGCAAAATATTTTGGGTTGTAGCAAGCCCTGATAAATGACCCCCACAAGCTCCACCCTGAGAATCATTGAGCACAGCCTCAGCTTCTTCGAAAGTTAAGCAGCGTCTTAGGATTGAATCAAACCCTCGACGGTACAAAGCATCACCAATAATCAGATAACTTTTAGCTAAGTGACGCAGCTTACGACGCTCATCTTTCGAAAAAGAAGAGGGAAACTTCGCAGTCTGGAGATATACAATGATGTCCCCATACCAAGGATCTTGTGGAGAGATCAGAAACAAGTGTTTGTCCGGAAAGGACTCATCATAGATCATCGCCTCTCCACAAGGCAACTCGGAGATCAATTCCACAAAAACTAAAGAATTCTTGGATTTGGCAGACATGAACTCTAGATCAAATTCCTGTAAAATCACAATCCATCTATTATATTTGCCCCCAATCACTCGCCTGCTGAGGACAAACTGAAATGGATTGGCAGCTGCCAAGACATAAGTTTTGCGAAGAATAATATAATGCCGGAGTCGCTGCACAGCATGGACTGCTGCTAAGGCTAATTTTTCTATCGGGGTGTATCGCAGTTCAGGTCCTACCAGTCCTCGACTAAGGTAGTAAATAAAATGCTCAGCCAGAGCATCATCCTCCTGAACCAGAACCATACCAATGGTAGATTCTGCTGTAGCCAGATACAAAAGAAAATCTCTGCTATAATCGGGTGGACTCAGTAAAGGAGCAGAGGTCAATGCCTTTTTCAAGGCATCGAATGAGAGTTGAGCATAGTCGTCCCAAAGAAAAGGGACTCCTTTCTTCAACAGTCTCATATATCCCTTTGTAATCTTAGCATAGTTAACGATAAACCTCCGAAGAAAGTTAGACTTCCCTTGGAGACTTTGAAGTTGACGGATTGAAGACGGGGGAGGCAACCGAAGTATTGCCTCAACCTTGAAGGGATCTACCCTTATCCCTTCACTAGACACGATAAATCCCAACAGCCGACCGGATGTTACCGCGAAAACGCACTTGTTCGGATTCAAACGAATTTTATAAAAACGACATCTCTCAAATATTTGCCAGAGGTGTCCTGGATGATCCATCCTCTTTCGAGAATGAGCAGCGAGATCATCTAAGTAAGCCTCGATAATTTTCTTGATGTCATGGAAGGCGTAAGACATGGCCCGCTGAAAAGTAGCTCCAGCATTTTTCAGACCAAAAGGCATTTTCTTATATGCGAACGTACCCCAGGGACAAATAAATGCGGTCTTATGTTGATCTTCTGGACGGATAGTAATTTGATTGTAACCAGAAAAACCGTCCATGAAGGAAAAAATTTTGTTACCGGCACACTCATCAATAATCTGATCAATGAAGGGTGTGGGGTAATTATCTTTAGGACACGCCTTATTCAGGTCTCTGAAATCGATGCACACTCGAATTGTTCCTTTCTTTTTATCAACAGGAACGAGGTTTGAAACCCATTCAGTCAGAGGAACTGGGAAAATGAATCCCGCCTTCAGCAGCTTTTCAACTTCAGCTTTGATAGCTGCTGCCTTCCTAGGATTAACCGGACGAAGTTTTTGCCTGACCGGCTTAGCGTTTTCATACGTCTTGATCTCATGCTGGACGATAGATGGGTCTATGCAAAAACATCCCTATACTCTTTGAAGAGCTCGGTATAGATTTGAACTTCTTCACGGGAACATTCAGCTCCAATGAAAACGTTCTCGATAATGTTGGGATTCCTGGAGATGTTCACCGGGATAGTCGGAGAGATCACAGCCATGTTCCCTTCAGCATAAACCTGTGCTGGTTCTAAGGGGCTCAAGACTGGGTGAACAGGTCCAGGAGACTGAGGACTTGGAAAACTAGCTTCGACTTCGCTCAAGTCAGGTAGGAAGTAAGACCGATGATGCAAGTCATCCCACGGTCTCTCTATACCTGTCATTGCTTCCAGGATGGCCTCTTCAGATGGAAGAGTTGTATCTAGACAATCCTGGGCAGAAGAAGAAGCAAGCGTCCAAGCCGGAGCCACATCACCATCCAACTCTTCCGGCGAAAGAGGAGCTGGATCAGACTCTGCAGTGTCAACAACAGACTGATATGCAATCTCAGCTGCAGAAATCGGGAATGCCATTCCACCCACTTGCCCTTCCTCCAAAGTGGCAGTGGGGGAAGGTAAGGTCCAAGGGTCCGAAAAATAATGAGTTCGAAAGAACTCTCTTCGAAGGGGAGCCTTGGAGGATGAAATAGCATTGATAGACACCTTAGGAGGAGGAAGATCAAAAGATCCCATCAGGGAAGAATACATTCCAACTCCTAGATTCCCGATAGGTGCCTTAGTATTGTCCAACTAAGGGACAGATGAGTCAGGAGGCGCATCCAGGTCTACAGGAGGACAGTCCAGTTGATCCACCGTAACTATCCTCCCTTCGTGGGGGAAACATACTATCCGAAATAGTGAAGATGCAATGGCATCCATATCATATATCTAGTTCCTCCCCAACAGAAGGTTGTAGTCCAAGGCTGCATCTACTACCTCAACCTCTATGTCAACGGTTTTGCCCCCAACACAGATGGGCAAAGCCGGGATAATACCATGGGGCCTATGAGAATGGCCATCGAATGCAGTAAGAATGGTGCTAGATGGAACAGCTTTGGGAGATCCTAGTGTCTTCCAGCATGCGAGAGACATCACGCAAGTAGAAGCACCCTCATCAACGACCGTGCGAAAGATATTAGTCTTCCGGTACGATGATTTAATATGGAAGGCCATATGATGAGGAAGTGTCTTCTTAAAATTCTTCATATCAAAGGTAATCAGAAGAGAATTTTTCGGATCTATAGCTCCAATGGCAGTGAGCAAAGCACTGCGCTGAGCCGGACAAGACTGGAGTACCTCTAAAGCTGACATAGCACAAGGACTCTGCGCCAGATCTTCTACAATCGAGTAGTTCTGCGCAGCCCTCATGTTTGGATTAATCGTTGACCGCTTAGAGGATGCCTTCGGTATCCGAGGCATAGACTCGACAGTTGGCTTCGTGATATGAAGCGGCTCAGTAGCATCAGGAACTTCCTTAGCTTTCGAAGATTCCTCTCCGCCATAATCACGGGATCTCGTAGCGATATCCACGTGAGCACTCATCATAAAGATATTCAATGGAATTTCCCCTTCCTGAGGACCTCCAGAGGAAGCCCCAGGATTTTGATTCGCGCCAGCAATTAATTGCTTCCCTTGGGGAAAAGGGTTTGTTAGCACAGCCTGGGAACTAGAAGAACCTTGCTGAGATAACAGGCGCTGAGCATCCTGAATTTTCGGGCAAAGATGCGTGAGATGGTCTCCAGCACAAAGCTTGCACGGAAACTTAACTTTCTTTTTATCCTTTTGCCCTTCACCAACACGCTCGTTGGTCTTATTTGCATTGCCCTTCCCATTCTTGCCCTTCTTCTTGTTATTACGTCCCTTCTTCTTCCCATCGCACTGTTGATTTCCTTTGGGTTCAGAAGATTGGACAGCATTAATGGACAAAGACTGGGAAGGTGAAGAATCAGCAGGCACAGCCTGACCAGAAGAAGCAGATTGTAAAAACAACTGCTGCAATTGAGAAAGCAGGCTGGCTGCACTACTACTGACCGATCCGACAAGTCCGTCGTTAGTGCGACTCGTGTTTAGGTTTCCCCGACAGATCCAACTGAGCGAGGAGCATGCGGCCACTAAAAAGCATGCTGATCGAGAATAGACTTAACTCTAACCGCTCGGGCCCTAAAGATGGCCTGCTCCTCGGAATATACCCCTGACATGGATACATCTTTTGAAATATCTGACTGAAGTGACTTCAAAAACCACTCGAGAAGGAACTCACCCGGAATATGGGCTTTGATAAGCCTCTTCCTTCTCCTCCATTCCTGAATATGATCAGAAATGTGAGTTGCCTCATCCTGCTTAAAATTAGCCAGGAGTTCGGTCCCAGCCTCATATCTGACAGGCAACTGAAAATGGTTAAGAAAAGTGACAGCCAGTTCCCCAAATGTGGCGAAACTCGCCCCGCAAGCTCTATATACCGCCCCTCGCGGCGTTTCCAAAGCTTTGCTGTGTCGAAGCTCTCAATCTAATCGAATCGTCGACCAGAGAGTTGGATGAACACCATAAGTGGAATGTGGTGACGTGGTCTGCCGGATCTTCACCATTCTTACCTTCAAACTTAGGAATGTCTGAAGGAAGTTTGGTTGGAACCGGAGGCCAACCCGGACTATATCGAATCGGGTCATTAGTTAACTTCGCCAAGTCTCGCAAGTTTAACGTTGCCAGAAATGGTAATCGCGGCGGAGCCTGAGAATTCCATCCTTGATGGGATGGATTTCCCACATTCTGAAAAGAATAGCCTGGATTTGATGAGGCACCCGGCTGCCAGAAAGGACCCGTAGAAAACGGAGAAGAACCTCCTCCCCACGCCGAGTTACCAAGACCCAGACTAGTTCCCCCCGCTGAAGTATTGACTGAAGATGTAAGCCCCTGGTAGGGGTTCCATGCATTAGATAGAGGAGAAAAAGACTGATAAGCACTCGAAGCAGGGAAAGAAGCATTCCCTGGATGATTCGCGATGAACTGATTCCCTGCCCCCGACGTTGCAAACATAGGATTCCATCCTGTAAAAGAAGCCGAACTTGGCCCCTGAGCCCAAGGATTGAAACTTTGGGTCTGGGACGTAAAAGGAAACGACCCTAAAGAAGGATTGGGACTAGGAATATGCCCAGTCCCAAAGGGGAAACCCTGAAAAGAAGCTGATCCACTAGCCATGTTGGACATGGGCGTAGATCCAGCTGCACCGGCGGTAAAGGAAAAAGAGGGATTTCCAGCAATGGAGATCCCTGAAACAAAGGGACCAGATTGAGAAGCATATGCTTGGGTGAATCCAGAGCCAAACATAGCAGTGCTAGAAGCACTCGAAGACAGAGCAAGAGTGCCCCCGGCCTCGACAGAAGCAGGGGTCTGAATACCCGCAGCACTCACGGTAGAAGCCGCGTTCCCAGTCGTGGCCATCGAAAGATAAGAAAGATAAGGAAGATCCGGCGGTCTCTCAGACTCCGGTCCGATGTACTCTATAACAAACGGATGATTAAGAGGAAGAGGAGATGGACCTGTAGCTGCAGGCTCAGGTATATCTTCTATCCGAAAATCTTCCTCCTAAGGAAACAATACCCTCGAGGTGAGCGAAACGCTCCTCTCGGAACCGACACCGGAATCAGCAATGAAACCTTCACACCTTAGTGGAGGATCTCTCTCCACAGCGTCAGACTCTACAGGGTGAAAACCACCTGCTAGATCGCTCTTACGCCTTCTCGAAGAAGGCTCTGCACTCTCGGGAGATAACCCCCGGACTCTCCTCGAACGTCGAGGCGCTTGATCAGCCACTTTTACAAATTTATTATATTAGACTCAACAAAAGTGAAAAGCTAGGCAAGCTAGGAGCAAAGAGCACTCACTAAAATCAAAACCCTGAGAAACAGCAAGCAAACAGCCTCCAAGTATTTCCGCTCCGAGTGATGAGGACCGGACACCAAAATACAGGAAAGCGAAGTATAGGGCCTTCCGAAAGCAGTCTGGGATGATTAGGGCCCAGAACAACTAGCGAAGGCATCAGAAACAGTTACCAGAAATAGTTACGTCGACCTCCTAACGACAGCCTTTGCCGGCTCAAGCACAAGAACCTTGGATTAACCCCGAAGTACTCTTTGAAGTGATGCGGCATCACCCCTCGGGTACACGGGTATTCCCCACGATCCTGTTGTGTGGAACCTTAGGACCGGCAACTATGGACACCAATCCGTGCTCCCGAAGGCGGAACGGTCTTGGTGAGTCGGCTAATCGGAGGGGGTATCCCTCTTCTTAACCTTCACTTCCCCTCGCGCTTGACTCTCGGATGAGAGCTTTCCCGATCCACCTCACGGAGTTGGATTTCGCTCAATTAGTAAACTTCTATGTCTATTTGAGCGGCCTTGGAGAAGTTAACTCTCCTCTCAGATATTCCAAAGGCCCTACAACCTAGCTAGTTGGTGATTGACACTTAATAAAACTTGCTAGTTGATTTTAGATAAATCGCTTATTTTAAGGGCTGTTGTATTAAGTCATAAGGATATGGAGTTGAAACCAATGATGTTCTGACGCAAAAGAAATTAATAAAAACCTGACTACATGCACATGCAGTTCTTAGTCTTTCGATGAAGAGCAATTTCTATGTAAGTTCCACGAGGCTAAAAATGTATTTTTCTTTTCGAATTACAAACTCACACGCACAAAAATTAAGAAGCTAACTAAATGATTCAATGCACCTAATGCAAATGACCACTGACATGTAAATTCTAAGATGCAGAAAGTCCCTTGAAACAAGGTGAAATTTCCCAGAAGGCTCCTTCAGTTTCAACTAATCTTTTGATATCCAGAAAGCTAATTCTTGCAAACAAGAACTCTCAATATAAGACACCAAAATACTCTACAAGAAGAAGAAGAAATCAAAAGACAACCTCTCTTCAAAATCAAGCAGAAACTAGAAGCAAGAAACTTCACTAAAGTCTCAAAAAGATGAAGCCAAATGAAAATGAAAAAGGAAACAACAAAAACCAAAACAAGAAACAATTTTTTTTGAGTTTTTGATATGCAAAAAACAAAAAGCAAAACAAATGTTTTTGGGCTTTTTAGTTTTATAGAACAAGAGCTTCAAGAAAACCAAGAACAACTATCCCAATCCAAGCCAAAACGAGACCGACTTTGAAGCATAAACTCCAACTATGCCCCCAAACCTTATAAAACTAATGATAGCAAGATCAATAAGGGCAACGGAAGACTAAAAACTCAATCAAACAGCCATGAGAAATAGTGCAAATTCGTTGCAATACAAAACTCCAAAGAAACAAGAAAAGATCTTCGAAAAATGCAACAAAACCCTAGCTTATGAAACTCAAGAAACCCAATCGAAAACAAAGCAAGTAGCATGATACCAAAGCACAAGACAAAAGACGGGAAGCGATTATTGAGCAAAAGCTCTCGTTACATTAAACGAACAGCCAAGAACGCTCAAAAACGTCTCTTGGAACTCAATCCCGGGGAGTGCTAGCACCAACGAGAACACTTCGCCAAAAATCAGTTTCGGGCAAAGCGAAAAGGAGCAGACTTAAAACCCGCCCACGTCACACTCGGTAAGTACAAAGACAAGCTGAAACACAGAGGCCTCCACGGCCAAAAGACCAAAAACACCGGAATCTTGAAATTTCAAATTCAGCCTAGGTATACGCGACCTTTCAGTTGTGCAACAGGCGTGTATTCGCGTCTGTGTTGAGGGAAACCCGCGTATACGCGGTTCCTTCTACACAAACTCGTGAGTATACGCGACTGTGTGCAAGAAAAACTGCGTATACAAAGAAAGATAGTGAAAAATAAAAAGTACAGGATGCAGGAAAGGTATAAAAGATTCAAAATAGTACCAAGAAAGCAAAGCCCGAATTTGTAAAAGACGAAGCTGGCAACCTACCAAGCAGGTAAACTTGACCCAACAGGAGAATCACAAAAATGTGATCCCCATTGGAGTCGCCAGTTCTGTTTCGGGGATTTAACACCCTAGAGGTTGGTTGGGATTCAACCTCCACAGAGCAGGGGCGTACTACTTAACAGAGACTCACACGATCATGCACAGTCATAAAAACGAAATCGAGTAGAACGAGAGGTTTACCGTTGGTCCTACGTTTGAAGTAGATCCACGTGGAGTTCAAACTCCCTGCAACCGTCCTTCCTCTTTCACCTGAAATACAAGAAGAAACCAGCACAAAGGACAAGTTGTACAGTATATTTCTACTCTATATGTTAGTGAGATTCATATAAAACATTAAATAAATCATCATGAATGCTTGTATAACAAATATTCTTCATACATCAAAGCATACACTAACACGTTTATTTCGGGAACAGCATGATACTTCTGTATTATAAAAATAGTACGTACAAAAGTAAGTGGAGAGATCACCTGATCCTTCCAAGGCCTTCGCAGACCGTCGTCCGGATCCGTCCGGCCCTTGCCTCGCTAAGACTCCTTCCAAATGAGTGCATACGAGATAACATATAAAGGGATGTGTATCTCAAGGAAACAAGGGTTTCCTGAAATGAACTGGGAAAGTGCAGGAGGCACGGGAATCAGACTTGGATAGGGAACCAACAGAGTATAATAATAATAATTCTCTCTCCCCCTTAGGCCATACATATGAGGTCTTTTTATAGTCCCTCCAAGTAGTTTCAGCAGTTGGAAACAGTTGGCCACGGGCTGGGGTGGTTGAACTACCTGAGTAACCATCAACCCAGTGCGAAATTAGGGATTTTTATATATATTTTTAATCATTAAAATGGCATACGCGGAAAATTCTAGCTGTACTCGCGTATACACGCGGAAAAACACGGGCATAGTCGCGTATGAAGGATTTTCCACTGTTTTTAAGTGAATTTGTCCAAGTCTGTAGGAATGGGTGCCCATAAAGCCATGTAGCAATCATGAATCATGTCAAGGTGAGAAATGATGCTATAACACATTCCCAAGTTTGAATTCCTTGCTGGAGAAGATCCCTCCAACCATATCTGATCTTTCCACATGTGGTGTTCATCCAATTCCATTATGGATGATTCCATCCATCTTAGATTATTCCAACGCATGCTTATAGGTGAAGCTTCTAAGTGGTATGTTGATCAGACCGCCTCTTCCCATACCACCTTTGCGACCATTTCCCAAGCCTTTTTATCTTATTTCCAGCTCCCTCTCTGATATGACACTGGTACTGAAATCTTGACTTCTTTCCATCAATCATCTACGACTCGCCTTTCCACTCATGTTCAGGAATGGTGGAGAAGAAGGAGCTTATGTCGAGCTCTTACCTTTGAAGATTGGGTCTATATGGACTGGTTCCTTAGATCTCTCTTACCTGCCATCGGCAAAGATGTCGCATCCTAGTTCCCTCAAACCAAAGAATCTGCCCTCCAAATCGCCTTGAAATATGACCTCATTTATGCTCAATCTGGTTATGTTTATACCATCCTTCCTGACCTCCCCAAACCTGGTGGCACTAACGGCCTGGGGGCATCTCATTCTGCAGACAGTATCATTGGAGCTCTTTTACATCCATACGCTCAACCTCCTATGGGCTATGGTCTCCCTCCGGGAGGGGCCATCACCTCCAGCACTTTTCCCCCTCCAGGTAGCATGTATCCAGGATACGACATGCCTCCTCCTTTTGCCCAACGTCCTGCTTACCTCAATGTTGCCCAACCTACCCAGTATCCTTATCCACAGCCTGGTGCCCCAGCTCCTCCAACATTTGCACCTCCACCTCCCTTGCCTTCTCAACCCCAGCAGCCGCACCTACCACACCCTCCGAGGCAAGTATTTGCATAGAAGGGCGCGACTAATCCTCCTTCTCAAAGAAAGAGGACAGGAAATAAAAATCAATCTACCCCTGGTAATCATGGATCCAATCCTTCAGGTATTGACTCTAACACTACTAACCAGCAATAGGGCACTCAGCCCAAGCTAGACAGGCCTCTTAGTACAAATAATCCTTGTTCGTGTTGCAGTGTTTATGGTCATTACACTCACGATTGTCCCCTATTACCGCATATGCGGCAGATGTGGGAATCTCAAGCTACATTGCGTGGACAACATGCCTCCCCTACTATTCCCCCCAATGCAGTTCTCAACTGGCTGTGTTTACCGATCCTTTCCCTCAGCAAGGATTCGTGGCTACCCAACCACCTCACGCACAAGTAACCACTCAACCTTCCCCTTATGGTTCCTCCGATTACCAGATTCTCATGATGAACTCTGACCAACCTCTAACCGTCGATCTTAACCTTCAAACTCGGTCTTGTCAGTACCCCAAGCCTCCTGCTCCATCTATCCCCGAGTCCCCTTCTTCAGGTCCTACAGATCCTCTTTCGACACCCAACGGTCCCTTGCAGATCCCTCAGCCCAAATTTTAGGTTCATACCAAGGTTCCTAAGGGCCCATTATGCCGAAATGCTGCTTCTGGTCGAGATGCTCAGTCATATAGCATAGTAGATGATTTGGCGCAGTCTCCTGCTGCCATTTCAACATTGGAACTCCTCCAGTCGTGTCCTTCTCAACAGAAGGCTCTACTATCTGCCATGGGCACTGTAGATCCTACTGATGACCAGTTGATTGTTTTTGATGCCCATCAGTCTGACCATCCTCCCCTTCCTGCTTTCGTTGCTTTCCAAATCCCAGTCAAAATATAGAATGCTAACGTGTCTCAGTGTATTATTGATGAGGGGGCATCTACCTGTGTGATGTTTGCTTCGATTTGGAAACAAATCAGATCTCCTAAGCTAGCCCTTTCAGTAATCACCCTTCGTGCATGGGATGGCCATGCCTCCATGCTGATTGGCCTATTCTGTAATTTTCCTATCACTCTTGCGGGCAAGATTTTTTGCATTGACATTGAAGTCATCGACACCCCTCTTGATTATAACATTATTTTGGGGCGTATCTACACCTATGCGATGTCTGTTGTCCCATCTGCGGTTCACTGCAAGATGTTTTTCCCTCATAATGGAAAGATAGTCACCATTGACTAGTTGACATATCATGAGCCAAAATCTCAGACCTCCCTTGAGTCGACCATCTCTTCTATAGCCAATAAGCAAACCATTGATTCTTTGACTAGTGTCTCCCCTAGCGTCTACAAAGACTCCTCCTTGCTTGGAACCTTCCCTAGTCTTCCTCCTCCTTCTGTCTCTGATCCGAGCTTAGCGAATGTTTGCATGATGCAATAGTCTCGGGCTGACCTTAAGTGTTCCGCTTCGGCTAGTCAACACCCTCAACCTCACCCACCACAACCTGCTCCTAGCCCTTCACCTCAGCCAGCCGGACCTCTTCCTTCTGGCCCTTCTCCTATAGCTGGTACTCATGAGCCTCTCTATCCTCCTGGGTTGGTTCCACCAGGTCTCAACCATCTTGGAGTTGTCCCTCCTGGCCATTACCCCGCTAGTCAGATACCTTTCCTTGCTCCCCCTCCTGGAGTCTATTCGGTTCCCATCATGGCCACCCTCTCCCTACCCAATTTGACCCTAGGCATACCTGTCTGGTACCTTGACCCTCCAGCTGCTACCCCACCTGATCACCCCAAACCGTACCTCGCTTTGACACCGGTTCAATCGATTCCCCTAGCTTCTTTTGTCGCTATAGTGCCACCTGCACCTCAACAGGACCCTTCTCATGTTGTGACCGCTACGGGAAAGAAAGGCAAAGCTTGCAAAGGGGCATCCAAAGACAACGCCACCCCGACTGACCCTACCCCTCCTCCACCTGCCAAGCCTTGTGCCTTGTGTGATGTCATCGGTCATGCCACCCATACATGTCTCGAGTTGCCTCGTATTAAACCCATGGTTAAAGTCGCATTCCCTGAGTCTACAGTCCCTGAGCCCTTTGTTTCTTCCTCTTTCGCAGCCAAGAACCCAAAGACTCTTTGCACCAACAAACCCTGTGCTCTGTGTGGTGTCCATGGCCATTATACCCATCATTTTCCTCACCTGACACATTACCGAGCCTCTTTAGAGGTCATTCACGAGTATGAGGTTGAACAAAATCAATAACCTCTCCCATCCTCGCACAGTATGTGTTAGGTCAACTTGAGGATCCCCCTACTACCATTAACATTCCCCCTACTGATGTTGAGATGACGGAACCTACTGCCCCCATCCTCTACCTATCATCATCCGTGTGACCCTCGGAGTAGATTCCCTCTGAATCCCCTCCTTCTGTTTCGCTTGCCCCCCCTTCAGCGACATTCTTGGGCTCCACATCATTTGAACATATTTTTACCTATTTTTCTGTCATCCCCCTGAAAATCAGTATGTGAGCCTCTCTCCCCATGATGATGATTTAGGTAGCTTTACAGTGTCCTGTGGTTTCCCTGACCTTTTCTTTCCCACTCATAACCAAGATTATACCATCCATATCTACGATGTTCTCCACAGCATGAGCACCAGCTATCCCTCCTGTAGCCCTCATACATTACCCTCTAGTCAGTTTATGAGTCATAGCCATCCTATCCAGACTATTCCCTCCCGTAGTTGTCGTTTGATGTATACTATACACTCACGCTGCCATCATTGTTCTTAATCCTCCCATTTCTTTTCTTGTGACACTATTTTGCCAGACCTCCCATCCACACCATATATCGGCTATGCCGATGGGGCAAGTTGCTATTCCCAGAATCTAGCCTCGGAAGCTTGGGCCATCTTTACCCCCTTGCATACCCTCGTTCTTTCCAATGGGGTCTACATTGGTACTGCCACCAATAATCAAGCAGAATATAGTGCAGTGCGCGGCCTCTTAGCCGATGCCCTCTCTCATCGCATCCTGCATCTGCATGTTCGTTTAGATTCCCTGCTTCTTGTCATGAAGCTCAATGGTGTCTATCGTGTGCATAATCCTATCCTTTTTAGACGATATTTATGAGTGAAACTTTTGATACATGAATTTAGCATCATTACCTTTAGTCATGTACCTCGAGAAAAAAATCACTACGTAGATAGCATTGCAAACCATGTTCTAGATTGGCATTTATCACACACATTTCCTGCAAGACAATAACATTAAAAATCATCAAAACGATGCATATCCATAATATGTGTCGCACAACATGTTTTTAGAGTCCATCTACTCTGATACATATGACATGCCCATAACATGTTACCCAAAACAAAACCCAAAACTAGGGGGCACCACTTTCCCCTACATACACACTAGGGGCACCACTTGCCCCCTCTCTAATCACTATCTGGAGGATCCCAAGCCAATGGCTCTACTCCTGCAGCTCGTAGATCATGCACAGTCTGACTGGCCATCGCCATGCGCCGCATGACACCTCGCCATTCCGAGGGTAGCCCAATACATAGCTCTATGTCCTGATCATCTAAGTCTTTCCAACCCCGCTCTGAAACACCAGTCAACAACCCATCACATCTATTGTAGCACAATTTCATTCAGCAAAAAGTCGGAGGAAAAATTATTAGAAAATTAAGAAGAAGTGGAACATGTTCAAGAAGATAAACAAAATGTTTTAAAGGCATTTGAAACACTGTGCCTAAGAAATCTGTTATTGTGTCATTTAATTACATTGCAGGGGTAAGACTAATTCTTGCATTGTGAAATCTTATGAAAGTGTTGATGATCATTTAATCCTCAGTAATTGGAGAGCTGAGCAGGTTGTTTTGGAATTTATTCGGTGCATATTTGGAGCAGTGATTCCTGATTTGAATCAGGTGTTGGCACATTGTGAAACCCAAATAGTTATTTTGGATTAATGAACTGGATATTAAAGAAATCACTGCCAAATAATCTAAGTTTTAAGATTTCTTATAAAAATCTTAGAATAATAGAAGTAGGGGCTTTAATGAGTAGATTTCCTAGGAAGCTAATCCTAAGATTTGTACGTTTGGGTCTTACCAGATATTCAGAATTTTTGAACTACAATTAAGTGCATGAAGTTTTGGGAAAAATGACGTGATTTCTATTCAAATGTATCAGGTTTTCTATGGGTGTTAATTGGGCATTACTTATGGCCAGAATTTTTCAGCTCTACCCAAATGAATTGCCTAGCATGTTGGTTTGCTGCTTTTTCTAAATTTCTGTAACATAAAAAAGAAATGTTTCTAAAAGCTCGATGCAAACTAAGTTTATTGTTAAACTTTATTTGGATGTATATTATATTTTCATGTTTAAACGTCGAGCAAGTCTCCGAGCGGAAGTGGCAAGTATTGAAGATTATAACCGAATGATAAAGTGCGGAGGCGCAAAGAGCTCGTGAGTTATTGAATCATGTGCTCCCGCAGTTGAACTATTTGACCGCGGGGTAAACAACGATCAACGGTGTAGATTCATTACGGGGGGACTAACCAAAGTTTTCCGTCGTACTCCAGGAGCCTCCGCAATGACATCATGAAGCAAAGCGGAAGACAACTATAATCCATGATAAACCTTGTCAAAGGATTTTTACACGTCATTTCAGGCATTTATTATGGGTTTGTGCGGCTTTTAAATTGATATTTATCACATTTTTAAATCATTTGTAATTGTTTTTCCCCTTTGAGCCGCGTCGTCGCCACCTTTTCATTCTCCACTACTTTACGGATTGTTGACAAGAATAGGTTTACCTTCATGTTGGACAGATAAAGGAAACATTCTGTCATGGAAATTTTATGAAGATTCATTAATACTGGCAAAAGCAAGATGGATAATAGGCATGAAAAGACACAGATTTTAAAAGGAGAAACCGTGTTTAATTTCTCGTAAAGGCATTTCAATTTGTTATGGATGGTGAAGAATCTCTTCACAGAAATACCTACACACAGTCAGATTGTTGCATTTAGGTTGGAATATCATAGTTTCAAGAATTCATCAACAACCCAAAGTGAGATATGGAAAAAGTCCAAAACATTCTCAATGGAATCAGCAAAAGGAATCCCAGCATCTCAACAAAAAGTAGCCGTTGACTCAGCAACCGTATCAGAAGCGGTTGTTCTTATAGATTAGGAATTTTCAATATCACGTTATGTTGTTTTCTCAAAATCAGGTAAATTGTATTAGGACCTTTTTGAGGCATGTACCTCCGTAACTGTAAGTAGTTAAAGCAGTTAGAATTAGTTTCATCACTGGAAACTGTTTTGTTATTTTGTATTTAAAGAAGATTCCAAGAGAGGAAAAGGTTCCGGTTTTTGGACCTCCAGACAGTGATCTTTGTATTGAGATTTCAAGTGATTAATGAATGAAAAGAAAGCTTCTAGCATTCGTTGATATTGATGTGTCTTCTAGTTTACATAATGCATTTCCTGTCTTTGAATAAAATGAAGTATTGAAGCAACAGGTCTCTTTTTACGTGTGTAAATAAGAGTTAAAACCCTTAATAGGCGCTCCTTCATTTTAACTGTTCCTTTCTTATAATTCTGCTAAAGTTTGAGAAGATAGATTCTGTACAACAACATATCATTTTGGGCTTTTTCCTTTCATTCTTCTTCTGATCATTTCATTCTATATCAGCAAATAATAGCATTGTGGGACATTTATAGCATTTGATTTTGAAGGTTTAATGATTAAAATCTGGAGGTGATTAAACAAGGATCAATATTTCTGTGACATAATTATATGAATGTCTTAAGCACAGATTCCTTTTCACAGCCAAGGAATTGTTTCTTAAGGTACAACATTAATTGGCGCCGTTGCCGAGGACCGAAGAAGCGAAGTTCATTTCCCTGGGTTTTCTTTCTATTTCCTCTGGTTGTTCAGTGAGGAGAAATTTTTCGTCTGTGTTTACTTTTTACAGAATTCTTATTTTCAAAAAGCCAGACGCGAGGTCAAATACCTTGCAGCAGAAGGTTTCATAATTCCTTATTCTTGATGGTGAACAAGATTTAGATTTGAAGTTTGGTTTTTTATTATTCACCTGGCGACTCCACAGATGAAGGTTTCATTAGATGAAGAATTTTGCTGGCAAGAAGATGACAAAGTATTGTGGAAAAAACATGTATCAGAATTTCAGTTTTTTAAAGGAGGTTCTATTTTTTACTATCAGTTTAGTGGTCTGTTTTCTCTTATATATTAAAAATATTGTTTCCTGCTTGATTTTCTCAGAAGATTATAAGGCCCAAAATGTAAATTCATTATTGGAAAAATATGATTTTTCTTCTGCTTGTATTATAGATCTTGACACAAATTTATCTCCTAAATATGAGAGGAGAGATGATTGTTGTATTACAATTCCGATAGATAATCAGTCACAGCCTGGGCATAAAGGTGATGATTCAGCATCTTTGGATGATAATATTTTTCCTCACAAGAAACTGACTATTTTTCAATTCAAAAACAAAGAAATTTTTATACCCCTAAAGCTGCCCACAATTCTCCATCAATATCCTTCAAAAGTGTTCAAATCCTTGCCAAGTTTCTACGGAAAGGAGGAGGATATTTCCGTTGAACTATATATCTTGAAATTTGAGTATTTTTTGGACAAATCACAAATTATTTATGAAGACGTGGCTTTAAGGATGTTTTTTCATTCTTTAAAGCAGGATGCTCAGAAATGGTTCCAATTTTTGGAAGCAAGTTCAATTAATTCCTGGAAAGATCTTCAAGATGTATTTCTTACATATTGGGGCGATAATAAGTCATATGAAAATCACCTTTTGGAGTTATATTTTATCCGAAGGCAAAGCAATGAATCAATTTCTGAGTTTAATAGGAGGTTTCATAAAACTTATTTCAACGTGCCAAAAGAAATTCGACCTCCAGAAGCAGCAGCTATGGTTTATTATTTGAAAGCTCTTTCTATTGCCTTGGCTTTTTATCACAAGGAGAGAAATCCTAGCACTCTGAAGCTGATGTTTCTCTATGTGCAAGAAATCGAAGATAATGTGTGGGATTGTAGAAATTTTTCCTGTGATGTAGAAAGACCAAGTTTTGTCAAAGATAAGAGAGCTTGTGAAGAAAACATTTGAATGTCTTTACAAGAGAATGTAAGTTCATAGGTGAATAAAGATTTCCAAAAAGTGTCAAAAGGTTCCTGTATTGTTGAAGAACAAGAATCTAATCATTTTGAAGATTCTAGTCAAAACTTAGTCGCAACAACTGAACTACACTATGAAAGCATGGAAGATCATTGTAATAATTTTTTGAGTTGTGAGGAAAATAGTGCAGTTTCTCAGACATGTTTGCAAGAAGAGGAAGATTTTCATCATCAATTGATGCTAAACAAAGAACATCAGCATTATGGAGAGCAAACCTTGGATTTTTATTTTCAGCCTAAATGCCTGCCTACAGAAAATGGCAGTCAAGTTCCTAACACACAGTTCCTAATTGAAAAGTCAAACAATGAAGGAAACTGCCATTGAAATCATCCTATTTGACATTGAAATCCACATGGGGGGAAAAGGGAAAGAGGAATGGCCCCCTCCTAGAACAACAAAATTACAATAAGAACTTAATTGTTCCAAAGTAAAACTCTTTGGGCAAAGGAGAAAAAGTGTCTGCCCTCCTAACTAGATCGTTGGGGTGACTCCATGAGAGGGAAACACTAGAGAAATTGATTGGTAGGTTTCCTGATTGGTCAGAGCTATATCTCATTTGAAATATTCCCCTACCTCTCTCTAAAATTTCTAGAAGTGAGAGGCTTGAGGCTCTACAAGGAAGGGGATCAGCTAGGCAACCACCTTCCTGAAACTAGCATCCACCTTACAAATCAATGCACGCATATCACCCTCTAACATAATCAATAATATCAGCATGGCAGGAGAGACAACAGAGGGCTGTCAAAACACCTCTACCAACACCGCTCACCATAAATATATGAAGCATCGTACCATCATATAAGCATATAGCATTGTCAGGGAAAATGATATTGGTGAAGTAGGCATAGTGGTAATAAACCTCGCCAATACCACCCATTCCTAGTACTATACGAAAAAAATAAATTCCACCATATAGTGAGCAGAAAACAACCTTGTATCATAGCTAGGCACCCCCTTGATACCCCCAAAATGAGGAGCATAAGGACTAAGGATAATGCCTAATGAGAAATAAATTTGTTTGATGTGCAAGAACTTGGAATGAATCTTCATAAGAAGAGGAATTATTCAAGGAAAAGGAGGTATGATTCATATGATGTTGAGACTAGACAGGAAGAGGGTACGACTGCATATCTTGAGGGTACTATGCCACAAAGTCCATGCTTCGCACAGAGTCGATTTCGATGCATTGGTTTTGGCATATAATTTTTTAGTTCAATCAAATGGTGGCAGGGAAATGGAAAGTGGATGGGGTTAGGGTTCCAACGATTGAGCTAGATTATTCATGGATTGAAATCCATTCAATTAGTAGGTAAGAAGGCTAAGTTGCTTGAATGTATATTATCTTTGGGATGGAAAGTCTATCTAAGTGGTTTATACCATCTCTAGGCATGGAAATTAGTAAATGATGAGTTGAAAGAACTGAGTGAGTAGAGCTTCACCCCTTCCTGATAGTAACGTATCAAGATTGGTTAGGATGTTTCCCACACCCCTGGTTGAGTGAAGGAGCATCAGTTGGACCATAAAAAGTTATATATTCTAGTGTCTCTGGAAAGAACTGTGTTCGATAAGTAAATAACTCTGTTGGCTGGGCTATTAGCTAGCCTTCTACAGCCTACACTGGCCATCCTATTGAAACCCATGTTTGAGGCAGTAGTGATTATTTCTTGTCATCATACATTTTGATATGCCTCATGTTATGTATTTAATACTAGATAATCCCTTTAGATATCATGACTGAATGGACCAGCTTCTAGAAAATCCCTTGAAATTTGAAATCCCATTAATTTTTTTTGTGTTGGTTGATAGTTGCTTATCTAGTCCCATCTAACAAGTTTTTAAAGCTAAACTAAACTAGATCATAAGTTATGCCATATAAGCATACATGGTACTCCTTTCAACTTATTATATACATACACCTTATCATCCCAATATAGAACCATGTGCTCCATGCCACTGACTTAGTTTGCACTAGCTTAGCCAATCTCTAATCCTGATGGTATGCATATTTTTCTAGTGTCTGTCATTCTTTTTTTGCTCCAACACAGTTGAAGAATGCAAGAAAAGAAGTGGATTTTAGTGTAGGTCACCCATTATTTTTTTGTTGTTATTTTCAAAATATGTCTTATATTTACATAAATTTATTTACAAAAAGCAAATCAAAAGGTGGAAGCATATATACAATGGAGCTTATATTAGTATCCTCTTCTATAAGACTAGAAATTGGTTGGTATCTATATCTCCTCAGAAGATATACAAGATGCAGATTCATAATTGTATTCAAGTTGCAAGGAAATATTGGAAATGGATTTAGATATTGTAGACTTGGATCTACTAGGACTCATGTTTGTAACCGAAGTTGAATACTGGGTTCCCAAAAGGTCATGGAATGTTTTCAAGGATGTAGGGACTTGGTTGTAAATACTAAATAGTATGAATTGAAATTGATATGTTAAAATGTTGATTCAATGTCATTTTGTGACCCCAGTTGTAGAGTAAGTTAAATGCTTTGCCTAGGAGCTTTTTAATTTTCTTGGGAATTCAACACTAAAATTTCTTCTAGATTTATAACTTGAATATCTGGATCTAATGTTTTATGGGAAGGGTCAATATTTACGTGTAAAGGATTGGAAAGACCATATCGAGCATCATGAATACATTGAAGTCAATGATCAAATTATTTGGTTTTCGTAGGTAATATCACTTCTGTTTTTTTTTTTGAATTTGTAATGTAACTGAAAATCCATGGATGTCATATGTATCTACAAGGGGGACTTCATTTTACTTTGATGGAAATATTGGGATTCCAATCTTCCATTTTGATTAGATTTTTGTCATCAATATATTGGAATAGATTTTGATTCTTTTCTTTCTGTATGCCACAAGTTCACTGTATGTTGTAATATTTTATGAAATATATCATTAATTTGACTTGGAGCTAATGGCACCTATTAAATTCTGCTAATTAGGTGCCCACATTCTCCCTAATCTTTTGGTTGCAATTTCAATTCTATTTGGACATTGCTGTTTTGGTTCCTCTAGTGTTGTCTCATTATTTTCAATATTTTCTTAATGCTGGGTTTTTCCTCCTTGGGATAAACTTCTTGTATGCCTAGGTTTTTATATGTTGTTGTTTCATTTATGGTGATTAGTCTACTAGTTTTCTAGTTCACTTCAATGGTTATTTATTTCTCATATTCCTGGGGCCTCTTGCCCACACACCCCACCTTTTTATATGGGTTTCTCATGATGAGCATAATCTCTAGCTTGACCTATTTTGTCTTTATGGAATATCAATATAAATTTTAATTTCAATTTCTCCATGGTTTGGTAGCTCACATTGGCCATGTGTGTAACAGGGAACAATCTTGGTGATTTGGGCATGGTCCAAATTGAAATCTAGCTCAATATAACAAATTGTAAAATTCAATAATATTTATTTATCTTAATTATTAGGAGATCAACTTATTGTGTTTACCTTTTAATTTTTACATATTTTCCATAAATTACAACTAATTATTTAAAATAATTTATTTTTGTTTACATAATTTATAAATTTTAATTAAAAATAATTAGTTCAATACCATAATCTCCCCTCCCAACTTTAATCCATTGTATATTAAGAATTTTAATTTAAATTCTACATTAGGAATCAAAATTTAAATTGAAAGAAATTATTTTAAAGTTCCACTTTTACCCATAGAAAAAAATAAAACCAAACAACTTTTTAAGGCTTACACTATAAAATAAAATAAAATCCATAGCCAACCCAAAATGAAGAAAAAAAGTTTTAGGCAGGAACATAACAAATATTTATGTCTGCTAGAAGGGTTTACGAAAATCCTCTTATATGATGTTTTATCCCTAATAATGCACCTCGCGAGCATGGACAATGAGCAGAGAGGTGAGAAATATGCGTTGTTAAATATCTGCAAGGAAAAGTCCCTGGATGCTCTAGCCCTGAAGCTTGTTTATCTCCAGCGGTCACACTTTCAGTGGAAATACCACAATGGTTGTGCTTTTGAGGAAGAAGATCACACAGCTTGGCACTACCCACACAAACCACCATCAAGGTCCACCTGCTAGTTTGAATTCAATTCCATCAACAAGGTACTCTTCCCATTTATTTATATGTTACTGTACGATGTGGTTATATTATTTTTTGAAGAAATATAATAGCAGCCGAGATTAATCTTAAAATATTGTTTGAAGAAATAGAATAGAAAATGAGATTAACTCACCTTTAGATACATCATAGAGGGTGTATTCCAACCCAGCCACCTATACAACCCCTCTATCTCCACTGGATTGAGATTCCATTGTAACAGAAGGTGGCCCTCTTCCATGATTTCAGAGTTGACTCAGTCGGTCAAGTACAAGCGACTCCACTAGTAGCACCCCAGTCTAGATTTTAACTTTGATGAATGAGGGGGGAGTAGGAGGCCATAGAAAGAGAGAGGAACCATGGTTTTCGTGAAATTCCAAAATTTGAGATGATGTTGTTCTATTGTTCTTGATATAATAAGTTGTATAATGGTTAATGCCCATGAAATCTAGTGACCCTTTCATGAGATTCGACTCTTTTGACGATAATAAGGGTAGTCTATTTCCAACTCTCTCCCTCATCAATGCCAGATAGTCTCCGAATAACAGTGGATCCATGAACCTACAATCAATTATATAATTTTGTTGAGTATATGAATTGTTATGAGTATCAGATGTAATGATGAATAATAATGGTTTAATGTGATGGCATGTACCATCCCAACTGGAAATCTTGTGCTCTCTCTGTAACTGCAATATCGTCCGGGGAATCTGAAATTGACTTGTACCATATCAAAAATCAAAGGCAACATAAATGATTACATGTTTTCACCATTTTTTATAGATGAAAATACAATGATATAAAATTGTACTCGTTCACTGTATTTCTTAAATTTTAAGTAAATTAATCCTTATATGAGTTGATTTGTCTCTCAATCCCTTTTGAACATATAAGAGTAAGTTAGGTTACAAAGTACTTGTACGACAGAGTTATGTCCACTTTCTTAAATTTGAGAGGAGTCTTGTTTGAAAGAGTTGTTTGTAGAAAATATAAGATTATGCAAATGAAAGTATCATCTCCTAAATAATCCAGTTACTTATAGTTACAATCCACTTTTTTGTATTCGAAAAACACCTCAATATTATTTCCATTGAATGTTTAGAATGTTTCAAGCACAAAAAGAAGGTAAAAAATAAAGCAAGTGGAAGGGTAGATGATCGAAACTCATGGAGCACTAGAATGCCAGAGTCAGCGAGAGTATCTTTGAGAAAAATTGAGATGATGTTCGTTTTGTCAAGTTCTTGACATAATATGTTGTATAATGGTTAATTCCCACTAAATCTAGCGACCCTTTCATGAAATTTGACTCTTCTGATGAGAATAAAGGCATTTTATTGCCAACTCTCTTCATCATCGACGCTGGATAGCCTCCGAAGAACAACGGATCCATGAACCTGCAAATATTTGTATTATTGTTGAGTATAAATATTATGATATGAGATCTGCATGATGTAATAATGGATAATAAAGTTTTAATGTGATGGCATGTAACATCCCACCCGATTGAGATTCCATTGTAACAGAAGATGGCCCTCTTCCATGATTTCACAATTGACTCAGTTGGTCCAATACAAGCGACTCCACTAGTAGCACCCCAATCTAGAATTTAACTTGATGAATGATGGGGAGTAGGAGGCCATAGCAGGAGAGAGGATATCCACAACCATGGTTTTTGTGAAATCCAAAAAAAACCAGGGCCTACTTCAAGAGGTTTCATGGTGTATGTGTTGTCATCCTTTTTTATAGGTTGTATGTGTTTGTTGTCCTTTTTAAAATCCTTTGTATACATATTTCCATCATTGAAGACCATACTTCTTCTAGTTTCTATAAATGAATTTTTTTATACAGAAATCACTTCCTTTATTAAACCATAGAGTCTTTATTGGAGCCACAAAATTAATGGTTACTATTATGAAAATAATCGTTGCCAACATATGTTGAACCCATTTATTGTATTTTGTAATTGTATAACTTTTCATTTCAGTTGGGAATTTGTCCTTTGCAATTATTTGTTACGTTATAACTTTTTGGTTGTAAATTTCATCATGATTCTCTTCTTTTCTGGTACAAAAAAAAATTCTTTCTTTCTTTCTCTATGGTGTATATTTATTGCTATTCTCAAAGAACTTTTCTTTTCAGCTTCTTTATTGTCTCCTTGTGTTTCACTCATCATCGTCATGGTCATATTGGATAACCACATAGTAAAACTGTAATGGTGTTGCTCTGTCAACAAAAAAAGTCACTATTGAAAAGGACCTAACCACTATACCTTCACCAATTAAGATTGAGTCTTTACATAGAAAATTTATTTTCACCATTGAGCCTAAGTGATTTGGCTCCCTTAATCTTTCTTTGAAGACTATATCATTGGGATTTTTTTCTCTTACATATGTTATAATATCATTTTTATGAATTTGAGAAGGTTGAATTAGAATTTTTTCTAAATCCTCTAGATATTCTTTTGGAATATTTACTTCCATACCAATTATTTTTCCACTTGAGTGACATTTGCATCTCTGCTAGTTGACTCTAAAATATTTATTTGTTCACATGGCTTTTCTCTTCTTGATACTTTATCATCCTCTCATTGAGATTTCTCATAGTCTCTAGGTTAACACATACTACTCATTTTTGTTTTCATTTTAATTCTCTTCCACATATGCACTATTCATCTCTTGCACATTGTAGCTATGGTCTATCTTCCATTATTTCACCTAAAACAATGTATGTTTACTTGTAATTGATAGAATGTTGTTTCTATAAGGTTGATGCTTGAATGATTAATCATTAATGTAATATGGATGCCATTTCAATCTTTATTGACGTACAAATATGTAGGTTTTCATATATTCTATAACCAATTTGGCATTCTAGATATTTTTTATTAATATAAATGCAATATAATTTCTCGCTCTCTCACTACACATACACACACACACACATAGAGTCCCCGTCATTTGGGAAAATGATTCTCTTGACAATCTCACTCTCAAATACTCTCTCACTCCTTCCAACCTTGGATGTGCCCTTTATTATGTGGTTTTGATATTTCATATTAGAAAGATTAACTATTTAATGTATTATAATAGTTATAATATTGTATGTGGAGTTTTATAACAAGTCTCTCTTTTCTGTGTTGCTTCACCCTCATAATAATATTAGAGCCTTACTTGAGTAAGAAAGATGTTGTATCCTTAATCTAAAATATAGTACTTTGATTAAAAAAACTGATTTGATATTGTGCTTAACAAGGAACTACATTTACAAAGGTGGTTAAAAGGACAGAATCTTGAAATTTTTCATAGTTGATTGTGATAAATTTACATTCAAAAATTATTAAATGTTTTTGATAGTATATTCTCATTATTTTTCTTATATATACAAATACTTCTTGATGCATAGTGCATGAGTGTCTAAGAGACATGATTATCGCAAAATCACCATGACCTTGCATAAGTAGTGATTTAAATATGATTACTATTAATTATGTGCATCAAATGGAGAGGAGACAAGAGGAAAGGGTAGAGGATACCTAAGTGGGAATGGCTAGGATTATTGTAGAGGAAGGAGGTGTGTGGCCACCAAGTTTAGGGTTTAATGTCATTTGATAGTAATTTATTTTGAGGGGGGTGTATGTGCTAAAAGGGATTCGGAGATCTGTGAAGGAAGGGAAGGAGCTCTCTCCTCTTGACAATTCAAGAACCTATGTTTCTTCTCTGTAAGGTAAATTATACTCCTTATGGGTGGTCGTGGCTACCTTGGGAGGAAGGTCTAGATCATATTTAAACATTCTATATATAGCTTTACAATCATCATCATAATACCATTTGTTAATAGTTATGGAGCTCAGGGGGCATGTGAGTCACCGTGAATGAAGGTTATGAAGGAAGATATATTTGATAGCATCCCAAAGAATATGTGTCCCCGATGATGGGTGGTGTGACCACTTGAAATGTAATACATTAGTAAATCTGCACACAACATTTATCTATAATCTTACATAAACTAGATTTAGAGAATTTGTGGATGGAGTGAATAAATGAAGAATTTGTTGATGAAGTCAATTTTCATAGGTGGGGAAAAACAATAGTCAAAATTGAATGCGATGTAAGGTAAGGAGAAGATTGTGTTGATAGTACACAACATTGTATTCATGATACCAGGAGTTCCTTGACCTCTTGAAAGGTTGACCATTTCCATTTCCATTTCAATCATTTTAGCCCCCTATAAATTCCTTGACAAGTAGACAGGGGGCTAAATTGTTTCATGAGCCTTCAAGGAATGCATTTCTCCTGAAAACACATCATCATTGAAGCCTCTCCATGTTCCCTACCCTTTGATTTTTCCCTCTGTTGTTCCTGAGTCAATAAGCCTCACTGATGATGAAAAATGGTGCTCCAAAAGGCCTTTATTTTCCCCTTGTACCTCTATAGAATACTCCATTTCACCCCTTTTTCCCCTTTTCAAAGCCCCTTTCCAGCCCAAAATCCCTCCCCTAATCCTACTAAACCATCCCAAAATCTCTTTCAAACCATACCCACACCCTTTTTTGGTCTCAAAACCCCTCATTCCCTTTACCGTTACCCTTTCTGGCCTCAAATTGCACTGATAAAGGTTAAAAAACCTAGATGTTGACATATATGGGTCTTAGCCCCCTCCAGGCTAGCCCCCTTAACATTTCCCTCCACGTGACCCAGTGCCGAGACCAGGCGCCAAGGCAAAAGGTGCTTATTGCAAATGTATATCGGGAGCGGTTAAAACTATCGATCTGTACAGATCGGACGGTCCTTGCAGTTCCATAGCGTCCACCATTCTACCCATTCACCGCCCCGATCGCAGATCTGCCATCCTTTTAAAAGTTGATCTGACGGCTCACAGTACACCCGTCCCAGTGGTCCCCATCCATGCTGTATTCAGAAACCATCAGTTTCCATCGCACCACTTTTGAAGGGCGGTCGGTTTTCCCCATTTCACAGCGATTCCACTCATCAAACAACACGTGGCTCCACGCACTATTCATAAACTGCCCTCCATCACGCGTTATCGTGCGTCCAAAGATCCAGCGCGATATCGTTATACACCGTCCGATTTGGGGCGGGTCATCCGACGGTCAGTGCGCGACGAAGTTGCATGAAAGTTAATCCAAGGCAATCGTACCCCTGACCCACTATCCATTGCCCTCTGATGCATCCTCCATCGTTGATCTCCTCCTAAGATCGGACGGTCTAGATTTAACCACACGCCCCGCCGTTGACCCCGTACTGCCACGTCATCTTTCCACGCGTTTCCATCGTATATTCGCCTGTATCTTCATATATATTCCATTACAAGGTTGATACTTAAGTTTTTTCATTTTATTTTCCATCTGCACCACCTTCCAACTGTATTTCCCACTGTTCCCACCACACTGCAAGTCTTCGACAACATTTCTCGCCATTCCTCCACGGTTGCATCACTATCCTGCAGGCCATCAAAGCGTCCCCGACATTGTTTTCTTAACAGGTTTTTGTGTTTTGTAGGGTTATCAGATGGTGAAAGCCGCCATGATTACAAAGTATTTATTACAGTGGCCAAAAATGCAGAAAGGACTGTGTGTAGAGTTCGAAGTAACGAAGCAAAGCCTAGGAAGGTGATTGATATGATCGCCATTTAAAGAGCAGGGTTAAACTCTGAAAAACCTTCCTAGAGCCATCAAAGCACCAGATTGAAGACATCATGGAGCACACAGAGGGTACAACACATAGAAATTTATGTATATCATGGTTTTCACATCAGCAGAATGTTTTCCCCATAAAGGATAGAGTGCCCATGCAGCTTTTATTCTATACCGTGTTCCTAAAGAATTTCCCACCCTGACAATAGTCCTACGCTATCATAAGCATTAGTTACATAGCATGGTAGACTTGGATCATTAATTTATTTTTGTTCAGATTCACCAGAGTTCTACAGAAGTGACGCAACCAAAGTACATCAGAGACATACCTGGAGTAAATACATCCTGACGAAGATCACTCTTCCATCCAAAGAGTACCAGGGATAAATGCTCAGAATTTAAAAAAAAATGAGCCTTCGAATCTCCTTCTCTTATGAGTTTTAATGCTACATTTAGTGTTTCACCTACCTCCTCCTCTCCACTTGAGCTATAAATTCATGAAGGAACTTATTGTAAATGTTGTTGACCAGTTATCAGAGGATTGCAAGCTGTTTCTTTTGAGACATAGTCTCTGTGTAAAGTTTTAAGATAGGCTGAGGAAGATGTTTTTAGACTGAATACTCAGCCATTGGTAATGTTGTACTTGACTTTTGTTTCTCTTTAATATGACAAGCACATTTCTTTGGATCCTGATCTAAAGCTGCAGTGATGTTTTCCTGTCTTTGTGTTTTATTTAATTTCATTTCATTTCTACTAGCTTGCATAAGAAATATGGCATAGGATTTACCCTTGTTAGGTACCCTATATTTCTTCTCTCCTTGCCTTTAATGTTTTCTACTAAATGTGTTATCTAAGAGTTGATTTCAGTTAATTTAACCAGTGTAGTGGATGACATTGCCTGCTAGCTGATGTATGAATTAATGAATCTATTCTTAGATGTTCTTGTTAGGATTTAATTGAATGAATTAGGAACACTGGGAGGTCTAGAACTATGTCTCTATCTCATTAGGATCCTTTTCAATTAATTGAATCTTTTCTAAGATCCCTCAAGATGGAGGTCGAAGCATTGAGAGTTCAAAGTCTCTCTCTGATCTCAGGTTTTCAACTTTGTGTTATAAATCTTTAATGTTCTTTGTCTGAAGAGTTAGCCTTTGGATTTTAGAATCACAGGTGGTCAGTGGTATTCCCTGTCCCTGGATCTTATTTCTAAAGGTCACTTTGGATGGTTTATTTTCTTTCACCTTCTCTCTTACCATCTCATATCACACAATCGTCTTTAAGATCCAATGCTTTAGATGACTAGCCCAACTGAAAGCCTGCACATTGAATAGCAAGTAAACCCTTTCCTAACTCGATTGCCCAATGGTCTTGAATTTTCCCTGGAATTATCTCTCCTTTGCCTAAATTCTCTTTGCTCAGCCTTGTCTTATATCAAACTCTTCTTTCCTGATTCCCAACAACCAAACAAAAAATCAAACAAACAAACCTCGAGCCCTATAACTAGCCTAATATCTTAACACTAAGCCTCAAAGTCACATACCTTTGACATATCATAGAGAGATCCCTCTCTAGACCCAGGAGGGCTATATCCTGAGGTCTGCAAGTGGTTTGATGTTGTCTCATCTTTTGGTATTGCCAACCTTTCCAAAACATGGGAACCCCAACATAATGGCGACTCCACTGGGAAATTTTTGAGGGTTTATAACTGATAACATTTGTCTGTCTCCCATTGTCGTCACCAACATAATGGCGACTCCACTGGGGAATTTCTGAGTATTTTATATCTTACTACATTGCAAGAGCCTCAGAAAACCTAGAAACTCTGGTTAGATTGGTAGTGAAACACTTCCATTTGCAAATTCACTTTCTACACCATTTGTTGTGTTTCTCCCACACTCTTAGATAGAGTCTGGAAAGGGCCAGGTAGCTTCCAGATCTCACACTCTTTGGAGGTGACATATCTGGTAAAATCCCTCCCAGTCAATCTCTGGTTAGAGTTTGCTGTGTTTTGGGGGTTTCCTTGAAAAGGGAGATCTCATAAGCACTGTGGTGGACAGTGTACTCTTCAGGAACACCCTAAACCTTCCACCTGGTGACTCCATAGTTCCTTAAAGGCCAAAGAATCCACTGGTGATTAGTAGGCCTACCGATTATCTTGGTTTCACATAAGACTCCACTGAAAGACCAACCTCTAAAACAACATCAACCATAATAGAAGTAACAAGTAGGGTTAAGATGCTTTTTTGGAAAATAGCATTATGGCTTCAAGAACCATTCACACAAGAGCTTATCCCAACCCAAACCCTCCTGAGATAGTTGAAAACCCTGAGAGCATCCTCAAGAGATCTCCTGCACCTACAAGACCAGCTATTTCTAGCCACATCCATAGAGCTAACTCTGCACCAAAAGACCTTACATCTCTACTAGTCCCATCTTTCAACCTAGACCTACTAAGCAGACTACCAAGAACTGGGTCATCCAGTGTCCTAGACCAGCCAGTCCTTGAGCTCCCTAGTTCACCACCTCAAAGTGGTAAACACATTTGGAATAGACAGAACCCTCCATCTACACCCCCTGACACTGAATTTATTCAGAACTTGGGGCTTATTCATCCTAAATATTCTCAATAGTCTTCTATTGGTCATAATATCCCTGCAATCCATATACTAGCTGCTCAGGTTAACCCTCTACCTCCTCAGAACATCATCATGGTAGCCTGGTATGCACCTCTGGTTTTACCTCAGCCTATGGTACCTTTACCCAACGATTATCAATCAAATATCCCACATTTCACTGCAAAAGAGTCCATCACAGCTCAGCACCATGTAGATAGGATGGAAGATTCTTTTGACTACATGGAGATAGATGATGATACATTCAAAATGAGAATCTTTACCCAGAGCTTAGGAGGTGAGGTGAAGAAATGGTTCAAAAGCCTACCTCCTAATAGTATCCAAGACCTCCCTGGTTTATATTAGACCTTCATAAAAAAATGGGAAGTCAAGGCCAATCCTCACCAAATCCTAGCAGAATACATGAACCTTAAAAGAAACGTAGGAGAGAGTGTCCATGACTACTCTACGAGGTTTAACAACGTTTATAATACTCTTCCTCCACACATGAAACCACCCCTAGGTATGGTTTTAGTAAAGTACCCTGAAGGCCTTGATGCTGACATGGCCTACCAGCTTAGGGAGAGGGACTACAACACATTGGAAGACATGCAAAAAGGAGCAGTGAGTGTAGAGGCAAATCTGATTGAGAAAAAAACAAGATTGAGAGCTGAAAAAAGGGTAACATATAGAGATGAAAATGTAGCTTCCACATCTGACCCCAATTATGACCGCATATCCAAAAAAATGGAAAAGCTACAACAAATGATGGAAAAAATGGTTGTCACAGTTAGTAACCAAAACAGAAATCAAAACCATAACCAGAACCAAAACTTTAGAAGAAACAATGCCACTCCCAACAGACAAAGAGAATCAGATCAACAAGTTATTCCCCCATTCCAAGAGAGCTTTCTTGATGAAGATGAGGGAATCATAAAAGAGTCTGACGGAAACACAATAAACATGTTTGAAACAGAAGATTCAATCCATAACTGTTACATAGAAGAAGATCAGCCCTCACCCTCATATTGGGATGAGGAAAGATCAGAATCTAAGGATTACAAACTTGGATTTGAAGATGCCATCATGGGCAGGTCAGACAGTATGAACTTAGGAGCAAGAAAAGCGTAAGTAATTCCAAACCCAAAGCTTCTGAGGTTACCATCAAGAAAAGGCCTGAGAAAAATTCTAAAGTGACTGCTGTAAGTTACAAATTAGCAGCTGAAATTTTTGGGAAGAACAAAGAAAGGGACAACCAAAATAGTGAGAAAAAAAGCCAACCAATTAACATCACTAGCACTGCAGCTAGTGCTCCTGATAAAACAATTTATAACACTGTACATAGTGAGAAACAACCCACTGATTCAGCCACCAAGGCAATGGATAACAAAACAGAGTCGAGTATTCCAAAGAGCCAGTCCACTTTCAATTTGGAGAGTGAGATTGAAAAAATTAAAATCTCTGTCCCACTCTCTGAGCTGGCCACTCAGGATGTATATAAAGGAAAAATTTTGAAAGCATTAAATTTAGGTGAGAACAGTGACACTGTAAATCTGAGTGATGATCAACTTGCCCTTCTGGTTGGTCCAAAGATAGAGGGAAAGTTTCAGGAAGGGGTAGTTCCCCCTTTTTATATCAGTCTTAATATCCATGATAAGATCCTCCACAATGCAATGCATGATTCTGGAGCATCACACAACCTGATGCATAAAGTAGTGATGGAAAGATTAGGCCTAGAGATAACTCACCCCTATAAAGACCTATATTCATTTGAATCTAGCAGAGTAAGGTGTCTTGGCCTGATCAAAGATTTATGTGTGAGCCTTACCCAGATTCCAGCCAAGTGTATGGTCATGAATGTTGTTGTGGCAGATGTGCCACCCAAGTATGGCATGTTGCTGTCAAGATCATGGGGAGCCAAACTGCAAGGGATGATACAGATGGATGGGGCCTATGCCACAATCCCAATCTTTGGCCAACTTAGAAGACTGTATAGAGAGGCACAAATGAAATTCCTGGTCAGTAGCCCCAAAAAGCCTGAACATTCACCTTTATATTATGTACATATATACCTTGACTCCTTCATCCTTTGCAATGATGAATCCTTAGAGGGGTCAGATTCCAAAAACAGAGATACAAATAAGGAAATAGAGCCCATGGAATTTAACATAATGTCTACTCTAGACTCGGAGGAGATTGATGTGGAAATTTTTGAACAATGCGTTGAAACAAAAACTCATATACCACACGAGCATCAAAAACCTCCACAGCACAACACAGAACCCGTAATACAACAAACCAGTGAAACCCATGATAGGGAAGGAAGTGGTGATAAGATGAAAAATGAACCCCTGTGGGAGATTAGTTTCGATGGGTCATGCACCAAGAGAACTGTTGGGCCAGGAGTGTGGATACATAACACATAGAGTGACTACGCAGAGAGCCATGCTTTCAATTTTCACTTTAAATGTACAAAAAATATCATAGAATACGAAGATCTCATCTTGGGCTTAAATCTGTTGAATAAAATAGGAGCCCGTAGGATAGCCGTGAAGGGAGACTCTGAGTTGGTTATAAAACAGGTGAACGGTGAATACACAGCCAAACATCCTAGGTTGAGAGCATATAGGAACGATGTCGTGGATATGTTGAAAACATTTGTTGAATATGAATTAGAGTTTGTTCCTAGGAGTCAAAACGTCATTGCAAATGGATTAGCTTGCCTAGCCAGTTCATACCCTAAGACTCCAAGCGATCAACAAATCATAGTATAGACCAAATTTAGACCTGCAGTGTCAGATAATGAAAAATATTGGCAGGTCCTTGAGGGCAATAAACAGATTGAGTATTTCTTGGTAGGCAGAGATGAGTTTGAATTTTCTGATTCAGATTCTAAATCTAACAGTAGCTGCCTAAGTGAAGAATCCTCAAATGAGGAAGGACCACCCTGTAACATAGAAATAAACGTTCTAAACGAACAGATTGGAAATCCAAACGAAGAATGTGAAAATGCAGATAGTGAAGAAGTAGAGGTGTTGCAGGCCAAAGATAAGAACATACCTCGAGGCTTGGCACCTTTAGAAGACCTTTTTGACTTTGATGATGTAGCAAAAGAACCCACTATAGAACATGTAGACTCTGATGTCGAAGAATGCAACATAGGCACTGAAGATAAACCCAAGATGATCAAATTGGCTAAGTCCCTACCTACAAACATGAAAAATAAATACATTGACCTATTCAAGGAATTCATTGACGTGTTTTCTTGGAGCTATGAGGATTTAAAGGCCTATGACACAAATATCATACAAAAAAAAATACCTTTGAAAGAGAACCAGAAACCTTTCAGGCAGAAACTTCGCAAAATAAACCCAAAGAAATTTCCTGCAGTGGAAAAAGAGATTAAGAAGATGTATGAGGCAGGCATAATTGTGCCTGTGAGGTTCTCTGATTGGGTATCAAACCTAGTAGCTATGAGAAAGAAAACAGGGGAGATCAGGCTATGTATTGATTTCAGGAATCTTAATAGAGCCTCACTCAAAGACAATTACCCCTTGCCAAAAATGGAACACATTCGTCAGAGGGTAGTAGGCTCAAAAAGGATCTCCCTGCTAGATGGGTTTTCAGGTTACAACCAAGTCTTAGTAATCCCAGAAGACCAACTCAAGACAGCCTTTACCATTCCATGGGGCACCTTTATGTATGTTAAAATTCCCTTTGGACTGATGAAAGCTGGTGCAACCTTCCAAACAGCGATGGATATAGATTTTTCTGATGAGATAGGGCACTTCATTGTCCTTTACCTTGATGACATAACAGTCTATTCCAAGATTGAGGAAGAAAGCCTGAAACATCTAAGAAAGGTCTTTGAAAAATGTAGAAGGTTCAGTCTGTCATTGAATCCTAAAAAGACTGTATTTAGGCTGCAAGAAGGAAAAATCCTTGGCCATATTATATCTGAGAAAGGGATTAGGAGAGACCCACAAAGAGTTGAGGGAATACTACAAATCTCACACCCAAGAAACATCAAAGAGTTACAGTCCTTCATTGGGAAAATTAACTTCCTCAGGAGGTTTATTCGGTTTATTCCCAACTTAGCTGAACACCTTAGGAATATGAAAAACATGTTAAGGAAAGGTGTAGGAGTTAAGTGGACTATTGGGGCTAAGAAATATTTTGAATCAGTTAAACTTGCACTCACCCAGGCTCCTATCCTAATCAGCCTTGATTTCTCAAAGGATTTTATAATTTTCTCATTTGCATCCGAGCATACAATAGCTGCAGTTCTGCTGCAGAAAAATCCAGAGGGAATGGAACAGCCCGGTTCCTTCTTCATCAAAGCACTGAGAGACACACCCTTGAAATACAACATAATGGAAAAACATGCCTATGCCTTAGTCAAGGCCTTGAAAGACTTTATGGTGTAAATTCTGCATTTCCACACCATAGCCTACGTGCCTAGCATAGTGGTCAAAGATATCTTGTCCCAAGACCCAGATGGGAAGAGGGGCAAATGGATTGCTGTGATCCTAGAGTACGACCTTGAGATAAAACCTACCAAACTGATCAAAGGCCGGGGCTTGGCTCGACTAATGGATGAATCAAATCTACAAGCCCGTGACATTAACATGGTAGATACCTTGGATAAGCAGTAGGGATTGCCTGATCCCACTGTTGAAGAGAAGTTTCAGAGCTCTCCTTGGTATTCTGACATTCTGTATGTGCTTACACACCTCAATGCCCCTCCTAAACTATCAAAGACCAAGGCTAGATTATTAAAGCTAAAAGATAGAAGCTATTTCATAATGAATGAGGGATTATACTGGAAAAATCCAAATGGCCTATTGCTTAAATGTTTGCCTGAGTCTGAAGCAGAAAGGATTAAACAAGAATTCCATGCAGGAGAGTGTGGAGGCTACCTAAACTGGAAAGCCACTGCAAAAAAAATACTCAGAGCTGGCTACTATTGGCCTACACTCTTCAATGATATCCATAAGATGGTAATTTCCTGCCACAAATGCCAGATTTTTGAAGGCAAAAGAAAGCTCCTCCCCTTACCTCTACAACCCATCATTGTTGAAGGTCCCTTTATGCAATGGGGCCTAGATTTCATAGGAGAAATTCACCTTGCTTCTTCTGCACAACACAAATGGATCTTAACAGCCACAGACTACTTCACTAAGTGGATAGAGGCCATACCTATTAGGAATGCCATAGATTCTGTCATCATTAGGTTTCTAGAAGGCCATATCCTCTCTCGGTTTGGTTGTCCAAGAAAAATAATCACTGATAATGTTGTTTCTTTTGGATCCAAGAAAATGGTTGATTTTTGTCACAGGTATCGAATAGCACTCGATCATTCAACTGCCTATTACCCACAAGGTAATGGCTTAGCTGAATCATCAAACAAGAGCCTGGTGACCATCATCAAAAAGTTGCTAGAAGAGAAAAAAAAATCATGGCATAACAAATTAGTGCATGCCCTGTGGGCTGACAGGCTTACAACAAAGAATTCCATTGGCATGTCACCATATCAGCTTGTCTACGGAACAGAAGCAGTGTTTCCTTCCAGCCTTGGGGTACCAGTGATTAAGCTGGTCCAAGAGATCCAGACAGAAGAAGACAGTATGGTGAGAAGGATGAACCAAACAATTCATCTCCAACAAGCAAGGGAAGAGGTCTATAACGGAGCTATGAAAGTTCAGGAAAGTACAAAGAATTTGTTTGACAAGAGAACCAAAGCTTCTGATTTCAAAATCAGAGATAAAGTTCTGAAGTGGGACTCAAGGAGAGAGGACAAAGGAAAGCACAATAAGTTTGACAGTTTGTGGCAAGGTCCATACATCATCCAGGCCATTGTGGGTCCAAATGCCTTTTTTCTAAAAGAATTAGATGGTACAGAGCTGTTTGGGGGTCCTTTCAATGGTAGGATGCTCAAACACTACTTCTGCTAATCTCCAATTTCCAGTTTCCATGTCCATTGTACATACCATTGCATTGTTTTTTTTTCAAGAAAAAGAGAAAATGTTCCAAAAAAGAGAAGGAAATGACAGGTTCAGACATGCTCAAAACATGAACCTCTGGAGTGCAAAGATTGGATCTAATACGATCAAAACCTGAGCCAAAGAAAGTAAAGATAGTTGGTTCAAACATGTCGAAAACCTGGACCAGCAAAGAAGAAAGAAGAATTAGCTCTAACAAGCCCAAAATCAGAGCTGAAACAAAGAAAAGAAAGTGACTCTAACAAGCTCAAAACTTGAGTCACAAAGAGAAGAAGGATGCTTCAAAACTTCAGATTTCAAGCCTTCAAAATTTTGTTTTCAGTTTTCTGCAAAATTCTGTCCATGTGCAACTGTCTTTATGCCTTGGATCCATAGCAAGCTAGACTCTCTAATCCTAGTTTGACTGTTTTTAAACTTCTGTTGTAGAATGTAGAGAAGAAATATGCTGGATAGTCTAATCCCAGCAGATACTAGATTAGGTAGAGAAACATGTGAGGCCAACAGTCTAATATGGTCTCATGGAGCAATAAGGGTAGAGATAGAATAGGTTTATTTTCTTGTGTGTAAAAAATAAAAAATATGTAAAGGGTCTACTAGTCCAAATGCACCCTAAAAGAAGAAAAAATGCTAGGATTGTAGGATGGGTAGGTAGATTTTTTGGGTGATGTTTCTGCTAATTGATGTCTTCACAATTGTGGTAGCTGAAAACCAAAGAAGAAAGGTGGCTCAAGCAACAGGCATCTGGCCTACTCCAAATATCATTTCTGAATTCTTGACTCCTTCAAGAAGAAGCCATCCCCATGTGGAGCCACTGTTAGCCCCCTATAAATTTCTTGACAACCAGATAGGGGGCTAAATTTTTTCATGAGCCTTCAAGGAATGCATTTCTCCTAAAAACACATCATCCTTGAAGCCTCTCCATGTTCCCTGCCCTTTGATTTTTCCCTCTGCTGTTCTTGAGTCAATAAGCCTCACTGATGATGAAAAATGGTGCTCCAAAAGGCCTTTATTTTCCCCTTGTACCTCTGCGGAATCCTCCATTTCATCCCTTTTTCCCCTTTTCAAAGCCCCTTTCTAGCCCAAAATCCCTCCCCTAATCCTTCTAAACCATCCCAAAATCTCTTTCAAACCATACCCACACCCTTGTTTGGTTTCAAAACCCCTCATTCCCTTTACCGTTACCCTTTCTGGCCTCAAATTGCATAGATAAAGGTTAAAAAACCCACATGTTGACATATATGGGTCTTAGCCCCCTCTAGGTCAGCCCCCTTAACGTTTCCCTCCACGTGACCCAGTGCCGAGACGAGGCGCCAAGGCGAAAGGTGCTCATTGCAAATGTATATCAGGAGTGGTTAAAACCGTCGATATGTACAGATCGAACGGTCGTCATGGTTCCACAGCGTCCACCATTCTACCCGTTCGCCGCCCCAATCGCAGATCCACCATCCTTTTAAAAGTTGATCCGATGGCTCATAGTACACCCGTCCCGGTGGTCCCCGTTCGTGCTCTATTCAGAAACCTTCGGTTTCCATCACACCACTTTTGAAGGGCGTGTGATTTTCCCCATTTCACATAGATTCCACTCATCAAATGACGTGTAGCATTGCGCACTATTCATAAACCGCCCTCCATCGCGCGTTATCATGCGTCCAAAGATCCGGCGCAATATCATTATACACCATCTGATCTGGGGCGAGTCATCCGACGGTCAGCGCGCCATGAAGTTGCATGAAAGTTAATCCGAGGCAATCGTACCCCTGGCCCACTATCCACTGCCCTCCGACGCGTCCTCCACCATTGATCTCTTCCTGAGATCGGACGGTCCAGATTTAACCACACGCCCCGCCATTGACCCCGTACTGCCACATCATCTTTCCACACGTTTCCATCATATTTTCGCCCATCCCTTCATATATATTCCATTCCAAGGTCGATATTTAAGTTTTTTCATTTGATTTTCCATCTGAGCCACCTTCCAACTATATTTCCCACTTTTCCCACCACACTGCAAGGCTTCCACAGCATTTCTCGCCATTCCTCCACGGTTGCATCACTATCCTCCAGGCCATCAAAGCGTCCCCAACGTTGTTTTCTTAACAGGTTTTTGTGTTTTGCAGGGTTATTAGATCGTGAAAGCCGCCATGATTACATAGTCTTTATTACAGTGGCCAAAAATGCAGAAAGGACCGTGTGGAGAGTTTGAAGTAATGAAGCAAAGCCTAGGAAGGTGATTGATATGATCACCATTTAAAGAGCAGGGTTAAACTCTGCGAAACCTTCCCAGAGCCATCAAAACACCAGATCGAAGACATCATGTAGCACACAGAGGGTACAATGTGAAAAAAATTATGTATATCATGGTTTTCACATCAGCAGAATGTTTTCCCCATAAAGGACAGAGTGCCCATGTAGCTTTTATTCTATACCGTGTTCCTAAAGAATTTCCCACCTTGAAAACAGTCCTACGCTATCAGAAGCATTAGTTACACAGCATGGCAGACTCGGATCATTAATTTATTTTTGTTCAGATTCACCAGAGTTCTATAGAAGTGACGCAGCCAAAGTACATCAGAGACATACCTGGAGTAAATACATCCTGACGAAGATCACTCTTCCATCCAAAGAGTACCAGGGATAAATGCTCAGAATTTAAACAAAATGAGGCTTCGAATCTCCTTGTATTCTGATTTTTAATGCTTCATTTACTGTTTCACCTACCTCCTCCACTCCACTTGAGCTATAAATTCGTGAAGAAACTTATTGTAAATGTTCTTGATCAGTTATCAGAGGATTGCAAGATGTTTCTTTTGAGACATAGTCTCTGTGTAAAGTTGTAAGATAGGCCGAGGAAGATGCTTTCAGACTGAATACTCAGCCATTGGTAATGTTGTACTTGACTGGTGTTTCTCTTTAATATGACAAGAACATTTATTTGGATCCTGATCTAAAGTTGCGGTGATGTTTTCTTGTCTTTGTGTTTTATTTAATTTCATTTTATTTCTACTGGCTCGCATCAGAAATCCGGCATAGGATTTACCCTTGTTAGGTACCCTATGTTTCTGCTCTCCTTGCCTTTAATGTTTTCTACTAAATGTGTTATCTAAGAGTTGATTTCAGTTAATTTAACCAGTGTAGTGGATGACATTGCCTGCTAGCTGATGTATGAATTAATGAATCTATTCTTAGATTTTCTTGTTAGGATTTAATTGAATGAATTAGGAACACTGGGAGGGCTAGAAATATGTCTCTATCTCACTAGGATCCTTTTTAGTTAATTGAATCTTTTCTAAGATCCCTCAAGCTAGAGGCTGAAGTATTGAGAGTTCAAAGTCTCTCTCTGATCTCAGGTTTTCAACTTTGTGTTATAAATCTTTAATGTTCTTTGTCTGAAGAGTTAGCCTTTGGATTTTAGAATCACAGGTGGTCAATGGTATGCCCTGTCCCTGGATCTAATTTCTAAAGTTCACCTTGGATGGTTTCCTTTCTTTCACCTTCTCTCTTACCATCTCATATCACACAATCATCTTTAAGATCCAATGCTTTAGATGGCTAGCCCAATTGAAAGCCTGCACATTGAATAGCAAGTAAACCCTTTCCTGACTCCATTGCTCAATGGTCTTGAATGTTCCCTGGAATTATCTCTCCTTTGCCTAAATCCTATTTTCTCAGCCTTGTCTTATATGGAACCCTTCTTTGCTAATTCCCAACAACCAAACAAAAAATCAAACAAACAAACCCCGAGCCCTATAACTAGCCTAATATCTTAACACTGAGCCTCAAAGTCACATACCTTTGACATATCATAGAGAGATCCCTCTCTGGACCCTGGAGGGCTAGATCCTAAGGTTTGAAAGTGGTTTGATGTTGTCTCATCTTTTGGTATTGCCAACCTTGCCAAAACATGGGAACCCCAACAGATCAGAGGGAGTCGTTGTTCGTTTAATTTCCCTTCCCTCTAAAGTTTTTATTGTTGTTTTAGTCATCATATCGGGTAGAATCCATTTTATTGGGGCATTCTCTTGCATAGCGACCAAACTTGTTACAACTGTCACATCTTCCCTTTCTTCCTTTGGGACCCACTCTTCAATGAATTTGATTTCTTGGTTCAAAATTTTTATTCTTCTTTTGATGAGTGGTGAAGGTAATAGGTTCACTTAAATTCCCATATTAGGGATGGTATCTCTCCATCATCCTTGTCTCCTCCTGAGTGCATATCGTCAACAATTCATCAAAATCAAGATTTATATTATTATTGAGAATAATGGTATTAAATAAATACCATGGTCAGGGAAGTCCATCAAAAGAAATGAGAGTGAGCTCTCAGTCAACTATGACCTCTCCAATAACTAAACAATCATTCTTGATTTTATTAAGCCTCATGAAATATGATTGGATGGACTCTCCCTTGTCCATCTTAATGTTCTTCAACTTGTTCTTCAATAAGAGAATTTGATTAGAATTTCTAGCCTTGAACATGCCAACCAACTTATCATACATCTCCTTATATGTTCCTAACTCAGAGATATAAGAAACCAAGTGCTTATGAGTAGAATCCCTGACGAGTGAACATTTTTGCAAATGGCCATCATAAAGAATTCTAGCCAGCACATGAATATCTCTCCAAAACTAAAATTCTTCCCTTGCAACCATCTAGGAGCATACGATACTGGTTCTATTGTCTCAAATTTAATTCAAGTGTTGTAGGATAAGGTCGAGCCTTTTTCATAAGAAGAAAATCATCCTCATAAATTTTGTTTCTACATGAAAACATAGTGCTATAATCTTCAATTCAAGGATATCCTCAATTCCCTGTGCACAAACAGGGTCCAAAGATATTTTTCATACCCCACATTGATGGTTGTGCAACCCAACACAAATTCCATCATACTTCAAAACTGAGATAAATTCTGAGTGCACATTTTTGCAAATGGCCATCATAAAGACTTCCATCCCATGAATATTTCTCCAAAACTAAAATTCCTCCCTTGCAAATATCTAGGAGCAGACAGTATTAGTTATACTGCCTCAAATTTAATTCAAGTGTTGAAGGATAAGGTCGAGTATTTGTCACAGGAAGATAATCATCCTCATAATTTTTGTCTCTATGTGAAAACATGGTGTTGAAATCCTCAATTCAGGGACATCCTCAATTCCCTGTGCAGAAACAGGGTCTAGAGATCTTTTTCACACCCCACATTGATGGGTGTGCAACCCAATACAAATTCCATCATACTTAAAAACTAATATAACTCCCGAGTGCACATTTTTGCTGGAATACTCAATTCAAGGACATCCTCAATTCCCTGTGCATGAATAGGGTCCAAAGATATTTTTCACACCCCACATTGATGGGTGTGCAACCCAAAAAAAATTCCATCATACTTCAAAATCTAAGATAACTTCTGAGTGCACATTTTTGCAAATGGCCATCATAAATACTTCCAGCCTGTGAATATCTCACCAAAACTGAAATGATTCCCTTGAAACTATCCTAGAGCACATAGTATTGGTTATACTGCCTCAAATTTAATTCAAGTGTTGTAGGATAAGGTCAAGTCCTTTTCATACGAAGATAATCATTATTGGGCCAGAATTGTAATCTACGAATAAACTACATTTCCCTAGACCAGTGTCTAGTCTAGAAAAACAGATGAAATACTGCACTACCATTTTTCCTAACTTCGAATAGATACACAGAGAGGATTGGATGCCTACTTGTTTCAATCACTTCCAAACGGCTCCTTTCTATCGCTTCCACTACAACTTCAACTTCAAGCGGTTTCAAATAGATGAATACTTCCTGCAAGAAAGAACATTGAAACAATAGAAGATGCAATAATATAGATATCTATTCAATTTAATTAGCCAAATCAGTTAAGGATAAACTACATTCATCAACCAAGATTTTACAACATGGAAAATCAGAGTAAACATGGATGCATGTAGGGAAAAAAAAGAAGTACTCTTTATTGATGATAGAAGGAGAGGTTACAACCAAGTGACTGATTCATCATGACCTTCCAGAAAAGTTCCCAAGTCTCATCATAGCATAAGTCTCTCCAGAAACAGCTCCACAAACCAAACTCTCTATTGAAAATTCTCCAGCATTTCCCTACTCAAATTCTTCCTCCCAAACACTTAGATCTATGTTCAATTTATAGAGGAACTGTAGGCAGTTTTGTAATCAATAAAATTCAAAAAATAGGCAAGACATGTTTCCATTCATGTAGATGTCAAATGGACACTTGGATCCAAAGCTTGACACATGTCAACTCTTCTAGAAGACACTGGCCAAGTGGAGATTTTGGAACAGTGAGAATTTCGCTCCCAATATGACGAACACACCTTTGAATGTCGAGAAGTGCTTTGCAAAGTAGCCTTGAATGGGGCTACCTGCATATGCAACACACTTAGGCCCCTTAGAGCCTGCATTGGTGAGCTCCCAAATGTTTAATAATAAGCTTCAAACCATGAAAAAGCCTTGCTTTGATGAAAATTTTGTTTGATTCATGAATGTTTCCTGTCTTAGGGAATATAGAAACTAAGATGATAGGGAATGATAGACCCTTTGATCATCGGTCCTGGATATGATGCCCAGTTAACCAGGTCATTGGGAATGGTGCCCAAATTGACCTATAACAATTTCCCCCTAAAGCATGAGATACAAATAATAAGAACATTTGATTGAGATGCTTTACACTGTGATGAGCCTGGAAACAAAGCAGAACGGTCACCTGCATAAATATTACAATACATTACATCATGATAAATCCTCTATTTATCATAATTGTTGAGGGTAGGCATTCCCATAGTCAGCACATAAAACGATCTAATAACATGTACATAATTCAGAAAGTCGTCTACATTGGAATGTTGCCCAGATGCAAACATCACCTATAGATATAGGCCCATGTTTTGATGACAATATATATGTAAGGTCACTGTACAGATGATGTGTAAAACAATCCTGAAATCACAACCCAAATGGCTGAAACTAGATCCGGGGTCTTCTTATCTCATTCACTCGATCATTCGGGTACAAGTCTAGCCATGTGAATATATGATTTTTCGTCGAACATGGAAAGACATCGTATGATTACCAGCCAATAATGAAGGATGTTAAAAAATGCGAGAGAACCACCAATAATTTCAATGGCCCTCAAGGTACTACAGTACATTTCATAAGGCGTGAGTAGATGATTTGATGTCGAACGCCAAACAAAATCTTTCAGTCAAAAGTCCGGAAGCGAGGATCTTGTCAATGCTGTAACAAGCCTCATGGTACTGGAATCTTATGTTTCTAAGTGAACTTATTGGATATTTATTTTTAGTCGACAGGAAGTCACCTTTTTGCAAAATTGGAGTTATTGATTTCGGAGACAAGGGTATGACTTGAAATAACAATTTTTAGGGATGATGGTCATGAAAATTAAGGTTTATGATTATTGCAGATGGATGAATTCTTAATCACTAGATGAATTCTCTTGAACATATCAGTGACACTGTGATGAGTTGGCAGCATTGACCCAAAACCGAAGTGAAGGTATGATGAACCATAGGTGTGAATGAACCGTCAAGATGATTACCCAACCCAAATAGTCATGGACATGGAGTGAAAGAAGTGTCATGTTCAAGAGTGACTTGCTAACAAAAAGAAACTTTTCTTGCTTTTCCCAAATTTTCCCCAGTCATTTGTCGGCTAGTACCTATTTATTTCTTAACAAGCTTGAGGAGGATAACATTTTCTTGATCTATAATTCAACCCTTCGAGTGAACAAAGAATAAAATATTGCTATTTTAATAATTTAACGATTCTAGCGATGAATGAAACTCGATTCTTGCCATGATCGACAAGCTCATCTTTATTTTATGTTTTAACGAGCTTAACGACAGTGATAGCCTGGTCATTTTTCATGTTTAGAGAGTCTGAAAAAGAGGACAAAAGAAGACTCCAAAAAGTACTTTTTCGTAAATTTTTCTCTCAAATCTGAAAAAGTGTAAAATTATATCTAAAAGAACCTCTTTGTTTATGTTTAACCAAGGTATTCCTTTTTCATAAATAATCAGTCTCAGTTTGGAAAAGGTTTAAACTTATACTGAGTAGATATCAATTCATTTACTTTAACGAGCTCAAAATGACAAGTGCTTCGCAATATTTTCACATTATCGGAGTCTAAAAAGAGCTGAAAGAAGACTCCAGGGGTTCCTTTTTTACTGTTATAGAAGCTCGAAAAAGAGATAAAAGTGTGCTTCAAATCCTTTTTCATTTTTATCAAAGCTCGAAAAATAAGGAGAAAAAATATGCTTTGTGGTCAAGTCCTTTTTGAAATAAATCTACATGAATAACCTGTTCGTCAGTTGTATTTCCTGTTCAGAGCAACATCAAATGGATTAAAAATACCTGTTTCATGACAAAACCATAATAAAACTATAGTCATAGCAATAAATTTAACTTGCAAGTAATTAAATGACTATATAAAGCAGTTTCACTATTCGTTTTTACCATTCCATAGTTACCATTTGCATTTTGGAGCTCTGAACCTGATTTTACCCCCGAACTTTAGTCGTTGATTACGGTCATTTCAGTGGATGGATTTCATCGCTGTTTGATCCAGGTTGGTAGCAAAATCCTTCTCTTTCTTTTCGTATTCATTTCATTACCTTTCCTTGCAAATTTTTTAGGTTTTTGAGGCCCCTAGGGTAAATTATGCCAAAATTAAGGGCAACGCACCCCAGAATGTCGAAACCTGCGTTGCATAGCAGGTACAGTGAAGTGTACCTACATGTGCAATGCACTGTCTCAGCCCAGAGAGTCCGTTGGGCGCAGTTGAAGTTTTTTTTTCATGTTGTGTCCAAAATTTGCCTAGTTTTTTGCAATGAATGGTATCTGATGGATCTTTTGGTTGATTTTCAGGTTTCCATTAGATTATAATGATGATTACATGGAGAGAAAGAGAGCATGAAGAACAATATATGATTGCCTTGAATGATCTGGGTACTGTAAGAGCTTTAAGAGATTTCAGGCTACTTAAGTACTTCAAACTATCGGGAATGAGGCAACAGATAGAGCTCTTGAAGTTCCTTGTTTGAGCATGGGATCCAGAGATAGAGGAATTTCACATAAAAAATCAAGTGTTGTCCATAACAGTTGAGGATGTGTATTTTCTCACAGGTTTGTCGAGGAGAGGTTTGCCCATTTCACTCACAGGATCTACTGTTAGAGGAGAAACAGTGAGGGATTATGTTATGTAGTATTTCTATCTGAGGTTAGAACCTAGAAAATATGGGAAAATAAACATCCGTGATGTCAGGTATTTTCCTTTGAGAACCATCCTATTCACGATTGCTAAACTAGCCGGCACCGTTACACTCCATGTAGCGAATAGATCATATATGCAGTATGCACTGGAATGTTTAGAGCCAACAGTTTTCAACTGGTCTAAAGCTATTCTATCTCAGATAAAGGAACAAATGAATAAAGAAAAGGGAGGAAGGAAGAAAAATTTCAGTTATGGTTCCATCCTTATTTCCTTCACCTTGGAACGTATTCCACTGATGTAGCCACAACATGTAACATTGGATATATCCAGTCCTAGAGATCCTCGAATGCAGAGATGGGTAGAACTCATGGGTCGACATTCAGGAAAATCGACCATTGTGTTCTCGACTGCATTCTTCTCTTGGTTCAAGCGATAGATCATCGTGATTGATGAGTATGCATATGCAGGCGTCGACTTCCGAGGAGATCCAGATCTAGTTTTACCAGAGGGCGCTTAGTGGGGTGCAATAGGGAAGATTGATTTGACCATGATTTTTTATTTTTATAAGGTTTATACAATTTTTTTTGTGTTTTTATTTCTTTCCAAGACTAAACTAAATGTTTAATTTAATGCAGATATCGGTCGCATTCAACCAGTAGAGGAACTAGAGCACGAAGCGGATGCGCCAGCAGAGAGGGTTGTCGGGAGAGCAGTCCTTCAGGACCTTGATATGGCTGAGACTCTTTATGAGCTCTAGCATCACATAGAGTGGTTGACCTTCGGGATTCCGGATTGCCGGATTGAAGAGCTTCCCATGCGACTGTAGTGACACACCATTGGGGTTCCTAACCGTTGGATGCGGTTGCTCCGTAGGATTACTAGATCTGTAGCGTGCTATCATGAGCACCACTAGTTTACTTATGAATTTTTACATAAATTTTGAGGTCATATGACGAACGTGTCTTGGGCACAATTTTCTTACAAACCTATAACTATCTATCTATATGTTTTTAGAGTCTTTTCCTATGTTTAATGCGCAATCCTATTCAATGATGTGAATCTTTTTTCTTTACCTATGTCGCAAATGTTTGTCTAAAAATTGATTAGCTAATGAATTAGTTAAAGTGTTCATATTTCTGGAAATGTGTTGATATTGAATGAAATCAAAATGTCTCTCCAAAGGTAGAACTCTAAGGAAAAATCTAAAAAGTGTTGGATTTCTAATAGTATAAATACTAGTAAGTTGTAGTACCACAAGTTGTGAGTCTAACTTGATGATTATGCGGTTAATACAAAATGAAATGGCATCAAAGATAAGTTCAATCAACACGCTATACTCAGAGATATTATTCGTCAATATACCAATACAAATCCCTTGTAAAGTCACTAACTCATTTTTCAGAGCGAAAATGGCCCACGCTGGAGAGGATAGATTCTGCATACTACGACTAGAACCATCAGCATATCCAACAAATGGTTTCGAATATTCAATCATCTCCAATTAAATGTAAATCAGATTACTAACGTCAAGAAAACTCTAAAAACAAATTAAGATAGTGAATGCAAATCAATAGCATATAAACAATATAATACAAAAAATTACCATGCTCATGATTAAGCATAGTAACGTTTAAGATAAAACCCATTTCTAGGCTGTGCCAATGGAATCCCATCGTAATCAACTAACTCATAGGCACCCTTAGCAAGAACTCTTTTGAAAATATAGGGGCCATGCCATAATGGCTTGAATTTCCCTGTACCTATCTTATCAGCTTCCTGGTCGTAAAGAAGGACCAATTCGCCCTCTAAGTAGATGCGAGGCTGGACATTTTTGTCATTTTGTGCCTTTATACGTCTCTTATGTGCTTCGTTGGCCAATTGGGCTTCACGACATGTTTCATATAGATGGATGAGGTTAAGAAGACACGCTTCTTCTTATGAGGTGTCAGGTAACAAGTCTATCATGAGTTTTAATGATGATATTTCGCATTGGATTGGTAAGATAGCTTCCAGACCATACACCAATTGAAAAGGAGTAAATCCGGTTGCGTTTCTCACCAAGGTTCGATACGCCCACAAGGCAGAGTACAGGATCAAGTGCCAGTTCCTTTTATGGACTCCTATCATTTGTTGAAGCATTCTTTTAAGAATTTTGTTAAGCCTCAACTTGTCCATTTGATTGTGGATAATAAGGAGCAGAATTATCATGCGACAATCCTAACTTTGCTGTCAATTCAGACATCATATGGTTGTGAAAATGCTTCCCATGATCCGTAACTATATCCTGTGGGACCCCAAACTATGCAATGACATGATTGAAGAAAAAACAATGCAGCTGTTTGTCCTATGTTGTTGAATGTAGGCATCGCTTCGGCTCATTTGGTAAAATAGTCGACTGTGACAATAATATAACCATGCCCCCTGGACGAAGGAGGGTTTCAGGTCATGAAATCGATACCCCATTTTGTAAATGGTCTAGTAGAGACAATAGGATGCATTGGCGCTGGCGGCTTGTGGATTTTACGGTCATAAATATGGCATGCATGACAACTTCTGACTGCGAGGATACAATCTCAAAAAATAGTAGGCCAAAAGTAATCGCTGCAGAGTATCTTCTGCGTAGTAGCATAACCAAATAAATTTCCACCACAAGTTGGGAGAACTCTTGTAGGATCTCCCAACTATCTGGCATTTCTATCCACTATTGAACCACAGAATGACAATCAAGCTAGAAAAGATGAATGTTGGATTCAAGCCATGAATGAAGAACTTGGTTAGATTGAAAAGAATCATACTTGGGAATTGATTCCAAGACCTATTGATAAAAATGTTATTGGAACAAAATGTATATTCAAAAACAAGTTAAATGAAAATGGAGATGTTATTAGAAACAAAGCTAGACTTGTTTGTAAAGGGTATGCTCAACAAGAAGGTATAGACTTTGAAGAAACATTTTCTCCTGTAGCTAGACTTGAAGCCATAAGAATGTTTCTTGCCTTTTCAAGATTTCAATAATTCAAAGTTTATCAAATGGATGTTAAATCTGCTTTCCTAAATGGTGATCTAGAAGAAGAAGTTTATATAAAACAACAAGAAGGATTCATTTTGGGAAATGATGAAAAATTTTCTTGCAAACTTAAAATGGCTTTATATGGTCTCAAACAAGCTCCAAGGGCATGATACTATCGTCTTGACAAATATCTTCATCAACAAGGTTTTTCAAAGGGATCTGCTGATAGCCACTTATACACAAAAACTGAAAATGATAAACTATTGATTGTAGTTGTATATGTTGATGACATCATTTTTTGGAGTAATGAAGAGTCCATGAGTAAGAAATTTTCTTATGTTATGCATCAAGAATTTGAAATGTATTTACTTGGGGAACTAACAATTTTTCTTGGCTTACAAGTGCAACAAGCAACAGATGGAATATTTTTATCGCAAGAAAAATATCTTAAGCAAAATTTGAAGAAATATGGGATGGCAGACTGCAAACCTATAAGTACACCAATGGTAACTGGGTGTAACCTTAGTTCTCATGATGATTCTCCCACATGTTAGCCATCAATAAAAATTTTCATATCCTATGATGGCTAAAACAAGTCTATTAGCCTTCAAGAAACAAACTTGGAGAAAATTTGTGAGTTCTTGAAAGATGGTTGTGCCTCTTGTTTGAAATATCCATCACTTTGATGTCTTCACTTAAAAATCCCTCAAAGAAGCCCTGCTGATATAAAAAGGACTGTTTCAAAGCCTTCTTTTTTCTTCATTCCACCCATTTTATCATTTTACCTTGAACAACCATTTTCACCCTATTGAATCCCTATTTTCCTCCCATTTCCACTCTATTTCCTCAAAATCCCCTTTTAAACCTTGTAAATCCCTCTTACAAGGTTTGAAATCCATTTTGTTATCTATCGGAACCCTTTTTCAGGCCTTAAAAATCTTTACTTTGGACTAATTCCAACCCTTTTAACATTAGGCTTTTAAATGATTTTCCGCTCCAGCCCTTAGCCCTTTCTCCATATGACTTAGCCCCACAACCGGGCACTTAAACCCTTTCTCCCTTCCCTTATTTTCTTCTCGGAAAATTTGGACCGTTGATCTCACCAGATTGAATGGTAGCCGACACCCCTCCACTTCCTCGACCCCTCGCCCACCTTCTCTCCCCGGAATAGATTTGGACCGTTGACCTAATCGGATCCAACAACTCCCGCTAAAACATACCTTATCACCCTCTGGTCTAAAATATTGCTCCGTGATAGAATTACTGACGTTACCGTCAGGCCCCACCATCCTTCGCCCGTGCATCTATTCAACCATCGTGCCCAACCATAACCGTCGATCTGGATTATTCAGATTGGATGGCCACAAATCTCTTTCACGCCCGATTATCCCAAACTCTTTCAATGTGCATCTTCCACGTGAAACAAGCGGTTTCGTGAGGGACACGCGTCACCCTCCAAACCGTATCGCATTCGTTTCGACCGATACCACTTACCGTCTTGACCTAGCGTGAAAACCATCCTCAGTTTTCCAAAACCACCTATCATGTTCCCACACCAAATGATATGTTTGAACCCTGGTTCTTCCTTGATCTACCATGAAACCCCCCTCTATGGATATATCCCCTTCTCCATCGCTCCATAACACCATTCCTCGCCTCTCTTAGTAGTTTTAACCATATAACGCAGGTTTTGCTTAATTGTTTGTTGTTTATTGCAGGTTTTAAAATGGCGGCTAAATAGAACAGGCCCTCCCACATCTATCTACGTGGCATGAAACGTCAGGATGATGATCCTCGAGGCAGGATAAAGCAGAAAAGGAGGTTTCAGGGTGTAATTTTAGGGTTTTTAATCAATGTTTCATGGACATTGATTAACCAACGAAACCCTCTAACGTGCTAAAGCCGCCTGTACACAAAAATCAACGAAACCTTGGTTCTTCCTTGATCTACCATGAAACCCCCCTCTATGGATATATCCCCTTCTCCATCGCTCCATAACACCATTCCTCGCCTCTCTTAGTAGTTTTAACCATATAACGCAGGTTTTTCTTAATTGTTTGTTGTTTATTGCAGGTTTTAAAATGGCGGCTAAATAGAACAGGCCCTCCCACATCTATCTACGTGGCATGAAACCTCAGGATGACGATCCTCGAGGCAGGATAAAGCAGAAAAGGAGGTTTCAGGGTGTAATTTTAGGGTTTTTAATCAATGTTTCATGGACATTGATTAACCAACGAAACCCTCTAACGTGCTACAGCCGCCTGTACACAAAAATCAACGAAACCTTGGTTCTTCCTTGATCTACCATGAAACCCCCCTCTGTGGATATATCCCCTTCTCCATCGCTCCATAACACCATTCCTCGCCTCTCTTAGTAGTTTTAACCATATAACGCAGGTTTTGCTTAATTGTTTGTTGTTTATTGCAGGTTTTAAAATGGCGGCTAAATAGAACAGGCCCTCCCACATCTATCTACGTGGCATGAAACCTCAGGATGACGATCCTCGAGGCAGGATAAAGCAGAAAAGGAGGTTTCAGGGTGTAATTTTAGGGTTTTTAATCAATGTTTCATGAACATTGATTAACCAATGAAACCCTCCAACGTGCCAAAGCCACCTGTACACAAAAATCAACGAAGTCTAGAGATGAAGATTAAAGTAAAGATCCCGAAGATTAAAATACTTGATCAAGTAGATTATGGATAAAGCACAGTTAAAGGAAAAATCAAATCAAAGTTAAAACGGTCAGAAAGGAAAAAAGACAAAAAGATGATTAAGAGAGGCCTTAAGCCATAATCAAAGGCTCATCATTGTTTAAAGTGACAAACCGAGGCAGATCAGTGAAGCAATTAATCCCCCAGAACCCAAAAAATGCCACCTACAGTCCTATTTAATTCAAAAGAATACAAATTGAATGCACAGTCAGTGATATTTTACATAGACAACTCGAAAGTTATTTCTAGCCTACAAAATATGCCTAAAATTCAAACAAAGGTGACTAAGTGGCTCAGAAGTTAATAAAACATTCATTTAATAGAGTTAAAACATCACATATTCTTTATCTTGGGTTATGTAAATTCCCTAAGATCGGGAAGAATTACTCTGTCTTAAATGAACACATTAGAGACCCTTTCCTTCACTCCACCTCCTCATTCATCTATAAATATTACATGAGGAGCTCATTGTAAAGGGTTAGTTGGTTGGTTGTTAGATGAATTATTATCAAGTGTAAATATTTGCTGAAGTGTTGTGATGTAATTGAAGAATACTAGGCTGAGAAGAGAACTTAGAGTTGTAAAGACCTATTGGACCTGACGAATGTAATTGGTTTGAACCTCAATAATACAAGCTGATTCATGGGATCCTAGTCTATGTTAACGGTCATGTTATTTCTCACTGTATTTGTTTTTCCTTATGTTTTTCATGCTATCCATTTTCTCTGATAAAGGATAGAAAATTTAGAGTAGGATTTACTGTAAAGTACCCTATTTCTATCTGAAAGATTTATCTCTATGTTTTCTTCTAATAGTTAAGTTGGGAATGATTCAATAGAGTATAACCAGTCAAGGAATGTTGGTGAGCCCATGTTTTGCTGTGTAAAACTTGAGACATTGTTCTTGAATGATATTTTCATTGCATGTTAAGTAGATTCTAAACTAGGGAAGTCTATGGTTATCCCTATCCTCTGGTCATGTCTTTAACAGTTGTTTCGAAATTTTCCCTTTAGAGTATGCTAAAAGTAGGACAGATTCAAATTTCTTACCTGATCTTAGGTTGCCCTTCGTTTTCTTATATTTTTTCTCCTTTTTGAAAGTGGTCTTAGGATTACTGGATTGCTGTTTGAAAAGTTTCCTTTAGTAAAAGTTTGTCCAAAGAAGTCTATGGTATGCCATGTCCTTTGGCTTGCTTCAAACAATTACTTTGGAAGGCTTTTCTTGTTTAGTGAAGTTAATAGATTCTTAATTGGTTGTTAACTTTGCTTCTTTCACAACACTTTGATGTTTCATGCCACAAATCAATCTAAAGAGATCCTTTGATATAGATGACTTTCCCCATGGAAATCCTTGTAGAACTATTGTACAATTAAATCCTTTTGTGGCTTCATATCCCAATGGATTGATACTATCTTTTGACCTATCCTATCAGCTCAAACATTTTTCAACCTGCTCTCACCTTCACCCTTCTAGTGACCTTTTCCTTTTTTGATATCCATCCCAACCAATAAATCAAAGAAACAAGTTCCTTTGAGCTTCATAACTAGCCTAATATCATAATTAAACATAAATATATATCATTCAAAGACACTAATAGAGAGATCCCTCTCTGAATCTAGGAAGGCTAGATCCTAGGATTCCAAAGTGGTTCTGATGTGGCCCCTCCAGCATTTATTCTTGCCACTGTCATAAATTACAGGGAGCCAACATACTGGCAACCATACAGGTGAATATATTGAGTAATAGATAACTTCACAACTCAGAAATTCCATTCCTTGAAATGAATCAAGTGTCTGCCAAGAGTGGTTTTGATGTAGGAGCATTAGCTCCGAAAAACACCTTGTATTTTATTTAAGCTAGGGGGTTTCATGTTTTGAAGAAATATTAAATTTCATGTAAATATTAATATTATTTTGAGTGATTAATTATATTTTAATTAATTATTTGTGAGAATTTGTAAATGTTTCCAAACAACTGGAAACATGAGAGAAATTAGTTTCAAGATAATTTAGAATCAATGATGGAGCCTAAGTTGGAATTAGTTTCAAAGTTTTAGGGATAAAAATCTATCTTTTAGGAATGTTGAGAGATTTAGGGATTTGTTGAGATTTTAAAGGGATAGAACTCAATTTAGTGCATTTTTAATTTGTATAAATTAGAAGGCCTCAGAGGCAAATGAGACACTTGAGTAGTGAGAGTGGTTGAGAGTAGGTTTTGAACAGCCAAGGCTGTAAGCCTCTGGGAAAATTGTAAGGGCCTGAATGTTGAATATCTGGCCAGGAAGAAAATTTTGTAAGTATTTTGTTTATTAATACGATAAGTGTGGTTTTTAGAGCTTTATTGGTGGATTAGAAATTGGTTGTTTAATTCCTGAAATTAGGATTGAATCCGGTACAAATTGATATTTTGATACCAGATCTGAAAAAGTCGATTTCACTTTGTAAGATAGATATTAAATTATGAAATTGGGTAAATCAGTCACAAATTTGGATCGACTGTTGTAATCACTATTGGAAAAGGCACAATTTATGTTTTCAACTCTGGAAATATATATATGAAAATCATTGCATAAAGGGTTATTGAAATTCTGAAATTCGATTTGAGGAAATCAAGGCTGAATCTGGTTTTTACAAGAATTACTGATGTCTGAGGAACGTAGTAATCTAATCTCTGAACTTGAAGATGTATTAATTATATTGAAAGGCTCATTAAACTTGTGAATCAATGAAGATTAGTCTTCTCAATGAGAGCGCAAGTGGCATTAACACCCAGTTATCGAATCTGGTAAGTTTGCATTAAACCTTTGGTGTTAAAATTTGTAACAATGAGATCATGCGGTAGTGTTACAGCAGAGAAGGTGGTGATTAAAGTTCATTCCAGTTTGCATTTTTTTCGAAGGGCCTTGAATTTTCTGTTTGGGGGGTCGATTACTTGCAGATTATGTGGCATTATAGTCAATTGAAGTAGAGCGATGTTTGTTAACATATTGAACATTGTTGAATGCATTGGCACATCGACTTAGAGAGTCAACTTTATAGAAGGCATAATTGTTTAATGAGCATTGAATTGAACTGTTTTGAAAAATGTTTGAAATCATGTTGAGTTATTTAAGCTGCAGGTTCAGAGATTGAAGAAAATTGGAATTGGAAAAAAGAAAGAATGGAAGTTATACAAATCGATGTGCGGTTGAGTGAGCGCATGATTATATGGATCAGGCATGACGAAATGCAATCGATTGAAAGGTCTTAATGCAGTCATTTAAAAAGCGATGGATAAATGCTGACATCGGAGAGGCACCTGGAACGCTGACCTGTAAGTGAACAGAGTCTGCAGAAGTTAGATTCAACCAATTTCCATGTTCTAAATTAGAATTAAACCAAACAGTAGCGAATGAAATTCGGTTGATTGATATCAATGCTAAAATCTGAAGTCTGAGTTGAGGACTGTATGGTCTCATGAAAGCGTAGTGCAATTGAATGGTTTGATTGCTGGTGAAGTCCAGAATTTGAAGGCGGTCCAGAGATTGATATATTGGCGAAATTCGAACAGGTAAGATATGTTGGTGTTTGCATAAAGATGATATATGGTCGTATTAAATTGCCAGACTCAGTCTTCACACATGGGCGCATTTGTTTATGGAGATTTGTTTGCAGGTTGGGAATAAATGAAATGAAAACTGAGTAATGTGTTTAAAGCTAATTGGCAAACGTGTGGGAATTAAGCATTGGGGTTAAAATTATATAAGTTGCCAGGAATTGAATGATAAGCTTCCGCATAAAAGTTGAGATTGCCAGTGGGTGAAAATTGCCGTGTATTGAAGTTTTATTGGGCGGTTATGATGATGAATTTGTATATGCACAGAGATTAAAGATTCTGGGTATTGCAGGCCCTGCTTGCATCATTTTGGTATCAAAGCTTCGATCTGTTGAAATTGAAGAATGTTTGTTTTTGTTTCTGAATGAATGCAAGAAGGTTTTGTTGAAGAACTGAAATGTATTTTTGAATGTATGATGAATGATTGAAGGGAAGATCAGATTTCTAAATCTGATATGCAAACTACACAAGTGAACAGGATTGCAGGGAGGAAAAGATCATGCAAGATCTTAAAGGTGAGATGATTTTCTGATTTGGAATTTATGATTGAAGTTTATGGTTGCAGACAATATGATGGCAGTGAACCTGACATTTAGTTAAAGGCTTGATATGAAGGATATTTGCAGTGTCCTGAAGAAGAAGGTGAGTTGAAGAGATAGCCTAGAGAGTGAGCAGAGGAGATTTCTCAAGAGGTTCCAGGGGCAGTGAACTAGTACTTACCAAAAGACTGAGTGAGGAGAGATTGGTGAGGTAAGTGGCGGAAAGACAGGAGAACTTGTTGCAGAGGCTAGTGAAACTCATGATGAGTGAGAAACTCATGGAGAAGATGATCATGGAGGATCAGAGAAAAGGTTCAGAGGAATGCCATAGATGTGAGATGACTGATGAAGTCCGAGAAAGAGAGATTGCAGTAATGAAGGTACAATTACAGGTACTAGAAGAATGGCTGCAAGAGCAGGAAGATCAGAATAGAGGATGGATCTTTCCACTGAAGGGAAAGAGAGTGATTTGGCAACCATTGCAGATGAAGTTGAGGAAAAGTGTGATTTCCTTATTGAAGAAAGGACTTAGAGTTCTTGAGCCAGAATTGGAATTTTAAGATTCCACATGCAGATTTGTTCAGAAGGAAGCAATCAAGACTGAAAAGTATTTTGGTTTTAAAACTGATGAGTTGTGTATGTTTGCAGGTACAGTACAGGGAGATGAGCAAGCTTTAGAGTTTGTTCAGGAGAGAGAATTGAATCTGAAGGTTGTTCAGATTGATGATGAGATAGCAATATCTCAAGAGGAAACGAAGATAGAGAAGTCTAATCAGAATATTGGTGCAGAGAGAGAAGGACCATCTGATGATGAGTCAAGAGTTGGTGAAGGTATGGAAAATTGTTTGAAGTTTCCAAGTTCTACTCCTAATGAAATTGTTGAATTGTATAGGAAACTAGATCTTCAAAGAAGAGAATTGGAGAGGCAGAGGACTTATGTGCAGGATAATTTGCTGAGGAAGCAAGGCAGGAAAGTTTTCATGAATGACAGTTTTGGAGCAGAGGATGGTAAGAAGGCAAGACTAGTTGACAGTCTCATGGTGAATGCAAATCAGCATACTGATGTGTTGACAAAGGAGTTGGGAAGGAACTCAGAACAACATACTGGAGTTTTGACAGAGAAAGCTGAAGAGAAAGTCAGTAAAGATTTTCTGAGTCCTGAAGAAGACTTGGAGCTGCGGATGACTGAATCAACAAGTGAGACCGTTGGGTCTTGTGATTTTGATGCTGACAATTTGATTGTGTTTACAGGTGATATAGAAGACAGTTCATTACTTGGAATTGTCTCAAGAAAAGAAGAATTGTTGCAAGTAGAAGGTGAGACAGTCATGTCTCATAAGCAGAGGCTTGTTACTATGGGTGACAAGAAAGAGTTGGCTTGTTTGTATAGCTAAGAGAAGACTGGTGGACAAAATTTTGGAGCTACTACAATGATAGAGGATGAGGCTATAGTGTTGAAAGAACTTGATTTGATTGCCAGAATCAATCAAGATGATGCTGGACAATTTCTGAAGATTGTCAAAGAGAAAGATGGAGATTATGCTGGAGTTAATTTGCAGCATGTTGATGAAATGCTGAAATGTTTGCTGGGGACATTTGAGCCAGAGAAAGAAGTTGCAGATGAAATTGCAGGTGATGAGCAAAGGAATGTTGCAGAGGGACAGGAAGTTTGGGAGGTAGCAACATCCATAGTGACAGCTAAAGCAACATTTATGGCAACATTTATAGTAGCAGTAGCAGAAAAGGTGCAAAACAGCAGTAAGGGTGAAAAGGAAGCAATCAAAACAAGTGAAGAACAAGCAAGAATGAGAGTTCAGCAATCAAGAGATGGAAACAATCAGCAGACAGAGGATATATTGGACAGATAAATTGAGTTGATAAGGAGGTTAATGATCAAAATGTCTCAGAGAAAGACAGTAGCAAGAAAGAAAAGGAGTGACAACAAGAGAAAGACTGTAGCAGACTTGGAAGGTAGAGCAAGTGGAGCACTACAACACAAAATATGGAAACCTGGAGGACAATAGCAGATAACAACAACAGTAAAACAATTGACAAGCAAGGAAAGATTACAAAATAAAATTTGGGATCCAGGAGGAAATAATTATCCAGACTTATGACTAGGTGGTCATGAATTTTCTTACATGGGGAGTCTGATGCAGGAGCATTAGCTCCGAAAAACACCTTGTATTTTATTTAAGCTAGGGGGTTTCATGTTTTGAAGAAATATTAAATTTCATGTAAATATTAATATTATTTTGAGTGATTAATTATATTTTAATTAATTATTTTTGAGAATTTGTAAATGTTTCCAAACAACTGGAAACATGAGAGAAATTAGTTTCAAGATAATTTAGAATTAATGATGGAGCCTAAGTTGGAATTAGTTTCAAAGTTTTAGGGATAAAAATCTATCTTTTAGGAATGTTGAGAGATTTAGGGATTTGTTGAGATTTTAAAGGGATAGAACTCAATTTAGTGCATTTTTAATTTGTATAAATTAGAAGGCCTCAAAGGAAAATGAGACACTTGAGTAGTGAGAGTGGTTGAGAGTAGGTTTTGAACAGCCAAGGCTGTAAGCCTCTGGGCAAATTGTAAGGGCCTAAATGTTGAATATATGGCCAGGAAGAAAAGTTTGTAAGTATTTTGTTTATTAATACGATAAGTGTGGTTTTTAGAGCTTTATTGGTGGATTAGAAATTGGTTGTTTAATTCTTGAAATTAGGATTGAATTCGGTACAAATTGATATTTTGATACCAGATCTGAAAAAGTCGATTTCACTGTGTAAGATAGATATTAAATTATGAAATTCGGTAAATCAGTCACAAATTTGGATCGACTGTTGTAATCACTATTGGAAAAGGCACAATTTATGTTTTCAACTCTGGAAATATATATATGAAAATCATTGCATAAAGGGTTATTGAAATTCTGAAATTCGATTTGAGGAAATCAAGGTTGAATCTGGTTTTTATCAGAATTACTGATGTCTGAGGAACGTAGTAATCTAATCTCTGAACTTGAAGATGTATTAATTATATTGAAAGGCGCATTAAACTTGTGAATCAATGAAGATTGGTCTTCTCAACGAGAGCGCAAGTGGCATTAACACCCAGTTATCGAATCTGGTAAGTTTGCATTAAACCTTTGGTGTTTAAATTTGTAACACTGAGATCATGCCGTAGTGTTACAGCAGAGAAGGCGGTGATTAAAGTTCAGTCCAGTTTGCATTTTTTTCGAAGGGCCTTGAAGTTTCTGTTTGGGGGGTCGATTACTTGCAGATTATGTGGCATTATAGTCAATTGAAGTAGAGCATTGTTTGTTAACATATTGAACATTGTTGAATGCGTTGGCAGGTCGACTTAGAGAGTCGACTTTATAGAAGGTGTAATTGTTTAATGAGCATTGAATTGAACTGTTGTGAAAAATGTTTGAAATCGTGTTGATTTATTTAAGCTGCAGGTTCAGAGATTGAAGAAAATTGGAATTGGAAAAACGAAATAATGGAAGTTATACAAATCAATGTGCGGTTGAGTGAGCGCAGGATTATATGGATCAGGCATGACGAAATGCAATCGATTGAAAGGTCTTAACGCAGTCAATTGAAAAGCGATGGATAAATGCTGACATCGGAGAGGCACCTGGAACGCTGACCTGTAAGTGAACAGAGTCTACAGAAGTTAGATTCAACCGATTTCCATTTTCTAAAGTAGAATTAAACCAAAAAGTAGTGAATGAAATTCGGTTGATTGATATCAATGCTGAAATCTGAAGTCTGAGTTGAGGACTGTATGGTCTCATGAAAGCGCAGTGGAATTGAATGGTTCGATTGTTGGTGAAGTCCAGAATTTGAAGGCGGTCCAGAGATTGATATATTGCCGAAATTCGAACAGGTAAGATATGTTGGTGTTTGCATAAAGATGATATATGGTCGTATTAAATTGCCAGACTCAGTCTTCACACATGGGCGCATTTTTTTATGGAGATTTGTTTGCAGGTTGGGAATAAATGAAATGAAAACTGAGTAATGTGTTTAAAGTTAATTGGCAAACGTGTGGGAATTAAGCATTGGGGTTAAAATTATATAAGTTGCCAGGAATTGAAAGATAAGCTTCCGCATAAAAGTTGAGATTTCCAGTGGGTGAAAATTGTCGTGTATTGAAGTTTTATTGGGCGGTTATGATGATGAATTTGTATATGCACAGAGATTAAAGATTCTCGGTATTGCAGGCCCTGCTTGCATCAGGTTTCTGATTGTTGATGGTGGAAAACAACTAGACCTTAGTAACAAGTAAAAATCCTCCACCTGGTGACTCCAATGGTTTTCATTAGGCTTGCTGATTTCCCTTGGTTTTCCAAAAAATCCACTGGGAAACTCTTTTATCATAACATCATAAAAACTTAGTTAAGAGAACTTTGAGAATTAAGTTTTCTTTCATAAGATTAGATGGAATTTTAAAGACTGTCATACTTGGCTGAACTTTTCTTATCATCGAGTCTCAAAACATAACATAGTGGCTTATAAAAGGCTTCATAATAGATACCATCCTAACCCAAATCTTCCTGAAATATTTGAAAATCCAGAAAACATCCTTAGGAAGTCTCCTAAAATGAAGAACCCAACTATTGTCAGACCAATTCATAGAGAAAACTCTGTTCCTGAAAATCTTACCGCTTTGAAAAATACATAAATTGACTTACCTTCCATAAGGAATCTATATAGAATCAAGTCACTAAGTGATATAGATCAGATAGACTTGGAGCCTCCACGTTCACCCCAATCTAGTGGTGATCATACTAACAGCAGAGAAACCCCTCCATCTACATCGTCTGATATTCATATCATTCGTAATTTTGGTGTCTCTCATCCTAAATATGCTCAATAGTACTTAGTTGGTCCAAGTACTTCTGTTACATCTGTCGAGTCATAAAAAGGTAACTTTCGAACACCTAATTATCTTACATTAGTTATCAATTCGGGAGCGTCTTTTTATTCCAAGAGTGTACTCTGTTTGAGGCTGTAATTGTCTAAGAGCAATGCTATGAAGATGTAGTATAAAATAACAAGAACAAAAGTAACCAATGTTTGAAAAGAAACCTAATTATAGTAACATAAATGGAAAGATTAAACTACTTCAATCTTTGCAGAACATCGATCAGGGATACAGTAGCAGTAACTCTTTCCCTTAGAAATCGATGCAATATGACCAATCTAGGAACTTGGAAGCTAAAGCCTCTATCCTCTACAGTTGGAGATCTTAAAGCAATCAAACCAAAAGCAGATTCAATGAAAGAAACTTAAACAAAATGCAATCTGAAAAAGAATAGTAGTGTGTAACTACAACTCATCTATTTTCTAGTCAAAGACTATGAATAAGTAATGAGCAGAAATGGAATAGAAATGCGAATTGAATAGCAATTATAACTCTAATATATTCAAGGCACTAGATTTCTATGCTTCAATTCTGTCGACAGATTCTCACCACGCAACCAAAAATTATAACAGATTATAAATCAAAGGAACAACAACTCAAATCAGATACAAGTCAGTGAAGCTTTATGATAACAACAGAATAATCGAACAACGAATTGTACTTACTATAAAGAAATGAAACAGCAAGAATCTGTATCAATAAACCAATTCAAACATTAAACGCACTCCACACGATAGTAAACAAAGATTAAAATACAAACAGCGAAGTGATTCCACCAGAGCCGGGCCCTTAGTGCCAGTGAAATACTACTGGTCTAATTCAGAATTGCATAAGGTAAATAAAACGTGTGCTTTGTATTAAACCAACATAAAGTCTTACAGAAACGTTTTCTCTTAAACAGAGAGTTAATATAATAGAGAAAATGCAAAGTCTCTTGACCAATTCCCAATAACAATAACAATTCATCCCCCATCACTAAAGGACGTGGCTTTATATATCAACTCTTTGACGGACCAATCAAAGAACAAGATAAGTTTGAACAAAAATCCCTCAGGATCGAAAGATCCTGAGGGATTCGCTCCTCTACGTTTAGCTATCATTCTGTTTGCGCTGAATGAGGCTGAGCTGTTCCCTAGCTTTTCTGGGCTATTCGTTCTAATCTCCTTGCCCTTGGCTGGATATGATTCAACGCTGATGGAACAATAGTGAAATTGTTCTCAACCCCGCCTTTGGTACAGCTGTTCACCTCTCCGAATTCCTATTTGTCAACCAAAAAGTAGCTTTTAGTCATATTTTCATAGTAATCATAAACCTTGCCAATTCTATTGTAATTCCTATGATGAATTACCTTTTCAAGGCAAACAGGAGTAGATTTATGGTAAAGAATGAGTAAATGTACAATAATTTCATACCTCTTTCACTGCCCAACATACCCACCTGCTTAATCATTTTCATGCCCTCATGAAAACTATAGTTCACATGGAGAGCAGTCAAAGAATAAGTCGAATAAGGTTTGTCTTCGACAGGCCTAAAACCATGGAGTGCAGCTAATTCCTCAAAAGTATGTTCTGTCTATCCTTCAGGAAGTTCATAAATAGCTTTATAATCCGAAGCAGGGTACCATACAATAGGGCTGCGAAATCTACATCCTAACCAATATGGTCCTTCTTTTAAAACAAGATGGCTATAGGAAATGAGACGGTGTGCAGCTAGCCCAAAGTTTCTATAATTAAATGGTTCCCTATTTTGCACATTCTGATTCGAGGTTCTCCACCGGACTTTGGCTGCTATGTAGGCTTGGTTCCTAATGGATGAAAAATAATTTGTTCCATTCAAAATCACTGATTTATGGACAGGCCCTAGAGTTTGGGTAACGTCTTCCCTTGTCATCAAGCATTTCTTTCTAGCCCAAAACTGAAGTGGGTTCTGAGGTTCACTTCTAACCCATAGATCTAATCCATTTTCCTGTCTTTGAAAGGCGTTATAAGCTTTAATCCATTTTAATTGTTTTACAGCAAAGGAAATGAATGCCTGAAACTAAACATCTCCAATAAAAGGGCTAGGGTTTGATTCACAGTCATTTTCAAGTATTAGATTATGCAAATAAAATTCACATAATAATTGTTGTACTTTGATCCCATAAATTTTACAGCATGATATCAAGTCATCTATTGTTTTTAGCTCTATGGATTTCCCTACCCTAACTGCCTTGATCTTTAATGCTAAATATCTTTCTAGTAAAAACATAGCATAGTTTTTGGCGGGGCATCTATAGGCTAAGACATCAGTATACAAGGAGTAGAGAGTGTCCATTTGAGTGTAGGCTAATTTTAGTTGGTTCATTACCTTATCAGCCTTTACCTCTGCTTTCCATCGTTTTTCATGAGCTTCAGCTTCTACTTCATGAATAATTCTCATTTGTTGCTGCAATTCCTGATACCTTGTTCTTGGGACAGTATCTTCCTCTAATCTCTGCCTTTCTAATCGGGTCTGTGTCAATTCTTCCTAAAGTCTGAGCAGTGTTGGCTCACTGAAAGTGTGCTGACTGCTAGATTGCATATTTTCACTCAAAACCGGTTCCTCTGGAACAACTTGTGTTGGAACAGCTATTTTTTGCTCCGCATCCTCATAATTAGGTTCAGGTATGGTTTCTTCTGTAACTTGGGGGTTCCTATGAGTGGTCACTCTTCTCTTTTTTGAGCTTCTTTTGATAGCAATGCTTCTTCTCTTAGGGGCTCGCTTGGGCATGTATTTCATTCTCAGAACCCTAATGGTCTGCCTGAGCTGTTCAACTAATTTATGAAGCTTTATTTGCTCCCTTCGAAGCTTCTCAATCTCAGTTGTTTTCTTCTTCTTTCTTAATGGAACAGTCGTTCCTCTATCTGCAGTCGTTTGCTCAACAGAATTTTGGCCCATATCAACCATATCTTCAGTAAAATCCTCTTCTTGTTCTTCTCCTTGGGGCTTCTCTTCTACATTCATGTGCCCTTGGCTCAATTCTACTGGAATCAAATTCTCAGTTAACTCTGCAGTCTCGTGGGGGTTTCCAGCTTCACTGTTTTCTTTCCCCTGCTCACATCCCTCAAGAGAAGCAACCCTAGATTCGCTAGGGTTTGCTGTTTCATTCAGTTTTTCTCCAGCTGTTTCTTTGTCAATAGCAAAGTACTCTGGAAGTTGATTAATATCTATATTGAGGTCCAAGGGGCTATGTGGTTGTGCATAATCACTCATATTGGCCAAAATCTGGGCCAATTGATCTTCCTGTAAAGGGCTTACGATAACATTCTCGGGCATCTCTGTTTCATCCTTATTGCTGCTATGATTGTCCTCATCTTCTGCACCGGTGTGATAACTTCCTTCCTCTTCATCTGAATACCAAATTTCTCCCTCAACTTCTTCTTCTTCAGAATTTCCTTCGATTCCTTCTTCCTCATTATCTCCTTCCTCTGCACTAGGTTGTTTTTCACTACTAGATTGGCGGCTTATTTCTTCTTCATCCGAGTAGCGAATTTCTCCTTCCAATTGTTCTTCCTCATCAGTCTGAGGGCTTAATTCCTCTAATTTCTCTTCTTCGTCAGTGCGAGGGCTTACTCCCTCCAATTGTGGAGATTGTTCCTCCTCTGAGCTATGCAATTCCAGGGGCTGGCTGGTGCCCGGAAGTTCTTCCTCCGTCCTTCTAATTCATTTCAACCGGCTGGAATGTCTATGAGTAGAAGGCTCAGCAATTGATCTGACCATCTTCTTTTGTTTTGGAGCGGGTAGAGCCAACCCTCCATCAATGGAAAATATTAATTCTTCCCAGCTGGTCTATTGCTGGGCGAGGCTATGGCTCACTATTAAACGAATTAAACAATGGTGGCTGACCACCATATCTGCATGTTGGGGTTTTCTTATACCATGAGTAGTATCATGCAACAAAGAATTTAAAAATGCAGGAAAATTAATGGTGCATTTCTGTTTTAATACGGCTAGTAGCTTAAGGTGGCGAGGTCTTACCACATCCTTTCTTCCATCGCACGTTATGTAAGCCTGCACGATTTTGGCTAACTCTGTCCATGGCTCTCCTAATGATTTTGGATGGACTCCTTTACCTTTGATGACTAATGTCTGTCCATCATCTTGGAAAATTTTGATGGCTTCATGAATAGTAATCTTCTTCTGAGTCCAGACAGTCCCTTGCGTGGGAATGCCAGATACTTCTACAATTATCTCATTGGATACAGCTATCTGCCTCCCTCTGACCATGGAGGATCCTTCCTGTAGGTTAAATAAAAATTTGGTGGCCACAACTTCATGGGGTTGTTGCATTCTGAAGAAATATGTAATCCACCCCAGTCTTTCTAAGATTGTTCGTGCAGCATCAGAGACGATCAATACTTGCGGTTCACTGCGAATTGGCTGTCCTCCCATTTCTGCATTCTGTTAATTTTCTCAACACACAATAATCATAATGGAACAGCATAGAACAGTTTGTTGAAAATTTTTTATTTCCTAAAATATAGGGATTTGGTTCAAATATAGGTAAGGAAATCTTGGAGTTTGATTTGCATGCAGACATCCGCACCCCCCAAATGAATGAAAGGTCATCCTCGACCGTCAATTGAGAATAGCATGTGTGGCACAGTAGCAGTACAACAGTATAAAGCAGGTGTAATTATAATACATTCATTCAAATCACATCCATTACTGAAATCGATGCATGTAATGAATCGTTAAAAAAATAAAAAATAAAAACGTTTTGTAATGATTCAAATACGAGGAGAAGGGACAACATATGATAACCATAAGTGTAATTGCATTATTTACCACCTTGGATTAATATGATCGAATTATAATGATTTTCATGTATAATAGGTTGGGAGGTAAGGGATTCATATTTTCATTTGACATTTAAATAAAGATATAGGAAAAGGGTTCAATATAACTATTGATGTGTATAAGTGTGACTCCAATACCATCAGCAAAGCTCTGCTGCCCACAGGTGTCCATAACCTTGACAGAGTTTCTTTCTTACCCACGGAACCATTGTCCTTTATGTATTCTGAGGGAGTGATTTTTATTGAATATCATGACGGAGGCCATTGTGCTGGCTTGGTGACCAGATAAACCATAATGTCATTCACTGGGAAGAAGTGAAAGGTGGGCAGGCCGGCTCGTGATGAGACCTCCTGTTCCAAGGACTTCTTGATTTTTTCAATTGTCTGTTGGACCATTTCCCTGGTTTGGTGGCCATAATGGGAATGCCACTTCACTGCCTTCCCCATGATCACGGTAGGCTGGCTCTTGGTGAGACCCCCTATCCTCCATCTGTAAAATCATTATTAATAAAATATATTTTTTCTTTTACACACAACACTTTTCCTCAGTTAATCATAAGGGATGGCTCAACACTTCTTAAGAGTAGGGATGGTGGAAGAAGTCTGAACATCTCAATAGAATAAAATAGCCCTTATTATTATTCCATAGATAAACATCAAAGAAAATTATAGCATGTGGGAAAGAACCAATCATGATAAAAACAGTCGATAAGATAAATTCAATGGTAATAAAATAGCAAAGTTATGTTATTGATCATGCCCCTTTTTCCCTTTTTTCTTATCATTACTAGACAATTTTCTTGAAAAGATGACGATTTATTTTGATTTGTTGATTACAGTAGTCTTTAATTCGTATGATTGTATATAAATGATATATTTGCCCTCAGAAAAGGAATCAAAAATTCAAAATGCTGGCTTAAAACAAAAAAACAATCCACACAAAAAAGTGTTGTTCCTTTAAAAAGAACAACAAAAACAGTCTGTGGAACTATTGTTCCTTTCGAAACGAATAACAATAAAATAGTCTCCGAAAGTGCAGTTCCTTTGGAAAGGAACAACAAGAAAATACTGTGCGGAAGTGTTGTTCCTTTGGAAAGGAACAGCAAGAGCGCTTCTGTGAAACTGTTGTTCCTTTCAAAAGGAACAACAGAGTGTTGTTCCTTTAGAAAGGAACAACAAAACAAATGAAATAAACAGAAGAAAAAAAAAAAAACTTTGTTTTTTTTTTTTCAAAGAAATCAGATTTCACGAAACAAACAATGAAGAAGTAAGGAAGTAATATTAACTGAATGTCCAAAAAAAAAATCCAGAAAACAACAAACGAAAAAAATTCTTTATGTACAAAATTTAAAAAAGAAATGATTTATCAAACTGGTGCCGAGGAGGATTTCTCCCCTTCAGCAAGAATCTCCATTGTAGAATATTCCCGAAACTATTGGTAAAAGGATTCCCGAGTGAGCGATTTATGATACGATCGTACTCGATGACCGTTTACCTTAAAGGAATGTCTAGATCCGTCAATGGTAACTAATGTAACAGTGCCATTATCATGCACCTTCTGTATTTCATAGGGTCCAAGCCATCGTGTCTGGAGTTTTCCTGGGAAATCCTGGAACCTGGAATGAAATAGGATTTCCCAATCTCCTTCGTGGAAGATCTTTCCTTTGATATGGGCGTCATTCCATTTGGCTCTCTGTTGCTGAATTAATGCTATGTGCTGAAGAGCAGAGAGCCTAATTTCATCCAGCTCATTAATTTGCTGCAGTATTTTAGCCTGGGCATCATTCAAATCTAGACCCACCTTTTGAGTTGTTCTTAATGTTTGAATCTTGAATTATATATGAAAGATGGGTTCCTTTCCAAATACCAATTGGTATGGTGAATATCCTGTGGTAGGTCTCCACGTTGTTCGATATGCCCACAATGCTTCTAGCAATCTGTAGGCCCAATGTCGTCTATGAGAGGCAACTGTTTTTGTTAATATAGATTCGATTACTTTGTTCATGCTCTCTACTTGGCCATTGGCCTGTGGGTGATATGGAGTCGTAATCTTGTGCTGAACGTGGTAGTTTCGCAATGTTTCAGCTAATTTGTTACCTACAAACTGTGGTCCTCCATCTGTGATTATGTCCCTTGGGAGGCCATAGCGCACAAAGATTTGGAAAAGAAATTGTATTACAGAGTCTTCTGTAGCTTTTGAAAGAGCTTCTGCCTCAACCCATTTGGTGACATACTCAGTTGCAAATAGGATGTATGTTTTTTGGTTTGATGGGGGGTTAATAGGACTAACAAAGTCAAGGGCCCAACGTTCGAACGGTTCAATCACTAGTTGGGGGTTCAGAGACATTTCATCAGACTGCCCAGGTCAACCTGCCCTTTGGCAGCTATCACAGGCCTGCACGAATTTTTTAGCATATTTAAAGATAGTAGGCCAATAGTAGCCTGTTCGTAAAACTTTGTGGGCAGTTCTACGATCTGCAAAATGTCCGCCACACTGTCCATCATGGCATGCTTTCAAGATATCAAATACCTCATCCTCCCTAACGCATCTCCTTATTTGCATATCTGCACCTGTATGAAATAGGTAACCTCCAATCCAAGAGAAGCGGGTACTGCGATGTATTATTTGTTTACATTCATTAAGGGACAGATGTTTAGGTAATTTACCTATTGCCAAATAGTTCGCTATATCAGCATACCACGGTGTTCTGATAGTAACAGTGAAGAGATGTTCATCTGGAAAGTGGTCTTCAACTACTTCTATGTATGTTGGCTTTGGCATTCTTGACAGAAATTCAGCTACAGGGTTCTCTTTCCCAGGTCAATCTCTGATTGTGATGTCGAATTCCTGTAATAAAATTAACCATCTTGTCACTCTTCCGTTTGTAACAGGTTTATTTGCAAAAAATTTAATGGAATAGTGATCAATATATAGTACTATAGGATACCCAGTTAAGTAATGTCTAAATTTGTTTATAGCATGAACTACAACTCAAAATTCTTTCTCAGTCACAGTATAATTTAATTCAGCAGGGGATAGATTTTTGCTAATATAGTAAATTGCATATGGTTTCTTGTCTTCCTCCTACCAAAGTACTGCTCCAATTACTGTGTCTGAGGCATCAGATGAGATTTGGAATGGCAAATTCCAATTTGGGCCCCTCAGTACTAGGGCTGTTGAAACAAGCTTCTTCAGATCATTAAAGAAATTTTCACATTTATCTCTCCAACTGAAATCAACATTTCCAGTCAGTGCATATAAAGGTGCAGCTATTCGAGAATAATTTTCTATAAATATTCTATAGTAACCAGAAAATCCAAGAAAGCTACGTACCTCTGTTTGTGTAGTAGGTGTAGGAATTAAAAAGAATATTTGAATTTTAGACAGGTCTACTTGAATTCTAGCTGCTGAAATATAATTCCCTAAGATAACTCCTTCGGTCATCATCATAAGACACTTTTCGTTGCTTAAGCAAAGTCTAGTGTTAATACATCTTTGCAGTACTTTTTCTAGGTTCTCTAATGCAGGCTCAAAGTCATCCCCATAGGGTGTGAAATCATCCATATATACTTCGAGACCTTCATTTATTAAGTCTGCAAAAATGTTGAGAATTTCCCTTTGGAATGTAGCAGGGGCATTGCATAGGCCAGAAGGTAGGACTCGGTAGGAAAATGTCCCCGATGGACAGGTAAAAGTAGTTTTGTCCTGATCTTCAGGGGCAATTTGGATTTGATTGTACCCACTGAAGCCATCGAGGAAAGAAAAGAATTTCTTTCCAGCCAATGTGTCTAATACCTGGTCAAAGAAAGGAAGGGGAAAGTGGTCTTTCTGTGTTGCTTTATTAAGTTCACAATAATCTACACATATCCTCCACTTCCCGTTCTTTTTTGGTACTACCACTAGTGGGGAGACCCACTTGCTATCAGATATTGGGTAGATGAAATTAACATCCAATAGTTTTTGTAATTCTTCTTTCACAATATCTTTAAGATGAGGATTTAGTCTCCTTTGAGGTTGGCGAATGGGTCTTGCATCTTTTTCAATGTAAATGTGGTGAGTACACAATTGAGGATCAATTCCTTTCATGTCGGGGTAATCCCATGCAAAGGTTGCTTTGTATTTTCGTAATAATTGGACCAATTTCTCTTCTTGTTCAACAGTGAGATTTTTATTAGTATTTAAAGTTTTTCCCGACTCAATTTCTACAACCTTGCTATTGCTCATAGAAGTAGTAGGTATTGTGTGATCAGGAATATCTTTGAAAGGATCTTCTTCTTCTTTATTATCGAATGCTGCTTTGATCATGTGACATTGCAAATGAGATCTAGTTTGTGAATTATTAACAAAATTATTAATTATATCATCCTCTATTTGATCTTTAAAATCAAGAACATTTTCTATAGTTATAGGTGATCTCATATTCTCTATAAGATATGATGCAGGTGGTTTTCTTGTTTTGATTATTGATAGACTTGGCTAGGCTGGGGGATATAGGGCTAAATTCTTAACATAATTTCCCCTTGTAATTTCCATGTTGCCTTGTCGGCATCCAATATAAGCATCGATAGTTGCCAACCAATGTCTACCTAGAATTAACAGATGTCCATCTAGTTGATTCTTTGGATTGATAACCAGGAAGTCAGCAGGGTATTCCCAGGAATCTACAGATACCATTACATCTTGTAGTATACCTTCCAGTTTGACTACTGATCAGTCAGCCAATTCCAACAAGGTTGTTGTTGGTTCCAGTGATGTAATGCCAAGTTTTTTACAGGTGGTGGTTGTTAAAATGTTGATTGCTGCCCCCAAGTCAACTAAGGAATTTGGAAATGATTGACCATTGATCTGTACTGTCACTATAGGATTTCCTGGGTCTTCATATTTGATGGGTGTTTCTATTCCTGATAATAAGTTAGATAAGGTACCAAATATTTGGATAGTAGGATTGGTTGTTGTTCTCCTCTTTGGCTTCTTTATGCATAATTCCTTAATAGTTTTTACATATATAGGAATATATTGAATAGCTTGGAGGAGAGGGATTTTTATACACAAATTTTTTAATTCTCCCAGAAGATCAAAATTAGGTTGTTCTAATGGACGAGGTATAATTAATCGTTCTGGGAATGGTGGAGAGGAAGTTGTCACTTGTTGTTGATTTTTTTGTTGGTTATGTTGTTGAACTTCCTTCTCACTTTGTATTGTTTGTTCTGCAGGTAACGGATCTTCAATGTGGATATCATTGTTTCTCTCTGTTTCGACTATGCGCCCAGACCTTAATTGAAGATCATTACACTCCCTCAGTTCAGTTTCTACTTCTGGGGGTTCCATGATTTGAACAGACTGAACTGGACTATTTTTTGGGTTTGGGTTGGGTTGGGCTGGGAGTTGTGGTCTTAGATTGGTCTAGGGGTTTGTATATGGAGCTGGTAGTGTAGGTTGAGAGAGATGAATTGATCCAGCTGGCTGATTTGTAGGTTTTTTCCAGTTTGACTGCCAGGCCTAACTCTGAGAAGTAGAAGGGGACCATTGCATAGGCTAGAAAGGCGGGTAGAAAGGAAAGTTAGGCCAATTATTTTGATTTGGCCAAGATGTGGGAGGAAATGGATGTTGTGACCAGTTAGGAAAAGATGGTTGATTCTGCCACATCCCACTATATTATTGAGTATTATATTGAGGAGGTTGAAAAGAAAATGGATCATTTGGCATACCTGATGGTCATGGCTTCCATTGTCGGCACTGATTAAGCATACATGCCACTTCCGATTCTTCTTTTGCTTCCTTATAAACTTCTTTTAGACCAGGAAGCGAGGGAAATCCTTCGATAGGGTGATCTTTCGTGCAAATGGCGCAGACTTTAATCACATCCAACGGGAATTCTTTGTGGCTGTGCTTCTTTCTACATATGGGATAGAATATTGCCAAGTTCTGCTCTGCTTCTGCCTGTTTATGTTTGGCTTGCATAATATCGAACTGTGTTGTTAGAGTCCCAACATATTTCCAATCTCTGCATGAGGCACATCTTCATTAGAGGTCTTATTTTCCCTTGTGATCGTATCACGTTCTGCTGATTTCAACCTTGTATTTCCCCTCGAACACCTGATACACAAATCAATGATGTTAGGATAAGTTTCCTGATATATATCACCTTTTCCCATAATATTCAATGTTTCAAGCCATTGATCTTTCATTCCCCTAATTAATGTGGTTTTCAAAACATTATCAGGTAAGGGTAAAGATGCATAAGGGGATCTTTGAAGATTATATTGAAATCGTTCCACATACTCTTCCAAGGTCTCATTTGGTTTTGCTGTCATCTGGAATATCTCATCTTTTAATTCCCGAGACCTACAGTAATCTTGATATTTCTTAAAAAATGCAGCTTTCATATTATCCCAATCAGTTATGACACCCCCACCTAATCCCATAAACGATCATAGGGCTGCCCCTTTTAATGTAGAAGGGGATAGTTTTAGTTTTTGGGCATCAGTGGTGTAATCGTATCCTTTGCACAGCACATCAAACTCAAATAAAAACACATTTGGGTCCTCTGATGTTAAGCCGTGAAATGTGGGAATATGTTGCAGAGGAATAGCTTTCATGGGTGCATTGACTGCAATATCTACTATAGGATATTGTAGCATAGTGGTCTACTGCTAATTCTAGTTTTGGTTCTGGGCCATTTGATCAAAGATATGCCAATATCCCTCTGGGATTTCCAGGGAATTTCTAGGTTGACGAGCAGGGACAGGAATGGCTTTGACAACACTCCCTTTTTTCAGGATAATAAGTATTTCTTGTCGACCTACTGTTTTAGGTGATTCAGGACCTTAGTTCTGAATAAGTTGAACAACACTTCCCTTATCTGGGCTGCTTATTGTTTGGGCAGTTTCAATAGGCGATTTCAAGTTTGTGATTTCTCCCGTTTCCCCTTCTCCTTCTCAGAGATTTCTAGTGTTCCCTTCTTGAAGGAAACTTGTGCAAGGATTCTCAATTTCTTGGGAATCTTGCTCAATTCCCTCTATTTGACTGTGTATCTCAACAAAGGCTTCAGATGGTGATTCTGTAGCCTGAAGGGAACTAGTAGGCTATCTAGAAGTAGTTCTTTTAAATCCTACCGATGGCTGAGATTCAGTTCTTTTAAGGATTTCGTCAATAAAGGTTGTGCACCCAAGGGTCACCGGTCCCTTAGGTTTTTCTGTTTTAGGAGGAATTTTGTTTCGCTTAGTTGATTTATTCACTCAAAGAAACAAACCTTCATTCCTACCTAAAAAAAATAATCTTACCTACTTCTGCTGTGAAGCGGGCTGCGAGCAAGTGTGTTTCTTGCCCAGTGCGTAGGTTCTTACCTTCCATCTTTAGTACCCAATTCTTCGCAAGCAGAAGAAAATCATCTGTGCATTACTCCTTTAAAATGGCATACACTCTCCCCGGCAACGGCGCCAAAATGTCGAGTCATAAAAAGGTAACTTTCGAACACCTAATTATCTCACATTAGTTATCAATCCGGGAGCATCTTTTTATTCCAAGAGTGTACTCTGTTTGAGGCTGCAATTGTCTAAGAGCAATGCTATGAAGATGTAGCATAAAATAACAAGAACAAAAGTAACCAATGTTTGAAAATAAACGTAATTACAGTGACATAAATGGAAAGATTAAACTACTTCAATCTTTGCAGAACATCGATCAGGGATGCAGTAGCAGTAACTCTTTCCCTTAGAAATCGATGCAAGATGGCCAATCTGGGAACTTGGAAGCTAAAGCCTCTATCATCTACAGTTGGAGATCTTAAAGCAATCAAACCGAAAGAATATTCAATGAAAGAAACTTAAACAAAATGCAATCTGAAAAGGAATAGCAGCGTGTAACTACAACTCATCTATTTGCTAGTCAAATACTATGAATAAGTAATGAACAGAAATGGAACAGCGATGCGAATTGAACAACAATTATAAACCTAACATATTCAAGGCACTAGATTTCTATGCTTCAATTCTGTTGACAGCTTCTCACCACGCAACCACCAATTATAACAGATTATAAATCAAAGGAACAACAACTCAAATTAGATACAAGTCAGTGAAGCTTTATGATAACAGTAGAATAATCGAACAACGAATTGTACTTACTGTAAAGAAATGAAACATCAATGACTCTGTATCAATAAACCAATTCAAACATAAAACGCACTCCACACGGCAGTAAACAAAGATTAAAATACAAACAGCAAAGTGATTCCACCAGAGCCGGGCCCTTAGCGCCAGTGAAATACTGCTGGGCTAATTCAGAATTGCAGAAGGTAAATAAAACATGTGTTTTGTATTAAACCAACATAAATTCTTACAGAAATGTTTTCTCTTAAACAGAGAGTTAATATAATAGAGAAAATGCAAAGTCTCTCAACTGATTCCCAATAAAAATAAAAATCCGTCCCCCATCACTAAAGGATGTGGCTTTATATATCAACTCTTTGACAGACCAATCAAAGAACAAGATAAGTTTGAATAGAAATCCCTCAGGATTGAAAGATCCTGAGGGATTCGCTCGTCTACGTTTAGCTATCATTCTGTTTGCGCTGACTGAGGCCGAGCTGTTCCCTGGCTTTTCTGGGCTATTCGTTCCAATCTCCTTGCCCTTGGCTGGATATGATTCAACGCCGATGGAACAGTAGTAAAATTTTTCTCAACCCTACCTTTGGTACAATTGTTCACCTCTCTGAATTCCTGTTCTTCAACCAAAAAGTAGCTTTTATTCATCTTTTCATAGTAATCATAAACCTTGCCAATTCTATTGTAATTCCGATGCTGAATTACCTTTTCAACGCAAACAGGAGTAGATTTATGGTAACGAATGATTAAATGTACAATAATTTCATACCTCTTTCACTGCCCAACAACATCCATTCATAGATCCATAGTTCAAACCACTTCACTTCCTCACCTTCCTCGACTTTTAAATCCCCCATTCCTCCCACAACTTCATATCATGGCAACATGGTATGCTCCCTTAGTCCTTCCTTTGCCTTGACCTGTTCTACTACAAGACTATCAATCCAATATTCCATTATATGATGCTAGTAGTTCTACTAAAACACAAAAACATGTGGATAGAATGAATGATTACTTTGACAGACAAGAAATAGATGATGAAACTGTAAAACTTAGAATGTTTGCTCAAATCTTAGGGGGAGAAGCAAGCAAATGGTTCAAAGGCTTAGCCCCTAATAGTATCAATGATCTTCCTGATTTCCATCAACTGTTCCTAAACAAATGGGAGGTTAAAATAAATCCCCTTCAAATCCTGTCAGAGTACAATGAACTTAAAAGAAATGCTGGAGAGAGTGTCCAAGATTATTGCACTAGATTCAATAGTGTTTATAATGCACTCCCTCCACAAATGAAACCTCCTCAAGGCTTAGCCTTAATAAATTTTCCTGAAGGATTTGATCGATACATGTGTTATCAATTAAGGGAGAGAGGAACCCTCACATTAGAAGATATGTAGAAAGCGACAGTAAGTGTAGAAGCTAACAAGAATGCCATAAGGGAAAGACTGAAAGTAGAGGAAAAGGTTACCTACAAAGATGAAGCTGGACCTTCCACATCGAATTCCAAAATTGATAGTTTGGTCAGAACCATGGAGATGATGATGGAAATAATAAACATGAATGAGAGAGCTTATCCTAAATAAAATCAAATAGCTCCTCAAAATAAAAATAAAAATAAAAATAAAAATCAGAACTTTAGAAGGAATCCCCCTCAAATTAGACAAAGAGGCCTCGATCAACAAGTCAGACCTCCTTTTCAACATAATTATGTTGATGAAGAGGGGATAAAAATATAAGAAACAGAGGAAAATCACATGAACATGTTGGGAGTAAACAATGAGGATATTGTTTTCCTCAATGAAGAAGAACAAGTCACATACATACCTGATGAGGAAGAATCCCTAGAATCAAAATATTATAAGCTAGGCTTTGAAAATTCCATAATGGAAGTACACAAACAATATGAATTGAGAAGTAAAAAGAACCAAAACACTCCTGTTAGTATGAATTCTTCGTCGAAGTGTACGAAAAAGAACCACTTTAGCTACGCATAACTAATAGCCCTAACAACAATAATGGCTGCAAAACATCTTCAGATCTGCAATTAGTAGTTAAAGTGCTGCAACAAACAGATCTATAAATGGAAAGACATTAAGCAGTAAAGTAAAGAGTTTGCTCCATGCATCCAACAGACAAGACAAGAACACGATTTTTGAATGAATTTTTATATTACAGGGCACCCGGGAGGAAACAAGAAGGTGTATCCAGATCTCCTCAATGGGATGGGTTCTTTGTAGTCCTCAGCACTTCAGATCTAAGCTTTCTTTCTCTTGTAGATGTAGAAAACCCAATGTAGAAGGTAGAGCTCAATGGGAGCAACAATGGCAGAAAATGAGACCGAGTGTATAGATCCAGAGTGATCTAGTATGCAACAAAAGGTGAAGAATGATGGGGAAAACCCTCCTATTTATAACAAAATATTGGGTCCTTCTAGATCGTGGTGCATGATTAAAATAATGTTAATCACATCTAGATCCACCTCTATGGAATATTTTATTATTATTTGTTGGAGGGAAAGGGTGTTTGACTTGGGTCAAATTCCTTGATTAGTGAAAAATAAATAAATAAATGATTTATTTATCTTTTTAAGGAAGTGGTTGGGATATAATCAAATAAATAATGATTTATTTGATTAATGGTGGTTGATTTGGTCATATTTAACAAGGAATATTATTAAATAATTATTCCTAGAAAATAATAAGATAACTATGGGTTTATCTCATTAATTTCTTTTTTTTTGGGTTAAACATGACTGGGAATAATAATTAAATTATGGTTTAATTAATTATTCCTTTTGGGGTTTCCTAATTAATCATAGTGAAAGCAGTTTTACTTGGGGTAAAACTGGTCTTACATGGTGTACTTGGGTCCATCTAATGATGAAAAGTTAGATGACCAAAAAATGGTGTAACAACTCCCAAAAATAAAACCTCTAAAAATTCTGCCAAAAAACAACCTTGTAAACAAATCCAAAGATGCAACACAAACTCATAACACAGTGGCTGAAAATTTCTAATCAAAACAAGGGAAAAAACACCCAAATCCATGACAAACATAGTGGTGACCCTAGCAGCACTATCAATTCAACTAATGCTCCTGAAAAAAGTAGTATAACTATTGTTCATAATAAAAACCAGCAGGTTGATTTTGCTAAGAAAACAGTGACTAAAAAGGCTGAAATAAACATTTCCAAAACTCAAAATCCTTTCAGCATAGAGAGTGAAATTGCCAAGATAAAAATCTCTATCCCTCTCACTAATTTATTCACTCAAGATGTATATAGATCCAAATTTTTAAAGGATTTGAACATAGGAGATCAAAATGACTCTGTTAACTTAAATGGTGACCAACCTGAGCTCCTATTTGGACCAAAAATTGAAGGAAAATTTCAAGGAGCAGTTCCTCCTTTTTATGTTAGTCTCAACATCCATGATAACATTCTGCACAATGCCATGCTTGACTCAGGAGCATCACACAACCTAATGCCCAAAGTGATAATGGAAATATTAGGCCTTGAGGTAACTAGACCTTATAAAGATTTATACTCCTTTGATTCTAGCAGAGTCAAATGCCTAGGCCTAATAAAAGATCTATGTGTCAATGTTAGCCCCGTATGAATTTTTTGACAAGAAAACAGGGGGCTAAATTGTCTTTTGAGCCTTCAAGGAATGTGTCTCCTCCGAAAACACATCATCCTTGAAGCCTTTATGTTCCTTTTCCCTTTGATGAATCCTCACTGTTGTTTCCAGTTTAAAGGCCTCTCTGTTGTGAAGAAAATGCCCACCAGGCCTCCATTTTCCTTTTATTTCATCCCCATTAAGCCTCTGTTTTCCTCTCCATGTTCCCTCCCTTAATTCCTCATTAACCCTTTAAAATCATTCCCGATCCCCTTTTAAGCCTTATAATATTCTTTATTTGTATTTTAAACCCTTTATTTCCCCTACCATTACCATCTTTTGGCCTTAAAACACATCTGAAATAGGCCTAAAACCCACTTTCCACTTTATAACAGGCCTGGCACTTTTGGCCAGCCCCCTCAACCACTTCCCCTCCATGAACCCAAGTGCTAAGACCAAGCGCTTAACCGTAAAGAGCTCATCACATCGGAAGGTTGGAGCGGAAGCGCATTTCTTTGTTAAAACAAAAAGCCTCCGATGCGATATTTTTATTCTTCTATCGGTCCCGATGCGATCTGAGTCATTGATATATATAGATCCAATGGTCCAGTGCTAATCGCATCACGCTAGCCTATGCATCTCCTCCTTCTATCTTCCCCGATCGCAATCCTCTGATCCGATCGTAGTCATCGATCTCTCACAAATCCGACGGTCCAAAGCCAATTGCTTCATCTCCCATCAGAGATTTGGCTCTCTGCCTATCCCTTTTCTTATTAGATCATGAACATCCACCCCTTATGATCTGATGGCCCAAGTTAAATTGCCCTCTGCCATTGCCGGGTCCCACTATGTCAGCCCATTTCCTCACATTCTCGCTCATTACCTTTGTAATCCGCCTGCATTAAACTTTAATGTTCCATATTAAAGTTTATTTCATTTCTTCGCCTAACTGCATATTGACACCTCCACTACAGCCACATTTTCCGCTATTGCGCCACCATTCCTCCAGGCCTCCACAACATCTCTTCCGCCACCCCTGGATTTTACAATTTTTTTATTTTTCTGTGCAGGGTACACATAATGATGAATTCACTCTTTTTGCCATAATCGCAGTCACTGTGATTAGGAACATAGAGAGGCTATTACAGCAGTGGCTCAGTGAAGCAGCAGAGATGGATTAAGAGGATTAAGGACTATTAATTGAATATTTGAAACCTAATCTCGTAATCAAAGGAAAAGACGCAGTTTGAAGATAAAGGGCACATGAAACAAGCCGTATCTTCTCTCAGCATTAGTAGTACATTTCTCAGAATAGTACGCCCGCCCATAGAAGTCTTCATGCCTCCCCGAGCTCCCAAAGGCCATTCCACTGACAGAAAGCTTCCAAAGACTGTCAAGACAGCAATAATGGAGGTATGGAAGCCCAAAAGACCTTCAGTCACCTTACTTGCTTCAGAAGACATAACAGAGTGCCTTATAGTCAGAAAGGACTCCAAAGAAACATCTTAGGTCACTATCGACCTGACAGAGACTCCGAACCAAACCACCAAGTACAGCGCATTGCTATTAAGCAGAGTGGGCATGAAACACCTCCCCCAATTTGTCTTAATGGATCGATTTAATGTATCAGCTAACTCCTGCTGTCCATTTTTCCTATAAGAATCCTCGAGAACACTTTGCAAAGGGTTGGATCGCGTTATTGCTGTTGTAGTTGTAGGGATTCACTTTTTACTGTCAGAAAAAGTTTTGGGAGAGAGTAGCAAAGTAGTCTGTAATGTAGTATGCTGGGAGGAGAAAGTCGGGACTATAATCAGCCATTGAGCTCAGTGTATGTGAGTGGTTTTGCATTAATTAATCAAGAAAATTTCACCGGATCATAGTCTATTACTACGGGTGATGTTTTTCTCTTTACATTGTTTTATTACATTTTTTTCATGCTGTTCATTGGTCTTCTGGTACACATCAGAAATATAACATAGGATTTTCCCATGAAAGGTACCCTATGTTTCTGCTCTCCCTACCTTTGATGTTTTCTATTGATAGTGAAATCTAAGAGCAAATTCACGTGGTTTAACCAGTGTAGCAGTTTCTATCCACTGCTAGCTGATGTGTGAATTCGGGGTTTACTGCTTGGTTGTTCTTGTTTAGGTTCAAGCTAGAGGATTTGGGATACTTGGGATTTAGTGTAAGCCCTATCCACTGGGGTCTTTCTTCAACAAATTGGCCTTTCCAAGATCTCGTGAGCTGGTGTCGAAGCATTGAAGGTTAAAATCCCTTCTATGATCTCAGGCCTAGTTCTATGTTTAAATATTATGAGTTTTCCCTTTAAGAGTATGTTGAAGTAGATCTGGAGTTAAATGACCTCTGGTCTGATCTCAAAGTTGCCCTTTGTTTTCACCTTTCCTCCTTAATGTTCCATTCCATCATCTATCTCAAATATCCTTTAGTATAGATGACTTGCCCTATTAAAGCCTTGGCTAAATTGTTTGCAAGTAATCTCCTTTCATGACTCCATAGCCCAATGGATGGCACAGCCTTAACCCATCCTCTTTTGCCAAAACTTCCTACTTCTCTGCTCCTTTCTTCCCATTTCCTTCTCATTCTATGATCCTATGACCAACTCGATGACCAACCCAATCATTTTTCCTTTGTGCTTCATACCTAGCCTAACATCTCAATTTGAGCTTCAAAGATATATCATTCTTTGTTTTATTAGGGAGATCCCTCTCCAGGTCCAGGAGGGCTAGATCCTAGGGCCCCAAAGTGGTTATGATGTTTTCTCATCTTTTGGTTTTGCCAATCCGGCCAAAACATGGGAACCCCAATAGTCAATTTAGCACAAATCCCAGCCAAAAGCTTAGTAATGGACATTGTCGTGGCTCATATACCCCCCAAATATGGTATGCTTATTTCAAGATCTTGGGGTGCTAAATTGCAAGGCACAATGCAAATGGATATGACTTATGCCACCATCCTTGTCTTCAATCAACCTAGAAGACTTTATAGGGAAACACACATGAAATACATGGTGAGTAGCCAAGAAAGACCAGAAAAATCTCGTCTTTATTCTATACATACTGACCTTGACTCATTCATTTTGTACAATGATGAGATTCCTAATGAGCAAGGGTTAGAAAACAAAACATCAGCCAACATAGTGGCATCCATAGAAAAAGAGGAAGGAAAAGAAAAGGCATCCAAGCAGTTTTCTAATTCAGAAAATCACAGCAAACAAATTAAGGGTTTTGAGCACCAAGGTAGCCATAAACATAGTACTAGTCATGATACTCAAAGAGAAAATCCTCATCAAATTGAAGACTTTGAGGAACAAAATAGAAATAAACACAGTTCAGACCTTAAAAAACAACAGAGTGCAGCTATAGTAAACAAGATGGAGAGGAAATTAATGATAAATCTGAAGACAATCCTCTTTGGAGTATGAGTTTTGATGGGTCTTGTATTAAAACTGGTGTAGGAGTAGGCATATGGGTACATAACACAGAGATTAACCATGTTGAAGGCCATTCATACAAATTAAATTTTCAATGCACTAACAACATAGCAGAGTATGAAGCACTCCTCTTAGGACTACATTTATTGAAAAAATTAGGAGCGAAGGGGATAATAGTTCATGGAGATTTAGAATTGATAATTAGGAAAGTAAATGGGGAATATACTGCTAAACATCCCAGACTAAGAGCCTATAGAGATGATGCCATGGACCTATTAAAATCATTTTCAAAATTCAAACTAACTTTTTTCCCTAGAAACCAAAAAATTCTTCCCAATGGATTAGCCTTTGCTGCTAGTACATGTTTGAAACCTTATGAAAGCAAACAATACACAGTTCAAGTCAAATATAAACCAGCGGTCGCAGACGATGAAAAATAATGGCAAGTTTTTGAAGGAGATAAACAAATATAAGACTTCCTACAGTCCAGAAATGAATTTTAAATGCCAAACTTAGATTCAGAGTATGAAGAAGAATGTCCTACTGAGTAAAAATCACTTTCCAAAGAAGAATAATCTCCTGAGATTTCTGATATAAATCTGTTAACCAAAGAAGCTAAACATAAAATAGAAATGTGCATAGATTTAGGAAAAAAAGACATAGAGGTGTTGTAATCCAAAATTGAAAACTTTCTAAAAGGACTGATACCATTAGAAGAATTGTTTGAATTCAATGATGTTGCAAAAAAACCAAAAATAGAACCTACTGAAGATGAAGTAGAAGAGTGCATTATAGGCAGTGAATCAAAGCCTAAGATGATCAAATTATCCAAGACACTGCCAGCTCACATTAAACTGAAATACCTTGAGATGTTCAGAGAATTTTATGATGTGCTCGCATGGAACTATGAATATCTAAAATCATATGATACAAAAATAATCCAGCATAAGATACCCCTCAAGGAAAACCAGAAGCCTTTTAGACAAAAATTGCGCAGAATCAACCCTGTTCGATTACCTTTGGTAGAGAAAGAAATTGGAGAAATGTATGATGCTGGAATATTGTCCCAGTGAAATATTCAGACTCGGTATCCAATCTTGTATCTGTTAGGAAGAAAACAGGAGAAATAAGGCTTTGTATTGATTTCAGAAACTTAAATAAAGCCTCTTTGAAGGATAACTATCCCTTGCCCAAAATGGATCATATTTTGCAAAGGGTGGTAGGTTCTAGAATAATTTCTTTCCTAGATGGCTTTTCACGATACAATCAAGTATTGGTACATCTTGATGATCAACTTAAAACAACTTTCACCACTCCTTGGGGCACTTTTATGTAGGTGAAAATGCTTTTTGGTTTAATGAATGTTGGTGACACATTCTAGAGAGCCATGGATTTTGGATTCTCAGAAGAAATAGGCTACTTCATTGTGATTTACTTAGATGTTATAACAGTCTATTCCAAAACAGATGAAGAACACCTAATACACCTAATAAAAGTCTTTGAGAAATGCAAAAAATATGGTTTGTCCTTAAACCCAAAGAAAATATTGTTTGGTCTCCAAGAAGGTAAAATTCTTGGACATATTATATCTGAAGAGGGAATAAAGATAGACCCAATGAGGATTGAAGGTATATTTCAAATCAACTATCCTAGAAACATCAAGGAACTCCAATCTTTCATCGGGAAGATCAATTTCTTGAGAAGGTTCATACCAAACTTAGTTGAACTCCTTAGAAACATGAAAAATATGCTTAAAAGAGAAGGAGGAGTTAAATGGACCTTAGAAGCAAAGAAATAATTTGAGCTGGTAAAACAAGCACTTACTAGAATGCCAGTTCTTCTCAGTCCTGATTTTACAAAATATTTCTTTATTTTTTCATTTGCATCAGAACATACAGTGGCTGCTATCCTATTACAGAAAAACATAAAGGGGAAAGAGCATCCTATTGCATTTTTCAGCAAGGCATTAAGAGATGCACCTTTGAAGTATATCATAATGTAAAAACAAACTTTTGCCTTGGTCAAAGCTTTGAAAGACTTTAGAGTTTACATTTTACATTCACATATCATAGCATTTGTGCCTCATTCAGTAGTAAAAGACATATTAACACAAGATCCTGATGGAAAAAGAGGAAAGTGGATTGTTGTGATACTGGAATATGACTTAAAAATTAAGCCCACTAAGCTCATCAAAGGTCAAGGACTAGCAAAACTTATGGCTGAATCCAACTTTCAAGCTCTTGATATAAACATGTTTAATGCATTAGATGAACAGGAGGAGGTGGCAACTCCACTTATTGAAGATCATTTTCTTAATTCATCTTGGTATGTTGACATTGTGTATGTGCTGCTTAATCTAAATGTCCCTCCTGGTTTTTCAAAAACAAAGGCAAGGTTTTTAAAGTTAAAGGTTGTAAATTACTACATTTTAGATAAGTGTTTATACTGGAAAAATGCTAGTGGATTATTTCTTAAACTTTTTCTTGAGAATGATGAAGATAAGATCAAGTATGAGTTCCATGAAGGAGAATATGGAGGCCACCTCTACTGGAAGACTACAATGAATAAAATCCTTAGAGCTAGTTATTATTGGCCCACCTTTTTTCAAGATATCCACAAAATGGTCATTGCCTGTCATAAATGTCAAATCTTTGAAGGCAAAATAAAACTGCTTCCCTTACCCTTGCATCCAATCATTGTTGAAGCTCCTTTTCAACAATGGGGTTTAGACTTCATTGGGGAAATCCATCCTTTGTCATCAGCCCAACATAAATGGATCCTCACAGCCACTGATTATTTTACTAAATGGATAGAAGCCATCCCTTCTAGGAATGCCACAGACTCAGTTATCGTTTCATTTCTTGAAAATCATATCCTGTCTAGATTTGGCTGTCCTAGGAAAATTATCACAGACAATGCAGCTGCATTTGGATCCAAAAATATTGTTGATTTCTATCACAAATATCATATTACATTGGGCCATTCCATCGCTTATTACCCTTAAGGTAATGGGATGGAAAAATCCTCAAACAAGAGTTTGGTAAATATAATAAAGAAATTTCTGGAAGAGAATAAAAAATCATGGCACAACAAGCTGGTACATGCATTTTGGGTAGATAGATTAACAGTCAAAAAGTCAATTGGAATGTCCCCTTATCAGCTAGTTTATGGAGTAGATGCAATATTTCCAACCAGTCTAGGAGTGACAGTCATGAAGTTGATCTAGGAAGTGCATTCTCAAGAAGATGATATGATAAGAAGAATAAACCAGACTATACATTTACAGCAAACTAGAGAGGAAGTATACAATAGAGCACAACAAGTACAAGAAAACATCAAGAAGTTATTTGATAAAAGAACAAAGGCAAGTAATTTTAAAATTGGTGAAAAGGTACTAAAATGGGATTATAGAAAATAAGATAAGGGCAAACATCGAAAATTTGAAAATTTATGGAAGAGCACTTATCTCATTCAATCTGTTGTTTGCAACAATGCATTTTTTCTTTGAGAGATGGATGGTATAGAACTTTTTGGGGGTCCTGTCAATGGCAGGATGCTCAAACATTATTTTTGTTACGGTTTTTATTCAAAGTTCTTTTTAATCCATTGTAAATAACATATCTTGAAAGGAAAGTTTGAAAATAAAGTACAAAAACAATAGAAAAAGAGAAAAAGAGGGCAGATAAAATAAAAGAGGTACAACCCCATACCAAAAAAGAGAAGAATCTGAAAGTGTGCAAGTCAAAATGCCACTTCTTGAAAAGAAACTATTATTTAGTCATACAGCCTAATCATGACTGAATAAATTCGAATTTATGTTGATAGGTTAGTGTGAAGAAGATTTTCCAAACTGTGTAATCTTGGCTTATTAGTAGAATAGATTAGGATAGAAGAGAATGGTTCTAAAAAGCTCAAAACCTGAACCAAAGAAAGAAATAAGGATATTCATGATTTTCAGATCTTAAGCCTTCAAATTTTTGTTTTAATTTTCTACAAATAAAGTCTATGTGCAGCTTGTACATAAAGCCATAGCCACCATAGCAAATTAGACAGTTTAATCCTGATTTGACTATGTTTTAAATTTCTGTTTTAGAATATAGAGAATGTAGATTTGTTAAATAGCTTAATCTTGACAGGTAGTAGAATAGGTAGAGAAACATTGAGTTCAACTGTTTAATCTAAACTCAAGGAATAAATAAGAGTAGTAATAGATTAGTTTTTCCTGCTTTCAAATAAAATAATAAAATGATTGATGTCAAAAGGTTTGCAAGTCCAAGTGCACCCTATGAAGAGAATGTTAGGAAGTAGGCTGTGTAGGTAGAATGTTTGGGAGAAAATCATTTTTTTGATACAAAAACTGATCATCTTTTAAAGAAACATGATCAAACAAGAAATAGGTTGTCAAAATGCACCAAAATACAAGGCACTAATCTACTTTCTAGAGATTTATCTCTGAGGTTCTTGACACCTCCAAGGACCTGTCCTCCCTAAGTGGAGCCACTTTTAGCCATCAATAAACTTTTTCATATCCTATGATGGCTAAAACAAGTCTATTAGCCTTCAAGAAAAAAAATTTGAGAAAATTTGTGAGTTCTCGAAAGCTGGTTGTGCCTCTTCACTTAAAAATCCCTCAAAGAAGCCCTGCTGGTATAAAAAGGACTGTTTCAAAGCCTTCTTTTTTCTTCATTCCACCCATTTTATCATTTTACCTTGAACAACCATTTTCACCCTATCGAATCCCTCTTTTCATCCCATTTCCACTCTATTTCTTCAAAATCACCTTTTAAACCTTGTAAATCCCTCTTATAAGGTTTGAAATCCCTTTTGTTATCTATCAGAACCCTTTTCAGGCCTTAAAAATATTTAGTTTGGCCTAATTCCAACTGTTTTAACATTAGGTTTTTAAGCGCTTTTCTGCTCCAGCCCTTAGCCCTTTCTCCATATGACTTAGCCCCGTAACCAGGTGCTTAAGCCCTTGCTCCCTTCCCTTATTTTCTTCTCGAAAGATCTGGACCATCGATCTCACCAGATCGAATGGTATCCGACACCCCTCCACTTCCTCGACCACTCACCCACCTTCTTTCCCCAGAATAGATTTGGACTGTTGACCTAATCAGATCTAACGACTCCCGCTAAACCATACCTTATCACCCTCCAGTCTAAACTATCGATCCGTGACAGAATTGCTGATGTTACCGTCAGGCCCCACCATCCTTCGCCCGTGCACCTATTCAACCATCGCGTGCAACCATAACCGTTGATCTGGATTTCCCAGATTGGACAACCACAAATCTCTTTCACGCCCGATTATCCCAAACTCCTCCAACGTGCATCTTCCATGTGAAACAAGTGGTTTCATGAGGGACACGCGTCACCCTCCAAACCATATTGCATTTGTTTCGACCGATACCACTTACCATCTTGACCCCGCGCGAAAACCATCCCCGATTTTCCAAAACCACCTATCATGTTCCTGCGCCAAATGATAAGTTTGAACCCTGTTTCTTCCCTGATCTACCATGAAACTCCCCTCTATGCATATATCCCCTTCCACATCACTCCATAGCACCATTCCTCGCCTATCTTAGAAATTTTAACCATATAACACAAGTTTTTCTTAATTGTTTGTTGTTTATTGCAGGTTTTAAAATGGTGGCTAAATAGAATAGGCCATCCCACAGATATCTACGTGGTATAAAACATCAGGATGACGATCCTCGAGGCAGGATAAAGCAGAAAAGGAGGTTTGATGGTGTAATTTTGGGGTTTTTAATCAATGTTTCATGGACATTGATTAACCAACGAAACCCTCCAACATGCCAAAGCCACCTGTACACAAAAAGAAATGAAGACCAAAGATGAAGATTAAAGTAAATATCCCGAAGATTAAAATACTTGATCAAGAAGATTATGGATAAAGCACAGTTAAAGGAAAAATCAAATCAAAATTAAAATAGTTAGAAAGGAAAAAAGACAAAAATATGATTAAGAGAGGCCTTAAAGCATAATCAAAGGCTAATCAATGTTTAAAGTGACAAACCGAGACAAATCAGCAGAGAAAAGGCTTCGAATGACAGATTCGTGAAGCCATTAATCCCCCAAAACCCAAAAAATGCCACCTATAGTCCTATTTAATTCAAAAGCATACAAATTGAATGCACAGTCAGAGATATTTTATATAGACAGCTTGGAAGTTATTGCCAGCCTACAAAATATGCCTAAAAGTAAAAGAAAGGTGACTAAGCAGCTCAAAAGTTAATAAAATATTCATTTAATAGAGTTAAAACATCAGATATTCTTTATCTTGGGTTATGTAAATTCCCTAAGGTCGAGAAGCATTTACTCTGTCTTAAATGAACACATTAGAGACCCTTTCCTTCACTCCACCTCCTCATTCATCTATAAATATTAAATGAGGAGCTCATTGTAAAGGGTTGGTTGGTTGGTTGTTAAATGAATTATTATCAAGTGTAAATATTTGCTAAATCTGCTGAAGTGTTGTGATGTAATTGAAGAATACTACACTTAGAAGAGAAGTTAGAGATGTAAAGACCTATTGGACCTAAAGAATGTAACTGGTTTGAACCTCAATAATACAAGCTGATTCATGGGATCCTGGTCTATGTTAATGGTGATGTTATTTCTCACTGTATTATTTTTTCCTTATGTTTTTCATGCTGTCCATTTTCTCTGATAACGAACTGAAAATTTAGAGTAGGATTTACTATAAAGTACCCTATTTCTATTTGAAATCTTTATCTCTATGTTTTCTTCTAATAGTTAAGTTGGAAATGATTCAATAGAGTATAACCAGTCAAGGAATGTTGGTGAGCCCATGTCTTGTTGTGTAAAACTTCAGACATTGTTCTTGAATGATATTTTCATTACATGCTAAGTAGAGTCTAAACCAGGGAAGTCTATGGTTAGCCCTGTCCTCTGGTTGTGTCTTTAATAGTTATTTTGAAATTTTCCCTTTAGAGTATGCTAAAAGCAGGATAGATTCAAAGTTCTTACCTGATCTTAGGTTACCCTTCGTTTTCTTATATGTTTTCTCCTTTCTAAAAGTGGTCTTAGGATTACTGGATTGTTGTCTGAAAAGTGTCCTTTAGTAAGATATTTTCCAAAGAAGTCTATGGTATGCCCTGTCGTTTGGCTTGCTTCAAATAGTTACTTTGAAAGGCTTTTATTGTTTAGTGAAGTTAATAGATTCTTAATTGGTTTTTAACTTTTCTTCTTTCACAACACTTTGATGTTTCATGACACAAATAAATATAAAGAGATCCTTTGATACAAATGACTTGCCCCATGGAAATCCTTGTAGAATTGTTGTACAATAAAATCCTTTTATTACTCCATAGCCCAATGGATTGATACTGTCCTTTGACCTATCCTATCAGCTCAAACATTTTTCAACTTGCTCTCACCTTCACCCTTCTAGTGACCTGTTCCTTTTCTGATATCCATCCTAACCAATCAATCAAACAAACAAGTTCCTTTGAGTTTCATAACTAGCCTAATATCATAATTAAACATAAAGATATATCATTCAAAGATAATAATAGAGAGATCCCTCTCTGAATCTAGGAAGGTTAGATCCTAGGATTCCAAAGTGGTTCTGATGTGGCCCCTGCAGCATTTATTCTTGCCTCTCTCATAAATTACAGGGAGCCAACACCACAGTGAATCAACCAGAATACAGATCCATGATTGGAAGTCTTCTTTATCTAACAGAGACAAGACCTGACATTATGCATGTAGTTCGTATTGTTGGACGATTCCAAGCTAATCCAAAAGAGTCACACCTTCAGGCTATAAAAAGAATATTCAAATATCTAGAAGGGACTCAATACTTTGGTCTATGGTATCCAAAGAATGTTGATCCCACTCTTCATGCTTACACAGATGCAGATTGGGCTGGAAATGTTGATGATAGAAAAATCACTAGTGGTGGTGCATTTTATATGGGGCCCAGATTAGTATCTTGGTTTAGCAAGAAACAAAGTTCTATTGCATTATCTACAACAGAAGCAGAATATGTGGCTACCGCATCATGTTGCACACAACTACTTTGGATGATGTAGAATTTACAAGATATTCAAATCAAATTTTCTCCTCCCATCTCCATTTTGTGTGATAATAAAAGTGCCATTAGTATCTCAAAGAATCCTATTATGCATTCCAAGACCAAGAACATTCCTATCAAGTATCACTTCTTACATGAACAAGTGCTTGAACAAAAGTAGTAAATTGGAGTAGGTTCCCTCCAAAGAACAAGTTGCTGATATATTTACTAAACCTCTTCCCAGGGAAGCATTCGAATATCTCGGACATAAACTAGGAGTTGTCTCTGCCTCTCGGATCAGATCCGCTTGATTTCAGAAGATTAAATTCAGTACACAATATTGATAAAGGAAAATCACGTATATACGCGAGTTTTTGTGCATAAAACCGCGTATGGGTTTTTCTGACAAAAATTCTCTGGGTCAACGTTTCGTAACAGTGTGGTGTTGTTGGGTAATCTCTGTTGTTGTTGTTGTATCATTCTCTGATATTTTTTCTCCTTGATGAAGATGCTTTGATAATTTTCTTGTTGAAGATGTTCAGGATGCACAAGCTAAGGGGGAGCACTTGTCTTGTGCAAAAGGATGCATTGTTGGCATTCTAATTGGTTGCTATGTTATGATCTCATGTTTGAGATTCTTTGGTCTTGGTTATAAGAAGTCATATCTGTAATTTGATGAAAAGGTCATGTTGAGACCTATGATGTATAATTTTTCTACTCAGTCATGTAAGGACTTGTTCAAATTTGTAAACCCACTTGGTTGGGTAGTTGAGTCAAAAATTTTAAACCCTCTTGGTTGGGAAGTTGATTCAAATATGTAATTCCATGTGGTTGGATCATTGATGTAAGTACGAGTCCTTGGTCATAGGAAAGGTCATACACGGTTGAGTCATGTACTTCATTGAAAAATCGGTTTAAAGATCCAGCATGAACTTAGGGGGAGCATGGTAAAATGAACACACATCAGATCTTTAGAGCTCATCTTTCTGCAAGGGAAGAGAAACCTTGTTTTTGTTTTGATCCGCCCTTTGCCCTTGATGTCAAAGGGGGAGATTATTTTGGTGTTTGAATAATGGTTATGATTAATGAGCTTATCTATTGTGATGTTCAAACACCATCATGGTTGCCATCAATTCCAAAGGGAGAGATTGTTGGCAATATGTTGCAATATGTTGTCCTTTATGGCAACCTACTTGATGAGTTTCCTTTTTGATAAGAAAAATATGTGTTAAAGATGTAAAAATGATGTTTCTATAGGTCTGTTCAGATGTGACAAAGGAATTCCAGTAAGTGCCACTGAAATGAAACAGGAAATATTTCTCAATGTATACGCTACTTTTCTGAAGGCAACCCGCGTATGGATGCAATGTATACGCTACTTTTGTGAAGGTAACCTGCGTATACATTTAGGATTAGTATATACACGGTTTTTATGAAGAGAAGTTGGGTATACATGCAGATACAAATGATCCAAGTTGTGTATGCCTTTTGCACTCTAAAATTATGATACTAAGGGGCATTACCATGGTATTAGCCCACAATATTGAGCGATGTATTGTCTATTTGATGCCAGCCAAGAATACCATCAGCAATAGTGTCGTTTTGACTCATGGTATTGGTAAAGGCTAAAAATATATAACGAGAAGAAGATCATAGTGCAAAGGTGTGCAGATGTCTGGGTATTGAATGAATACTTCACTCTGAAGTATATCTACATAGAATGGGTTGGAGTTTATTGATAGATCTGAATTAATAATGCACCTATGAATAAAATTATGGATCATGATATCTGGACCTGAAATGACTATGTATTTTATAGATATTTTTATCGAATGTTTAGATCTGTGATCTGGCGAATGTTTGCTGAAGTTGATCAGGTGATAATGTCCTAAGTGAAAAAAATGCTCAAAATTGTAACTACTCAGAACTGGTAATAAATTGATCGACCGGATATTTTTCTTCATTACGATCCTAATGCCGCAAATGGCACTCAAATCCGATGTCGAATGTGGAAGATATTCAAGTTTTAATTTGTCTAGTAACCTTCAAAACAACACTTTGGAAATAAAAATTTTGGCCTCGTCAGAAATATTGTGAAATGGAAAATTTAATTTCTTTATAAAAAAGGGATGGCCTATTAGTGGGTGCCACGTGGTCTTCCCAGAGGCTTCCATGTGGCTCGAGACCTAAAGGATCAATCTGATTAAAAAAAAATTACGTTGAAAGTTTTTGGTTCATTTGGGCCCGACCCGACCCGACCCGACCTGGATGGGCACGGGTCACCCGCGGGTGGTGTCTCCCTATGAATGGGAGGGCGGAGCGTGAACAGGACCTGGGTCAATAGTAAACGAATGGGCGTGTAGGCGGTTGGTCGTGAACGGAGCCACCAGCAGGGTCTACCCACGGGTCAGAGCTGCACGAGCATGGGTCACGAAATATCGGAGGCAAAGGTTTGGGCGAAGACAAGTTTTAGCTCCTGCGAAGTTAGCCCCCTATCCATAAGACCAGGGCGTAGAACCACAGGTCTAAACCAATGGATAAACACAATACTCTGGTGGTTAATGTTAATGCAGAGTTGTTCACATGTTCACGACGGAGGTTTCGTAGCCATTTAATGCCACAGTCTTTAAAACGTTGCTCCATGGTTCTGCCTGCGGTGGAGTTGGTCCATGTGACCACTAAACCTAACCTTAAATGCTAGCTTTGACGGTTTCAAAATATTAGGTGGGCACACCATTTTGGGCGGACTTTGCCAAAGTTAACGGAGCTAACTGCAGTTACTCCAATTTTTGTTGAGTTTCCTTAGGCCAACTTGGACAAAACTTCAGTTGGGCATAAATTTCACATTATTGAACCTTTTGGAGTGAATTTTTTTTTGATTTCAGGTATTCTTAGCATTTTGGAGCCATTGGAACATGTTTCAGAGCCATCAGAAGTGTCTTTTAGCCATTTTTACTTCAGATAAACTTGGGGAGCCATTAGGGCCTTGAGGGAAACATAGCTGTATTGGACTACACTTCACTATTTTAGGTGAAATCAAAGTCATTGTTAGCTTATTTTTATGTTCTAAATCCATTTTTACAGCTTTTTTGGCCTGTTTTGGTCTTTTTCTCACTGTATTACCAATTTGAGCATCATAATATATCAAGGACATGCCCATGGGAGCCTTGGACCCGACATATGTAGCCCAGGAGGGGGGAACTGCCTCATCATGTTGTTGTGTGTTTATGGTGAAGTTATTCTGCTGTGTTATTCAGATTAAATTTGTTAAACAATAAATTAAAACAACACTCCCTCACACCAAAGTTCATAAACAGTTAACAAAAACACTTTGTTTCACTTGCAAGACTATCTAAACACTTTGCACACTTAATTTAATGGAAATGAATACTTTGAAAAGAAAAACAAATACTTTCATTTTCAGATCAGTTTGGTATTAGAGCTCAGGTTTAGAGGCATAGAAGCTAGAGTTTTTACTCAACATTTATTTTGTTCAAATATTAAGTCATTTGTTTGCAAGTTTTGATGCTGACTAGGTTAAACCTCAAGAGAGGTGAAGGAAACTTGGTTTGTGCACAAAATAATACACAACCAAGAAGGGTTAGAGAACTACCTACAGCTACAAGCATGTCTTCAAGAGAAGGAGAAGCTTCTGAAGAGATGGATCCCAAGGAAGAAGAAAGGGTATTTTAAAAAGCTTTCTTGGATATGACTAAAATGGTAAGGATCCTCTATCAAGAAAGAAATGATAAGATTTTTGGAGAAGGGTCTAAAAACCAAAAAGAAGGAGAGGATTCCTCAGGAGAAAAGAAGGGCAATGATCAGTCAAAGAAAGGGAATGGAGGAAATGGTGATCCACCATCTCCATCGTCATCCTCTTCCTCGATATTGTCTTCCTCGACTTCGGTAAATCAGTCACATAAGTCGAAAAGCATTGGAAAAAATCCTTTTTTAAAGCTCGATTTCAGATTTGAATTGCCCATGTTTAATGGTGAAGTTAATGCAGAGAAATTAGATAATTGGATCAGAAAATTGGAAGTCTATTTAAGGATTCAAAACCTACATGATGACGACACCAAAATACAACTAGCCTCACTAAGAATGAATGGAGTAGCATTGGGATGGTGGGAAGAGCCAAGACCAAGGATGAAATCAAGAAACATGGTAAGATTACTCTATCATGGACTGAATTTATTACTGCAATCAAGAAACAATTTTATCCTCTTTCTCATCTTCAAAAGGCTATAATGAACTAGCAAAACTTTAGACAGCTTAAGGGACAGAATGTGCAAGACTATACCCAGGAATTTAGGAGAAGAGCACTCTTATTAGGGGTAGACTTACACAGTAAAAATACATTGTTGAAGTATATAGGTGGTTTGCACAATTACCTTAAACATACTATCCTAATGTTTAATCCTACTAGTCTAGACGAAGTTTGTGTACAAGCTACACATTTAGAGGCTAGAGGGAAAAAAACTTTTGATGAGGGTAGAAACAAGCCTTTCAAAGGGAAGAACAAAGATAAAACCTTTAAGGGAAAAGATAAAAATAATGCATCTATCAAACAAGAGGGTGAAAAACTCATTTGTAAACATTTTTCAAGAGAGGGCCATGAAGAGAAAAACTGTTGGAAATTACATCCTGAAAAAAGAAACCAGTTTAACAAACACAAGGGGAAGAAGAAAACTTCAACTATTACAACTACACCTCAAGATTTAGGTGATGATTCAGGGGATGAAACCAAAATTTCAGCCATGGGTTTGAAAAGTATGAAGGGAAAGGAAACTGAAACTAAAGCAAGCACTAGTACTTCAAACATTCATGTACAAGCTCCTAATGAGGAATAAAGAATTGAATCGTTGCAAGTGAGGGTAGTCTCAAAACATACTAAAATTGACACACTGTTTGATAGTGGGTCACAAGCAAATCTCATATCAGAAGACTTGGTCAAACATCTAAAGCTTGAGACCATTCCACATCCAAACCCTTATCCACTTGGGTGGATATGCAAGGATGCAAACTCACAAGTCTCAAGAAAGAGCATATTGCGATTCGCCATAACTGCACACTTTATTGACACAGTTGAACTTGATGTGGTGCCGCTTGATATATCAGGAATTGTTTTGGGAAGTCATTACTTATTTGATAGGAAAGTGATCTTCCATCTCCATGAAAACAAATATCATCTCTTTAAATATGGAAAGGAGTTCATTGTCAGAGCACATCGCAAGAAGACAAATATAGTGATGGTATATGTAGGGTAGGTAAAAAGGCTAGTAAATTATAGCAATAGTTTTGTACTTCTTATGGTTAAGCCCAAGGTTGATATGAATCATGAGTCATTTGAAAATTGTGATTCCAAGCTTAAATCAGATTTATATGATGTAGTTGATTCACAACATGAGATGTTTCAGGAATCGATAGGTTTACCTCCTAAAAGGGAGATTCAACATGAGATCCATTTACATCAATATTGTCCTCTTCCTAACATCGGCATGTACCGCTTGCCTATCATGGAGAATGTTGAAATCAAGAGGAAAATTAAAGACTTGTTGGACAAAGGATTCATAAGACCAAGCACTTCGCCATGTGGGTCACCGATAATGTTGATTCCAAATAAAGATGGAACTTGGAGCATGTGTGTGGACTTCAGGGCATTGAACAAAATAATGGTAAATAATCGTTACCCACTTCCAAGGATAGATGATTTGTTGGATCAGCTGAAAGATGCTAAATATTTCACTAAGTTAGACTTACGTAGTGGTTATCATCAAGTTAGAATTGTAGAAAGTGGCATTTAGACATTACGGGAATTTTGAGGTCTAAAATGGGCCTCCTAAGGAAATTATAAAATAATAGTGGAAAAAATCTAATAAGATTTGATGACATCATCAAATTTTAGAGGGAAAAATGAAAAAAAAAACTTTTTCAATTCATATTTTCAACTTATCTCCCAAAGTTTTTACTCAAATTTCGAGCGGGAGTACTCGTTGGATGCGGAATTTAATTCCCCATCCAAGGAGTACCCATGTTGCATAATTTCGATGGGTCATACTACACGAAAAATGAGAAATACATAAAAAAACGTGATTACAATCACATTTTTTATGTATTTCTCATTTTTCGTGTAGAAGAGTTCATCGAAAGTATGCAACATGGGTACTCCTTGGATGAGGAATTAAATTCCGCATCCAACGAGTACTCCCGCTCGAAATTTGAGTAAAAATTTTGGGAGATAAGTTTAAAATACGAGTTGAAAAGTAGTTTTATTATTTTATTATTTTTTAATATTTTTACTTTTTTACTCCAAAAATGGTGAATCATCCATTATGGATGACATCATCATCTTGAATCCTATTGGTTGTTATAAAGTTTATTTTTTTTGTACATTTTTCTTATGAGGCCCATTTTAGACCTCAAAATTCCCCTAATGAAGACATCATTTAAAACCAAACAGGGACTCTTTGAGTGGCTTGTTATGCCGTTTGGTTTATACAATGCACCTGCAACTTTCTTACAGGTAATGGATGATGTCTTACATCCTTTCCTTGATGATTTTTTTTTTGTCTACCTAGATGACATCTTAATTTTCAGCAAGAGTAGAGAAGAGCATGTCATGCATGTTAAGAAAGTACTTGATGTTTTGAAGAAAAATCAGTTATTTCTTAAAATGTCAAAGTGTGAATTTGGAAAGACTTCTTTGGTTTATTTGGGACACATAGTATGAGGAGGCTCTTTGAGAATTGATCCTTCCAAAGTAGAAGCCATTGTGAATTGGCCTACTCCCAAATCCATTATAGAGGTAAGAAGTTTTTTGGGTGCATCTCAGTATTGGAGGAAGTTTATTTCTAAATTCTCTGCCATAGCAGCTCCTATGCATGCAGTGAGTAGTGTGAAGCATGCTTTCCAATGGGGATGAAAGAAACAGAAAGATTTTGATTCTTTTAAAGAGAAGATAATTTCAACTCCAGTTCTTGCATTAACGGACTTGAGACAGCCATTCGAGATTCAGACAGATGCAAGAGATTACGCCATGGGTGCGGTTCTCTTACAACATGGTAAGCCTATTGCATTTCATTCTGAGACATTTAATGGTGTTGTTGTGAATTATCCTGCATATGATAAAGAGTTGTATGCATTGGTACAAAGTGTCAAAAAATGGAAACACTATTTGATGGGCAAAGAAACAATTGTTCATACCGACCATCAACCTTTACAGTACTTGCAATTGCAAAGTAAATTGTAGCAGTCACAACATTTCAGATGGATGGGCTTCCTACAACAATTTCACTTGGTAATAAGGTATAAGAAAGGTATTTACAACAAGGTTTCTAATATGCGTTCAAGGCCTATTATTAGTGCTATTACTTTGCTTAAGAATGATTCTATTTTACATGAGAGCTACATAGAACAATATGCATCAGATGTTGATTTTAAGGATGTGTATGCTAACTTGAGTGAAGGGAATCATGTTGAGGAGAATGATTATCATTTGCATAATAATTTGTTGTTTCATATGGGCAAGTTATGTATACCACAGGGGGAGAGACTAAGCATCATGAGAGAGGCTCATTCTTCTCTCATAGCTAGACATTTTGGGGTAAGAAAAACGATGGTACATTTACAGAGGTATTGTTATTGGCCTCGCATGGTAGATAGTGTTTCACGTTTCATTAGAGGTTGTTCATTATGTGCTATAAGAAAGCCTAGAAATGGGAAGCTTGGTTTATATACGCCATTGTCGGTACCTTCTAGACCATGGGAAAGTGTTTCTATGGATTTTTTTGGAGGGCTACCATTATCTAGAAAGCAGCATGATTATCTTTACGTAGTAGTTGATCGTTTCAGTAAGATGTGTATTATTATGCCATGTAAGAAAACTATAACTGCTGAAAAAATTGCTGATTTATATTTTCAACATGTATGGGTTCGTTATGGCTTGCCTACTTCTATTTTTAGTGACAGGGATTCCAGATTTGTGGGGAATTTTTGGTCCAATTTATGGAAGATGATGGACACCAAGTTGAAGAAGAGTATTGCTTTCCATCCGCAAATCGATGGCCAAACAGAGGTAGTGAATAGAAGCATTGTACATATTTTGAGAGGTTATTGCAGCAAGCATCACAAGCTTTGGGATGAGCATTTTCATTACATTCATCATGCTTACAACCAGGCCAAGCACTCTTCTACAAATACTTCACCTTTTAAAGCTTGTTTTGGGTATTTGCCCAAGTCACCTTTAGATTTTATTCTTGAGAAGTATGTGGCCATTGATGTTCATAGTGACATTGACAAAGATCGCATGTTCATTGAAAGAATTCAGCTCATACATCAGCAAGTTCAAGAACAACTTGAAAAAAGTCAAGGCAAGTACAAGGAAAGGCATGATAAGCACAGAATTGATCATAAGTTTCAAGAAGGGGATGAGGTATGGTTGCATATTAGTAAGGAAAGAATGTAAGGAGAAGGTAAAAATCTGAAGCCTATTCATTATGGTCCATTCAAGATCCTTAAGAAAGTTGGAAATAATGCTTTTCAATTAGATTTTCCTTCATACATTCAAATGTATTCCGTTGTGAATGTGGAAAATTTATGTTTGTATGAACCTCCTTTAATTGCTGATATTGAAAGTGACATTCAACTACCATCCATAGAGGATTTCTTGCTAGAATTTTTGGATGAATTGACAGAGGATGCTATTCTTTATAGAAGGACACACACTTCAAGGAGGGGAAATGTTGATTATGTCCGGGTTGGTCTTAAAGGAAAAAAAACGAGTAAGGAAAATTGGATTGAGGTGGAAAAGGTGAGGGACCTGTACCCTCATCTTCTTAATAGATAATTGAAGGCTTTTGGAGTCAAAAAGCTTCCCAATGGGGAGGTGTGATCAGGTGATAATGTCCTAAGTGAAAAAATGCTCAAAATTGGAACTGCTCAGAACTGGTAATAAATTGATCGACCGAATAGTGTTTTTCATTATTATCCTAACGCCGCAAATGGCACTCAAATCTAATGTTGTATGTGGAAGATATTCAAGTTTTAATTTGTCCAAAAACCTTCAAAACAACGCTTTGGAAATCAAAATTTTGGCCTCTTCAGAAATATTGTGAAATGTAAAATTTCATTTTTTTATAAAAAAATGGATGGCCTATCAGTGGGTGCCACGTGGCCTTCCCAGAGGCTGCCACATGGCCCCAGGCCTAAAGCATCAATCTGATTAAAAAAAATCGATGTTGAAATTTTTGGCTCATTCGGGCCCGACTCGACCCGGCCCGACTCGGATGGGCACGGGTCACCCGCGGGTGGTGTCTAGCCATGCACAAGTGGGTGGAGTGTGAACAGGACCTAGATCAACAGTAAAAAAAAGGGCATGCAGGCATTTGGTCGTGAACGGAGCCACCGGCAGGGTCTACCCGCGGGTCAGAGATGCATGAGCATGGGTCACGAAATATCAGAGGCAAAGGTTTGGGTGGAGACAAGTTTTAGCTCCCGTGATGATAGTCCCCTATCCATAAGACCAGAGAATGGAACCATAGGTCTAAACAAACAAATAAACACAAGAATCTGATGGTTAATGTTAATGCAGAGATTTTCACATATTCACGGAAAAGGTTTCGTAGCTATTTAATGCCACGGTCTTTAAACCGTTGGCTCCATGGTTCCGTCGGCGGTGGAGTTGGTCCATGTGACCACTACACCTAAAATTAAATGCTAGCTCTGACAGTTCTGGAAAATTAGGTGGGCGCGCAGTTTTGGGTTGAATTTTCCAAAGTTAACAGAGCTAACTGCAGTTACTCCAATTTTGGTGGAGTTTCCTTAGGCCAGCTTGGACAAAACTTCCGTTGGGCATAATTTTCACATTACTGAACGTTTTGGAGTGATTTTTTTTTTTATTTCAGGTATTCTTAGCATTTTGGAGCCATTGGAATAGGTTTTAGAGCCATCAGAGGTGTCTTTCAGCCATTTTTACTTCAGAGAAGCTTGGGGAGCCATTAGGGCCTTGAGGGAAACAGAGCTGTATTGGACTACACTTCACTGTTTTAGGTGAAATCAGAGTCATTATTTGTTGTGAAAGTAGCTCCAAAAATAGAAGAAAATATATATAAATGCCTTAGAAATAAGCCAATTTGAGGGGGAAACCTCCAATACATTACATAAATGAACAATTCTTGGATGATACAAATGAACAAAACCTCCTTCTATATATAGGAGTCCATGGGGCTACAATATAATCCTAGTGGGGCCAGAATGTAATCCTAGACAACCTAACAATAATAATGTAAGGGAAAAATAATAAAAATATGGGGGTTACAAGGGTAAAATAATAACAATAAGGGGGGCTACACTAACATAATAAGGGACTACACTATTAATATAGGGACTTAACATGCCCCTCTCCTTCAAACAAGTGTCGTCCTCAACGCTTGATTATTTCTTGATGCCTCTGTATAAAATTATCATCCTCCCTTGTGGAATCTTCTACAGGAAAGTTCTTCCACTTGCTAAGATACTCTGAAATTGATTATACTTGTCAAGTTCTTGTTTCTGTGACTGCTTCAGAAATTATTTCGATGTGATGTTGATCTTCCTGTTGTTTCATTATATTTTGCACCAAAATTAGGTTATCCTTTGAAAGTTGGAGAACTTGTTGTTGATGCTCAATGTGATATTCCACTAATTTATCATCCATATTAGTTATTATTTGATCCTCCAAACCATCCAACTTAGCCTTCATTTCTACTTTTAAACCATCTATGTCATCTTCAGTTTCTCTTCGTAATATCGAAATTTGTTGCACTTGGTACCGTAATTTTGATATCTCATACTGCAATTCTTCCTCTTCATTCATCATAGTATAGATTTTTGAGGGCTTAATTGGTATGGAATTATTTTTTGGAGGTATTATAGAACCCAATATGAAAAAATTCTAAAATATTCCCTTGGAATCACTTCAAATTTCTTTTTCAAACAAACGTTATGCAATTTTAAAAACCAAATACACACCTTTTTCTTGATTTTGAGGAGCTCGATATTGTAACTGAATTATCTCTGTGATTGCGGCTCTTCAATATCTAAAATTTGGCACTAACGTAGCCTTCTAAATTATCTTTCAAACGCCACAGGTCTGACTTGATTTGGATTCTCCAAGGCAAAGTTATGTCCAATCTCCCACAATGACCTAATTATGGATTGGTTCAGTAGAGTGAACTTGTACAACTTGCCACGTGTCACTGTTTCATATTTTAGATCTGAAATTGATAGAAAAGAAAATACTGTCCATGTACTTATGACCACTATTTACGGCACTCCAAACCGATGCTCAGAGAGAGAGTTATGAATATTTTCCCACGATCACCTCTTTGATATGAAATTCAGGAGCCTAAAAAAGAACTACGTTCCACAGATCATATCTTCGAAAATTTTGTGAACCAAGCTCTGAAATTGTGCGATGAATTTCCTCAGGATTTCAGCTTCGTGCCCTGAAAATTTCAGATTCTGAACCTTCGTAGAAAAATATTTATAATTCAAATGCCACGATGACCTGTTTAGATTAAATTAAGGAGCCTGCAAAAAGACCTAACTTCCATAGATCATATCTCTGAAAATATTTCGAACAAATCTCTAAGATTTTGCGATGATGTTCCTCAGGATTTCGGCTTCACACCCTAAAAATTTCTGCTTCTGAAACTTCGTATAAAAAAATTTATAGAAAAAATTCCACGATGACCTGTTTGGAGCAGTGAAACCCTAGAATCCAAAGCTCTGACACCAAATGTTGTGAAACCAGCTCCAAAAATAGAAGAAAAGAGATATCAACGCCTTAGAAATAAGCCACTTTGAGGGGGAAACCTCCAATACATTACATAAATGAACAATTCTTGGATGATACAAATAGCCAACCAAGCCAACCTCCTTCTATATATAGGAGTCCATGGGGCCACAATATAGTCCTAGTGGGGCCACAATGTAATCCTAGCTGACCTAACAATAATAATGTAAGGGCACAATAATAACAATATGGGGGTTACAGGGGTACAACAATAAAAATAAGGGGGGATACACTAACATAATAAGGGACTACACTATTAATATAGGGACTTAACATTCTTAGCTTCTTTTTATGTTTTGAATCCATTTTCATAGCTGGTTTGGTCTGTTTAGGCCCTTTTCTCACTGTATTACCAATTTGAGCATCATAATATATCAAGCACATGCCCATTGGGAGCCTTGGACCTAATAGATGTAGCCCAGGAGGGGTGAACTGCCTCATCATTTTACTGTGTTTTTATGGTGAATTTATTCTGCTGTGTTATTCAGATTAAAGTTGTTAAACAATAAATCAAAACAACACTCCCTCACACCAAAGTTCATAAACAGTTAACAGAAACACTTTGTTTCACTTGCAAGACTATCTAAAAACTTTGCACACTTAATTTAATGGAAATGAATACTTTGAATAGAAAAACAAATACTTTCATTTTTAGATCAGAAGTGAAGGGTAAGATTTGAGCTGTTTATCTATTCTGAAGAGTTACGCAACCCTGCAATGTTTGCAGATCTATATGCAGGTTCGTCTCAGCAAAAGCGCATATATACGCGGGTTAGTTTTAGCAAAAGCGTGTATGGAATCTAAGATCAGTCCTAAAATAGTTGCAGATATATACACAAGTTTGTCTCTGTGAAAGCGCGTATATATGTGGGTTCAGTGAAGTAAAAGCGTGTATGGAATCTATGGTTTTGCTAAAGTGTGTGAAAATAAATGTCTGATCTGTTTTGTTGTTTTACTATTGTCTAACAATGATGTCATCATACAGATCTAGGTTTTTTGAATAATGATTATGCTGCTAGTTTATTATGATTAAAGATCAGTTTTTGGTTGATTGGTTGATGATTCAATGAATGAATTGAAGGGGTTATAAGTTTGAGTTTGATGTATGTTCTTTGAGCTTAAATGTGTGGAGTGGGTCCAGTCTGAAAATCTGATAAAAAGAGGCATACAAGGTGTGTTGTGGAAGCTGTAGGATCCAGTATGACAATTGATGAAACGTGGTCTACAGTGGTTTTGAGGGTTGAAGCCTTCAGTATGGAAGAAGAAGCTTCCTGCCAGTGTTGGGAAATATACTGAGAGGGGGGGGGGTGAATCAGTATTTAGGGCATACTCAAAATTTTTACTTTTCCTTACTTCAAAATCCATACGCTACTTTGCTGAAGACAACTAGCGTATACACACGGATCTCCTTCATTAAACTTGCGTATACACAGAGATATTATTATGCAATTAAATCTTTACTTAGATCTATGCAACATTCATTCTTATGATGTTTATTTAATAGTAAACATGTGCAGTAACAACAGAATAAATCATCACACATAAGCATCACACATGAACAAAAGGATTTTAGGTGGAAACCCAAGTCGGGAGAAAACCACCGCTGTCGTTGTCTCAGCCTTCAATATTTTATTATAGAGAAAACATCTTACAGCAATGTGCAGGCGCAGACTCCTACCAGCACCCAGGCACCCACCTGCGCTCCTTTACCAGCCTCTCCTGGAAGGGAGCTACGACCCCATACTCTCGTTTACCAGCCTCACCTGGAAGGGAGCTACAACCCCCTGACTGAAGGCTACAACCCTCAGCACCACCATGGACCATGTTTCATCAATTTTCACACTGGATCCAAAGCTTCCTTTAGAACACAACTTGCAGGCCACGTTTCATCATATTTTCAGACTGGACCCACTCCACACATTTAAGCTCAATCATACATCAAAACGGATACTTATCAATTCAGACAACCCAGATCAGATAGCAGTAACACAACAGAACAGATCAGAAATTTCATACTTCATCCTTCAGCAAACCCTAGTTTTCATACGCGCTTTCCTTTCACTGATCCTGCGTATATACGCGCCTTCGGCCATACAAATCTGCGTATACTTCTGTATATATTACAGAACTAATTTCTCTGCCCATACACTCTTTCTCTTCAGAAAACCCGCGTATATACGCGCTTCCTTTGTGGAAAACTAGCGTATGGTTCTTGAGACATTTAGGTCATTGCAATTCTTCAGAATAGATACATCACACAGATTTTACCCTTTACTTCAGACAGATGTTCGCCTCATCTCAGATCTAAGCATTCCATAAACAGATCTAGCAAATACAAATATATTTCATATCTAGATACCCTTCTTCATAATTTTCTTCATTGGTGCATCATGCATTCAGATCTATCATTCAAATGTAACCCTTTCCATTCAGATATACTTCAGAGAGAAGTATTCATTCAAGCTCAGACATCTTGCACTCACGCTCATACTTTGCACAATGAATTTCTTCTCCTTATATAGGTTTACCCTTTTTCAATACCATGAGCCAAAACCACATTACTTCTGATGGTATTCCTGGACGGGGTCATATAGACGAATCATTACTCAATACAATGGGTCAATACCATGGTGGTTACCCACAGTTTTGCATATATGAGGGACCAATTCCCATCTGTGAGCTTGATACTGTTGTTTCACGCGTGCATACATCTCGCCCAATACTGAACAAATCCGCGTATGCCTTGAGACATACTCTTTTCATCATGTTCTAGCACATGCGAAGCATTCCTTCATCATTACCTTATTGTACTCATTGTATATACATCGGTTACATCATTTAACAAGTTCATCAAGACATATTCCATCGAGAACAACTTCCCGTAGTGGGTTGCCATCATCTTCATCAAGTGGGTTGCCATTCAAGGACAACACTCTATCAAGTGGGTTGCCATCAAGGACAACAGTCTGCATCATATTGCCAGCAATCTCCCCCTTTGGACTTGATGGCAACCACGATGGTGTTTTATCACCACAACAGATATATATATTAAGAATACAATGACACCATGTCACTCTCCCCATTCTTTGACACCCTTCTTTCTCTTCATTCAAACACCATGTCACTCTCCCCCTTTGAAATCAAGGGAAAAGGGTGGATCAAAACCAACACACTCTCCCCCTTTTCTCCTCATGTTGTAGATCTGATGTGCACTGAAATTACCATGCTACTCCTGAGTTCATTCTGAAATTTCATCCATATGTTTCAATGAAGTACATGACTCTATGACCTTCCTATCACCAAGGACTCATACTTACATCAAAGATCCAACCAAGTGGATTTACATATGAGACTCAAATACCCATCCAAGTGGGTTTACACATTTCAATTCAACTACCCAACCAAGTGGGTTTACAAATTTTGACAAGACCTTACATGACTAAATATTACAATTTTACATCATGGGTATCAACAAGACCTTTTCATCAAATTACAAGTATGACTTTTTATGACCAATACCAGAAAGACCTTAAGAAAGAGAACATATTTCAGAACCATCATAATGCCAACAATGCATTATACTCAGCAAGGCTTATGCTCCCCCTGAATCTGTGCATCCAAGCATCCTTTTCATATGACTAAGGCTCCCCCTTAGTTTATGCATCCTGAACACTTTCAACCAATCATCAAGGCATATTTATCAAAACATCAGAGATTGAAACAGTATTATAAGAATTGGAACACTACCAGAGATACCAAAGATACCAAACATCACTGTAGCTATGCTGAAGAAAGCTAACCCCAAACAGAAATTTGTCAGCAATCAGACATACGCGGTTTTATGTGCATGAACTCGCGTATATACGCGACTGTGTTTCAAGAAATCTGTGTATCCAATACCATCTTCTATATTTTAACCAGATTTGATCCTATGTGAGGCAGAGATAGTGTTCAGCTTCTTTCTGAGATATTTGAATGCTTCCCTGGAATACAGATAGATAGAACAATGTAGTTGTGTCTTCAAGCGTTATCCAATGGGTGTAGCATAAGCACATTAGTAACCAAGCCTTTAGATTCTTTGCAGTATCAATATATTCTTTCCAAGAGAAATTATCATACCAGAACAACATTTTTCAGCAAACAGGGTTCATCCAAAGTCTCATCATAATAAACCATGTATCAAGCCATCATCATAAGTATCACCGTAACCAAAGAATAAGCAGTCACAGTGCCAAAAATGCAATCATTAGTATTCAAACTGCTGCTCCCCCTGAACCAGTGCTCCTGTTCCTGAGCTGACATATCAATTCTCTTATCATCAATACATACACGACTGTGTCTGTTGTAACTCGCGTGTATGCGCGGATTTAGTTCATAGAACTCGCGTATGGAAAGTCAAATGTGGAAATTTCACATTCCTCCATCTCCCCCTGAACTTGTACTTCCCGTACCTGTCTTCTTCACATCATATGCACTGTCAGAAATAAACATATTCAGAATTACCAAAACAATCATGGAAATCACCATACATCGCTCCCCCTGTGATGATACATTACTAAATCTCATAATGTATCTCACATCACTCCTGCAGCCATTAAGAGAAGTAAGCTTTAGAAGCGGATGACTGCAGTAGGGTCAGTATTCCCTACGTTTCTGACCGGTCCTCCTTCTTTTTCCAAATTTGCTTGAACTTTCTAATCGTGTGTTGGAAATTGTCCACTTTCTCAGATCTGTTCATTCTACATTCTTTTTCTACATGTCCATACTTGTTACAAGCATAACATCTCATGTGGCTAGAGAAATAAGTATAAGAATCATAATGAGCTTTTCTATTCTTCCTTCTATTGCAATCAACAGCTTTATGTCCATACTTGTTACATGAAAAACAATATCCCTTGAAGAAACCAGAGTACCTTTCTATGTAGGATCTGTTAGTTTGTGGCTGAAACAATCTGCTCCTGCAATTTGCTGCAACATGCCCATAATCATGAAAATTAAAGCATTCAACATTATTGAATGATTTCATTTGAGAATTCATGATTGTAGGTTGACTTTTAGTTTCTTTCAACACTTTAGCACTTCCTTGTGAACTAGATTCTCCTTTGACCGTTTCATGAAAACCCAGACCAAGTTTGATAGAAGGAGACCTTTGACTACTAAGAATATTGTCCAAAATCTTAGTACTATCTTGAAACCTCAAAAGTTTAACATTTTCTTCTAATTTACCTTTGAGAATGTTTACCTCCACCTCCAAGGCTTGGCATTGCTTCTTCACGCTTTCTTCTTTCCTTCTTCCGCCTTCTACTTGGTTATTCAGATTTAGAATCTCTTCTTTCAACCCATTTTCTTGCTCTCCAAAAGTTTGTAAGAGTTCTTCATTCTTCTTCTTCGATGCTTTGAGATTTACTTTCAGAGATATGTTTTCTGCTTCAAGTCCTACATTCTTCTTATTTGATTTATCCAGGTCTTCTTTGAGGGAAATGATTTCTGCTTCAAGATTTTCCTCTTCAAATGATTGTAGAGGTTCCTCATTCTTCTTATTTGATGCTTCAAGATCAGCTTGTAGAGAGATGATTCCAGCTTCAAGACCTTCATTCTTCCTTTTTGATATTTCGAGATCTGCATTTAGATCGTTGATTTCTGCTTCTAGTCTTTTCATTCGATTGGATGCATAAGCATGAAACCTTTGATACTTGTGTATAGATTCACTCTCCTTAGATGATTTTTTCTGATCTTCAACTTTAATCTTGACAGCTTCTTCTAGATCCATACTGTTACTTTCACTATCTTTACCTTTGCATGCACAAGAGAGTAAAATACAAGAACAGTGATCAATACCTATTTCATCTTCTTCAATTTCTGCTATACATGATTTCTGAGGTATCTCATTTCCTTGAGTAACCTTCTTCTTTTGCTTCTTTTCCATGAGAACTTGTAGAGCTTGGTCAGAATCTTCTTCATCTTCACTGGACACTTCATCACCATCTTCATTTGAATAATAACTCTTCCTCTTTTCAAATTGTTTCCCTTTACCATGTTTTTCTCTATAAGGACATTTAGCAGCATAGTGACCAACTCTTCCACAATCAAAACATTTAAAGGGAAGCTTACCTTTGAATCTTCCAATACATAGTTGGAGTTTTCTCACAAAATTCACTTCTTCTTCTTCGGATATATAGCAGGATTCTTGGACAACTTCCTTTTCTTTTCCTTTTGTAGACGCCTTAAAAGCAGCTTCTTTGATTTGAGAAGGACCTCCTTGTGTCATTTCAAAAACAGTCAGAATACCATGTAATTGAACAATAGTAAGACTTTGCAGATCTTGCCTTTCTTCAATAGCTGAAACTTTAGAGTCAAATTTTTTAGTCAAGGATCTTAAGACTTTTTCCACCAGAGTAGTATCGGTTATGGTTTCACCCAAATTTCTCATTCAATTTACAATATCATCTAGACGAAGAAAGAAACTGGCAATACTTTCATCACTATGCATCCTTAAATTTTCATATTCAATTCTGAGAGTTTGGAGTTTTGCACTTTTTACCTTTGTATCTCGTTCATAGCTCAGAATGATTTTGTCCCATATTTCTTTTGTTGAATTTAGCTGCATCACTTTAGCAAATTATGGTTCGGACATGCTTCCTAATAAGATATTCACTGCTTTGGCATTGATTTCATACTTCTTCCTTTCAGCCGCATCAGTAGGAATACTTGCCGGATATTGATAGCCTTCTTCCACGATTGCCCATACTTCTGCACCAAGACTTTGCAGATATGCTTTTGTTCGTACCTTCCAGAATATCAGATTGCTTCCATTGAATAGAGGTGGCTTTATAGACATTACTCCTTCATGACTTCCCATTGCAACGGATCTCCTTCAAGCGATCAAGCTTCTGCAGAAGGACCTCCTCTGATACCAATTGTTGGGAAAAATACTGAGAGGGGGGGTGAATCAGTATTTAGGGCATACTCAAACTTTTTACTTTTCCTTACTTCAAAATCGATATGCTACTTTGCTGAAGACAACTAGTGTATACATGCGGATCTCCTTCATTAAACTCGCGTATACACAGAGATATTATTATGCAATTAAATCTTTACTTAGATCTATGCAACATTCATTCTTCTGATGTTTAGTTAACAGTAAACATGTGCAGTAACAACAGAATAAATCATCACACATAAGCATCACACATGAACACCAGGATTTTAGGTGGAAACCCAAGTCGGGAGAAAACCACCGCTGCCGTTGTCTCAGCCTTCAATATTTTATTATAGAGAAAACATCTTACAACAATGTGCAGGTGCAGACTCCCACCAGCACGCAAGCACCCACCTGCGCTCGTTTACCAGCCTCTCCTGGAAGGGAGCTACGACCCCCTGCTCTCGTTTACCAGCCTCACCTGGAAGGGAGCTACAACCCCCTGACTGAAGGCTACAACCCTTAGCACCACCATGGACCACGTTTCATCAATTTTCACATTGGATCCAAAGCTTCCTTTAGAACACAACTTGCAGGCCACGTTTCATCATATTTTCAGACTGGACCCACTCCACACATTTAAGCTCAATCATACATCAAAATGGTTACTTATCAATTCAGACAACCCAGATCAAATAGCAGTAACACAATAGAACAGATCAGCCATTTCATACTTCATCCTTCAGCAAACCCTAGTTTTCATACGCGCTTTCCTTTCACTGATCCTGCGTATATACACGCCTTCGGCCATACAAATCTGCGTATACTTCTGTATATATTACAGAACTAATTTCTCTGCCCATACGCTCTTTCTCTTCAGCAAACCTGCGTATATACCCGCTTCCTCTGTGGCAAACTAGCGTATGGTTCTTCAGACATTTAGGTCATTGCAATTCTTCAGAACAGATACATCACACAGATTTTACCCTTTACTTCAGACAGATGTTCGCCTCATCTCAGATCTAAGCATTCCATAAACAGATCTAGCAAATACAAATATATTTCAGATCTATATACCCTTCTTCATCATTTTCTTCATTGGTGCATCATGCATTCAGATCTATCATTCACCTGTAACCCTTTCCATTCAGATATACTTCAGAGAGAAGTATTCATTCAAGCTCAGACATCTTGCACTCACGCTCATACTTTGCACAATGAATTTCTTCTCCTTATATAGGTTTACCCTTTTTCAATACCATAAGCCAAAACCACATTACTTCCGATGGTATTCCTGGATGGGGTCATATAGATGAATCATTACTCAATACAATGGGTCAATACCATGGTGGTTACCCCTGATTTTTCATATTTAGAGTGCTTTTGCCCATACGGGATTTGGTACGTTGTTTCCCGCGTGCATACGCTACTTTGTCTAGACAAATCCGCGTATGCCTTGAGACATACTCTTTTCATCATGTTCTAGCACATACTGACATTCCTTCCATCATTACCTTCTGTACTCATTGTATATACATCAGATTTACATCATTTAACAGGTTCATCAAGACATATTCCATCAAGAACAACTTCATCTAGTAGGTTGCCATCATCTTCATCAAGTGGGTTTCCATTCAAGGACAACACTCTATCAAGTGGGTTTCCATCAAGGAAAACACTCTGCATCATATTGCCAACAACCAGTAGAAGTTGGTGTTCTGTTCAGGGGGTTGAAGCTCCCTTCTAGGAGTGGATGGTAAATGAGATCAGGGGGTTGAAGCTCCCTTCCAGTAGTAGCTGGAGAACTAGAGAAGGTTGCAGCCTTCTGCAGGTGGGTGCCTGAGTACTGGTATGAGTCTGTGCCAGTATAATATTGTAAGAAGTTTTCTTTATAATAAATATTGAAGATAAAGACGACTGCATTCGTGGTTTTCTCCTGAATTTGGTTTCCACCTTAAATCCTGGTGCTCATGTGTGCTTCTTATGTGTGATGATTTATTCTGTTCTTACTGCACATGCTTACTGGTTACTAAACATCTGATGAATGAATGATTCAATGATCTAAGTAAATAATTATTTGCATAATAAGATCTCTAGACCTATGCAAGTTTTCTTAAGGATATCCACGTGTATACGTGAGTTGGGTTAATTAAAGTCGTGTATAGAATTCTATAAAGAAAAAGTAAAAGTATTTTTTTAGTGAGCTCTAAATATTAATTCACCCCCCCCCCCTCCTATCAGTATTTTTCTCAACATTAAATACCGCCCATTTCGCACAGAAATGGAATGGGGGTGATTGCACTACTTTTCTATGCGATATGGTGTCCTTGCCATCAGATCTTGGGGTTAAATGTGAACGGTCCAGATCTGTTAGGAAGGTGTGCCAGAATGGGAGTGGGTCCAGGGTGCTTATATGTGTGGCGGGAATGACTTAAACTTTATAAAAATGTGGTTTAATAAATTTTAAAGTTCAGGCATTATGAAATAAGCGTGGGGCAATGTTTTAAATGTGTTAATAAAACTTTTAACCAATGTTTCAACACAGGCACAGGTTTTATTATTTATATGGTATAATAAACCTTTATCAATTGTTTAAATATCATAGAGGGAGGATATAATGTTTAAATTAAAGAATTCTGAAATGTTTCAATTATTCATATATGAGTGCGGGTTTATTATTATATAGTTTTTTTCAAATGTAATTAACACTTGTTAAAACTACATGGGGTGGGATATTTGCATAGAGATATGTTTAGACTAGTGGGAAGTTGGGTAGGGTTTTATATTTTGCACACATTGGATATTAAACATTGGTCTAAACATAAAATAGTGGGTTTTTAGAGGGTTATTTAAACCAAAAGGTTTAAATATTATATGGGATGGTGAATTTAGGGATTTAATACAATAAGTTAGGTGTTAATATGAAAAAAGGAATATTGTAATGAGCATAAAATACATGTTAACTCTAAGTTAAGTGCCAAAAATAAAGGATTGTTTTATTTTTATTATATTTCACACTTTAACTTAGGATACACTTTTAACTTAGGATAAAATGTATTTTGAGGGTTTATGAATGATTTTTGAAAGGGAATGAAATTAGATATTTAGGTTTAGCTTTTACTAAGTAAAAATAGGTTTTACTTAGGAAAATGGATTATGATTTATGAATGAAGGGTAAATGTTGATGAATGTGGGTCTAGTGTGCGAATTCGATATTTTTAACTAATCAGTCATCGAGCCTTGGGTCCGGTCCCAACAAAAGTCAGAGAAATGCTCTAAGCCTTTTTGACTGATAGTTAGAACACTGAATATTTGTAGGGGAGGGGAAATTAGTGATTTTTGCCCGATGATTCTTTATTACATGAGTTCTCAACTACTTTCTACCTACCCATCTTTATTTCTAACATTTTTACTTCATTTTCATGGGTGCATTTAGGCTTTCAAACCTAAATTTTTTTTTTTTTCAAAGGATAAAACTGTCTAAATCTACCTTATTTCATCCGAGGGCTCAGATTAAACTATTGAGCTCCTCATTATTCTCTACCTATCTACTGATTTGTTAATTTTAAATTGTTTGACAAATATTTATTCTCTATCTAAAACATGAAATTGAAAGCATGAAAAGTAAATATTAAACTATTTAACTGATCATGGATTATGGCATTTATTGACACACTGCACATAATCATTATTTTTGTGGTAAAAGTAAGGATTTTCTCACTTTCAGGTCTTATTTTATCTCTTTTTTCTTTTGGGGTCTATATTTTTCTAAGTCTTTTGATCTTTCTTTTAGGACCTTTTACCCTCTTTTTGGCTTTTTATTATTTTTTCATTTTTTCAAAATATGGGAAAACAACTTGCAGAAAGCAAGGTATGTACATGTTTACAAGACTATCAAAGTAAATTCAAAATTTATGAACCTTATTATTATAGGACCCTAATAGTGGCTCCACATGGGGATGGCATTTCCTGGTGAAATGTCAAGAACTTTAAGACTAGTAGCCTTTGGAATTTGACTGTGATGACCCTGTAAATGTCTTTTGATATCTGCAACTATTCATACTTATGATATTTACCTCTCAAATCTTAGGTCCTTCTCTCCAGGCTTCAACTTCGTTATTGAAACATCCAATCCAATCTAAAATGTGCAATGTATATGTACAATGATCAATGTGAATAAAAAATAACTATTTGTTAACTTAGGAGAGTAGTAGTGCTTCAACATTCTGCCATTTACTGGTCCTTCTTGCAGATCTGTTCCATCCATTTCTTTCAAAAAGAAATCATTATTACCTCTATATCCATAAATCACATGAGGTCATTTCCATAGAAAATAAAATTTTCCATGTTTACCTTTGTCTTCTCTTCTGGAATCCCACTTTAAAACTTTATCTCCAATGTAGAAATCATCCTCTTTACTCTTTTTATCAAAAAATTTATTGATCTTATGCTGAATGACTTGAGATTTGATATAAACTTCTTCCCTTTTTTGTTGCAAGTGAATAGTTTGATTGATCCTTATTTGAATGTCATTTGTTTCAACTTGTAATTCTTGGATAATTTTCATAACTGGTACACCTAGGGAGGATGGAAAAACAACATCCATTCCATAAAAATTTTGGTAAGGGGAAGTACCAATGGATTTTTTGGTAGTAATTCTATCTTCCCATAAGGCATTGACTAACTTCTTATTCCAATTCTTTCTATTGTCTTGGGGGTAATATGCAGAAGAATGACCTAAGTTAATATGGTATTTGTGGCAAAAGTCAATCATTTTCTTGGATTTGAATGTTGTTGCATTGTCAGTAATGATCTTTTGGGGATGTCCAAATCTTTAAAGAATTTTGCTTTCTAGGAAGGAAATAATGACAGTATCTGTGGCTTGTCTGGAGGGTATGGCTTCAATCCACTTTGTAAAATAATCAGTGGCTTTCAAAATCCACTTATGTTGGCTTGAAGAAGGAGGGTGAATTTCACCAATGAAGTCTAAACCCCATTTTTGAAATGGAATTTCAGTTGAAACAAGCTTTAAAGGGAGGTGTAATAATCTCTTCCTAACCTCAAAAATTTGGCACCTATGACAGGAGGTTACATACTTTTTGACACCAGCAAACAAAGTAGGCCAGTAAAAACTAGCTCTCAGGATCTTTTCTGCAGTATTTTTCCAATATAGATGTCCTCCACAGTCACCTGCATGAAATTATTCAAGTATTTTTTCAGCTTCTTCCTTTAATAAACAATTTAATAAAATCCCACTATGATCTCTCCAAAAAATTACATTGTCTAAAGTACAAAATTTTACTGCCTTTAGTTTTAATAATCTAGCTATGGTTCTTGAGAAACCAGGAGAAGCTTGTAAGTTTAGGAGTAAAAATATGATATATGTATACTAAGGTGAGTTTGAGAAGGCTTCACTAATCGTTGGAGTCACCATGTCTTCCTGATCATCTACTTGGGCAATACAATTTATGTCTAGGGAATTACAGTTAGATTCAGCCATAAGTTTGGATAATCCTTGACCTTTGATGAGCTTTGTGGGTTTTATATATATGTCATATTATAAGATAGTGGCAATCCCATCAGGACCATCCTGAGTAAGAATAAATTTTACTACAGAATTTGGGACATAGGCAATGATGTGAGAATAGATAATATAGAATTTGAAGTCTTTAATGGCCTTTACCAAAGCTAAGGCTTGTTTCTCCATGATGTTGTACTTCAAAGGGGCATCCATAAGGGTCTTACTAAAAAAAGCTATGGGTTGTTAAAATCCCTGGTCATTTTTCTGCAGTAAAACTGCCGTAATGGTGTGTTCTGAAGCAAATGAAAAAATTATAAAATCTTTCTTAAAGTTAGGACTTATTAGGGCTGGATTTTTAGTTAAGGCTTGTTTGATGGAGTCAAATGATTTTTTGGCCTCAATAGTCCATTTAAGAACTGAATATTTTTTAAGCATGTTATTTAGTTCTCTAATTATCTCAGCTAAATTGGATATGGATCTTCTTAAAAAATTAATCTTACCTAAAAAGGCTTGTAACTCTTTGATATTTCTTGGTGGAATGATTTTAAGAATTGCTTCTATCCTAGCAGGATCTATTCTAATTCCTTCTTTAGAAATTATGTGTCCAAATAACTTGCCTTCTTCTAATCCAAATGAACTTTTCTTAGGGTTTAAAGAGATGCCAAATCTCCTGCATTTAATAAAAACTTGTCTCAGATGATCCAAGTGTTCATTATCAGTTTTGGAAAACACAGTAATGTCATCTAAGTAAATTACTAAGAAATAATGTATTTCCTTTGTAAAATCTATGTCCATAGCTCTTTGAAAGGTTGCCCCTGCATTCATTAGACCAAAAGACATTTTTACATACATAAAAGTGCCCCAAGAAGTAGTAAATGTTTTTTTGTCTTGATCTTCTTTTTGGACTGAGATCTGGTTGTATCCTGAAAAGCCATCTAAAAGTGAAATCCTAGAAGAGCCAACTACCCTTTTTAATATGTGATCCATTTTAGGTAAAGGGTAATTATCTTTTAAGGACACTTTGTTTAGATTCCTAAAGTCAACACATAATCTTATCTCTCATGTTTTCTTTCTTGTTGGAACTAGGTTGGAAACCCAATCAGAATATCTGATTGGTGCAATTATTTGTGCATCATACATTCTTTTCACTTCCTTTTCTATCAAAGGCAATAAAACAGGGTTAATTCTTCTTAACTTTTGTTTAAATTATTTTTGGTCTTCTTTTATTGGAATTTTATGTTGAATTATGTTGGTATCATAATATTTGAGATCCTCATAACTCCAGGAAAAAACATCTTTATATTCCTTTAAAAGAGTAATATATTTCTCCTTTTCTTGTTGAGGTAAGGTTTTGGAAAGTCTGATTATTTTGGGTTTTAACTGTGTACCAATATTGCATTCTTCTATATCAGATCTAACTAGCTCCATTTTGGGTTTTCTAGCTATATCATTTGAGTCAAAAAGATCTTCTAAAGGAGTTAAACCTTTGGGTAAGAAATTATCCTTAAGATTAAATATGTCAGATTCATCATCAATAATTTCTTCAATCTCTACTTTCTCTAAGCTATCTATATCTAATTGACTAAATCTAGTTGGTTTAGCAAACTCTATTATATTTACATCTATGTTATTTAAATCTATTTCACAATATAAATCTTGATATATAGTACAATCTGTATCTATCTTACATTTCTGAAATTCACCTTCATTGTTCATAAACTTGTAAATCTATTCATCTTGAGAAAAAAATTGCCAATACTTTAAGTTGTCTGGAATTATTGGTCTATGCTTGACTTCAGTAGTATATCTGTGATTAGGTTGGAATGGTAAATTGCATGTACTAGCAAAGGTTCCAAGATAATGAGCCTGCATATTTTTCTTTCTAGGTATAGCAGCAAATTTACATTCCAATAAATCATCAGCTAAATCTAGCACAGTGTCTTTGTATCGACTTAATCTAGGATTGTAAACAGAATATAGTCCATTTATTAGTTTTATGATCAATTATGAATCTCCCATGATTAAGATTATTTTTCCTCCTAAGTTCATAATAATTTGGAGTCCTAGAATGAGGGCTTCATACTCAGCCATATTATTGGTACATTTGAAATTGAGCCTGAAAGCATGGCCTTCTAAGTGATTAGTCTCCATGTTGGTTATCAAAAATCCTACTCCTGCTCCTAACTTATTTATTGAACCATCAAAGTCTAAATGCCATAAATATTCATGAAAAATATTATCATTATTTGGTGTTTTCTTTTTATCTATTAGTTGAGTTTGGATTTCATTAGTTTTAGAGTTACATAAGATAAAAGAATCAAGGTCAGTTTATGTGGAGTAAATTGGGTAATTTATAGATCTTTCCATTATGGCTTTAGGCATTAGATTATGAGAAGCTCCTGAATCTAGCATGGAATTGTGTAAAATTTGATCATGAATGGTAATACTGATATAAAATGGAGGAACTGCCCATCTACATGTTTTCCATTCACATCTGGGCCAAAAAACAACTCTGGCTAATCATCATTCATATTTATGGAATCTTCTCCATCATTCATGTTTAATGTTTCAGTTATGGTTGATTTATATAAGTCATGTTTTACCAATTTTGTCAGAGGAATTGGTATTTTTAACTTTGCAATTTCAGATTGTATGTTGAATGTAGGTTGAGACTTATTGATTTTAATCAATTCTTCTTTGGTAACTATAGTTTGTGTTGGTTTGTCTTGTTTTTTTACAGTTATGTTTTCATTTTCAATTGGTTTAACATTTTTTGTTTGAGTTTCTTGTGTTTTACTACTCCTAACTTTATTTTCATGGATTGTTTGTGAAGAAGTAGATGTTCTTTTAGACTTAGAATTATCAACAGGTGCTTTTGAAGCAGTTGTTTTTGGATCCACTGATTTAGGATCAACAGAGTGTATTTTAGGATCTAAATTTGTTGTTTTAACAGAATTAGAAGATTTTGCAGTAGTATATTTCTGTGAATATTTTGTAGCTTGAGAAACTTCATGAGTAATATCAACAATTTTAGGGCTTGATGCATTTTTAGGACTAGAAATGTTTTGGGAAGAACTAGAGTTTTGCTTATTTTCCCTTGGGAGAACTTGCTGAACTTTTGATTTGGGAGCTTCTATTGTTTTCTTATTCTGAGCTTGGGAAGTTTTCTTGGTAGAAGGCTCATTTTTTTTCTTATTTATAAGGTTATATTGATTATGTATTTCATTTATAGCATAATCGTAACGTTGTTTATAATCAAAGGATTCACTTGAGTATAATTTGAGTTGCTGGAGTTCAAATAATTCCTGATCTTCCTAAGTGAGAAAAATAGTATTATTATCATATATTCCCATTAGATTTATTGCATCCTCATCATCATCATTATTCTGAGAAATTTCGTCATAGTTCTCTTGGAAGGGGGGCCTTATTGTTTGTTCTCGGGCTGTTTCTTTTTCTTTTCCTGAATTTTTGTTTTTCCTAAAATTGGGATTTCTGATTTGTTGTTGATTATCCCATTGAGGTCTTCTCTCTATGTTGTCTATTCAATCCATCATTTTGTCTAAATTTTTAGCTAACATGTCTATTTTTCTGTCTGAATTGGAAGTTTCTTCTTTAATGGTCACTCTTCTCTCATTTCTCAGTCTAGCTTTTTTGGATAAAATGTTTACTTCTACACTAACAACATTTGTTTTCATTCTTTCTAAGGTTTCTGCATTTCTTTCCCTCAATTGATAAGCCATGTTAGTATCAAATCCATCAGGAAATTTGAGAAGGACAGAATTAGGAGTGGTTTTAATATTTGCAGGGATGGAATTGTAAACACTGTTATATCTACTGTAGTGGTCTTGGACTGACTAATTTGGAGCTCTTCTCATGGCATCAAATTCAGAGAATATTTAGAGTGGATTCTTTTTCTTTTCCCATTTATTTTAAAACAATCTATGAAATACAGCTAAATCAGTTACACTACCAGCAGCAAGACCTATAAACCATTTCTTAACTTCCCCTATTAATTTTTGTGCAAATAACCTCATTTCAACATATGAATCATCAATCTCATGAAGTTCAAAGAAATCTGTCATTTTAGTTATGTGTTGCTGAGTTGTATAATGGGTAGTGGCATCAAACTATGGTATCTTACTCTAATAGTCTTGAGGCATGTCATGAATTTGTTGTGGTAAGACTAAGGTATCATACCTAGCAGCCATAGCTTGAATTTTAGCTTGGATAGGAGGTAAAGTAGAAGTTCTTGGTGCTGAACTAGAAGTGATAGATGATGAACTAAAAGATGTAGTTGAAGTGCTGGGAAATGAAGCCGGAATGTATGTGTAACTACTAGGGAATGAGGATGACGTGTTTAAAAAAACAAAAGGTGAGTTAGTGGATATAGTGGATGAAGTGAGTGTTGGAAATAGTACTCTAGGCTTTAAAGGTAATTTTGGGATAAATGGATCTATAGATGTGGTAGTATTGGAAGCTATATATGATGCAGCAGCATATAGAGATGAATCTACAGCTGGTATTATGGTGGTATATAACTGTGAAACTGAAGGCTTAGTGGTATAAGCTAATAATTGAGCTAATTCAATAGCTTCATCAATATATTTTAGAATAGTAGTATTAAGCTCTTCAATATTAGTATGATATTCAACTTTCTTTGATTTAGATTCTATTGTAATATATTTCTGTTTTGTTTCCAAGAATGAAATAAAAACAAGGTCTAAAACATCAGTATAAAGATCACTTTCAGTTTCACTTCGAAACGAAGAATGCTCAAATCAGATCAAAATCTATATCTTGTAAACTTACTAATTCTTGTGGTAACGAATTGACACTTTTGAATAATACTTCAACTTCTAAATATTCTATTTGTTTTTTCTTTTTGCCAATTCAGTCTGAGTTGTCTACTATTATAGTAGGTTTAGGATCTGGGTTAGTCCTGGTATAGTAAATTTTCCTAGAAGCCAAAATTATTGTTTTTAATACCCACAACTTATAAAAACAATATTAAAGTAAAAGGAGGTATAAAATGATTTTCTTTAAAACTAGTTTTATGAATGAGGATTGGTTGGTTCCCCAGTATGGTCGCCAATAATGTTATCTCTCTAGTAATTCTAAAGTTGTGACATTTTGGTTTTTAGTCAAAGAATATTAGAGGTAAACACAAACCAACTTCAAACTCTAGGATCTAGCCTTCTTATGGTTCAGACAGGGCTCTCTCTTTAAAATTTAACTTTGTTTTGATTTGTAAATATTAGGCTAGTTATGAATGTGCAGCTTTGGTTTGGTTTTGGTAGATTTTGGTGAGTAAAATCACTTGAAAGGACGGATAGTGGGAAATATATTTGTCCATTGGGCTAAGGAGTTAAAATCAAGCAAATAGAACTGGGATCAAGGGTAAAAGGTCAAATTTTTTCAGGGCAAGATAGATAACCCTTGAATATCTTGGAAAGTTGTTTTTATGAGGTGATATGATTGGGACAAAGGGAACTTAAGAATCCCTTGATATGGAAAAGGAAGTAATAGGAAGAGGTCAAACGAGAGAGGGAGAAATTAAGGGTTCCCTACACTGGAAATCAGAGGAAAACATATAAATGATAACTAGTTAAAAAGAGGGTGCTTTTAACTAATATTGTTGTAATGCTCCTAGTTATTCATTTAGATTTAGAAAAAACATAGATGGATGCATGTAACAAAGAAAGATAAGAATGGCAAGTAAAGAAATACTTCACTCCAAATATCTCATCATAGGAATCCTAAAGTATGATTCCAATTGGTTTGATCCAGCATGCTACTCGAAATTTGACACATAAAAGCTTTCAAGTCCAACAGAAATGACAATAACAATCTCCAACAATTTTATTGCACACAAAATACTTCTAAAGATGAAATATTTATACATATTTCTTTACAAAATATCCTAGAAGGCTTCTAGGAATTATCTTAGGAAAATAAAATATCTTTACAACAATAATAGAGACAACTGCTTAACAAATCAACAAGTTGTCCTATTTATCCAAAAGAAATAGAAACTATTTTGAGGATAAGATGAAACTAGCTGTCTGCCTTAGTCTCCTCCTTGCTGGCTCTTATATATTTTTTGGAATTTGATCTGCCTTGTCCGATATTGTTTCTCTGATTCTCTTTAATCACTTATAGTCTCTAAACTATGATACTCTTTAACCATAATAAAAAAAAAATTACTGCTATAAAAATCTGTTTTGACTGTAAATCATAAAAAAAAATTCTTCTCATTTCATATGTTTGTCTTTCATCCTTTATAATAAATCTGTGAGTGAGTGCCAATCCTCATCTTTAGGAATTTGTATTTTCTTTCATTTCCTAAATTTTTCATCAGCTTCAGTATATCTAGCAAAGCTTGTCTTGATGACAAACAAGTGTTTTATCTCATGTTGCAAATAGAATAAGTCTTCAAAACTCTTGAGTAACACTTTTCTAGTTGGAATGCCTTGTCCTTGTGGTTTATTTACTTGTTATTTTGCAAAATCTCTAATTTTCTTATCATATTCATTCTGAGGCATCAGTTTATCATTAATGACCATAATATCAGGCAACCCTTTTTGCCTCAAATTTGTAAACTTGACCATAAACCTGGTTATGGAAGTGTTCGTACTTTCACACTTTTCTTCCAGTTACCTCATCAGATTCTTCTTTGTAGTAACTTTCCTAATTTCTAGGATAGTTTCAGTTCTGTCTGTAATCTTGAGTTCTTCTAACTCCTGTCTATTTTTACTATTGAGGAATGTAATCAGCTTTAAAGCTTGTTCTGGTTTGTTAGCCAATTCACTTTGAGTCTTTTGAATTTCTACTTGTGCTTTTAGTAATAATTCTCTTTGCTCAAAAATTACCTGAATTGAAGGCCATACATCATGGATGGCTTCAATGACATTGTTCCAAAGGTGATTTTTGATGTATGATATTTTCTCCTTTAATGTTAATTCCGTCTGCAATTTCTTCAACTCTTCATTCAGTATGATGGTATTTTGTTCGTGTGTCTTTGCGTTTATCTAAGCCAATTTATTTGACTTCTCAAGATTCTGTATCACTTGTTTCAATCTACTCATCTCATTTGTCTTAAGAGACATGTCCTCTATAGATTTTACTATTTTGTTGGCTTCATCTGTACGTTGAATTAATGTTGTAGATGATTCAGTAGCTGAGGTTGTGGAAGAAGTTACTGGCACTGCAGTGGCCAATGGTTCTTTGGGTGCCAACTTTTTAGCTAAAGTTGAAGGCACTACTGTAGTGATTACTGGAATAACTGTAGGAATCTCTGATACTTTCACTATTTCCTTCTCCTGGACAAGCTTGTTCATCTGAATCTCCATCTCCTTAATCTGTCCTATAAGTTGTAAGATGATGTTCATCATATCATCTTTGTGAGTTTGTTCTTGTATGATTTCTTTAGCCTGGGGATGTTCACTTGGAGGAAGCTTAAGTTTTTTCCTCAAGGCTGCAATGTCTTCATTATTCTTCTTCAATAATAACTCTTCTTCATTGACATTAGCAGGGTCATATCCAACTTTAATTACCAATTTTTCTAAGGATTTAATTCTCAGATCATTAGCATATAATGAGGCTTTGTCCAGTTTCATCAGATCTTGCATGTTAGTGATAATGTTCTCAAGTTTTTGAACACTCAGGGCCTTTGTTGTAATAGTGGAGTACACCATCTTTGAACTCTGCATTTGAAACTCTATTTGATCTAATTCATGAATACTATCTGTTGCTACTTCTAGATCAGATTTCTTATAGTCAGCAACTATCTTTAGAATTGGTACTGTGGGCTGTAATACTAACATGATCAGTTTTTTACTTGAGTAATAAAATGCTGATAGTAATCTATTTTGGTTACTTTGTTTTTGTTTCAAAAACTGAGAATAGATTTCAGTTTTGATCTCTTCATTCTTAAATTTAATTTTTTTGTATCTTTCCCTGATATCCAAATCTTTTTCTTCAGTTGTTTGGGATGAGGAAGCTTCCATGCCTTGTTGTATTTCTATCATTTGTGCATATTCAATATTAACCTGTTCTTCATTCTGATTTTTAGTGACTGGCTCATTGATAATCACAGTAGCAACATTTGCCTTTGGCAAATCTGTATTGGTCTCCATAAGTTATGTTTCTTCCACATCAATTGCTACTTTTCCTTTACTTGTTGAATCTAACTTGGGCCTTTTGTTATATATGACCTTGAACTTGGTTTCAGTTGTAGTTTCTACCACATAGGCTCCTTCTTCCCTTACTCTTTTAGTGGACTTCTCTAGCTCATTTGTAGTCTCTAAAGTATGACTAGTGTTACCTTTGTCCACTGCATCTGTTAAGGTATTTTTAGCCCACTCAATCTGATTTGCAAATTTTTCTATTTTTGGTTTTTCTTCATGGATGAAGGGTGTTAAATTGCATTTAACCCTTAGCTTACTCAAGATCCCTTGTGGATCATAATTCCAAGGAAAATTTTCTTCCAATTTTAATTCCAATAACTGCTTTGCTACTTCTTTCTCTGCATCCCTGTGATTGTAGATCAATGGCCCTATCTGATTCTTTAGTTTGAATTGAGTTTTCTTTTTTGCTGCCATGAAATTTATAGAATCAGAATTTAGGATATGCATGATATACTCCAAGGCAAAGATACTCATTGAAACATGCTTGGGTAACTTGTAAGGTAACAAGTTTTACCGAAATACTCTGATTTCAGTATATTTTTCATATAAATACCAATCACCAACCTTACTCTGCTCTGACAACTGCAATATATTTTCATTTCTTCATTTATTCTTGGCTGCTCTGCTTTGGTTAACATTGTGATCACTGGATGTAAAAATAACTCTAAAAATTCTGAATATGTGAAATCTGCTTATTCTTTTCTGAGCAATGATGTATAGAAAATGACAGAAAGAGGATTTCCCTCTATGTCCATATTTTGGAGAGTAACTGAAAATTTATCTGATTGGAAATATAAAAACATATGGAAAAGGAAAGAAGTGTATCTGAACACTCCTTCATTTGGTAATTTGATCAATTGGTCATTGATACTATCTGCAATATAACCAGCATAATCAAAGATTAAAGATGGGGTTGACCTGTGGTGAAAGTGGATAAGAAACCTAGGATGGATTCAACAGTGTGTTCATCAATAAAGTACAACAAGATGAATGAAAGCATAGAAATCACCTGCCTTGAACCTTCTGGGAATTTAGCAGTAGAATCTGGGGGATTCATTTTAGGAATTTCTACATGTGAGGGCATGAATATATGGAAAATCATGAATCTCTTAGGGAAATCTAGGCCAATGTACAGCTGTGTTAAGGCCTCTATGGATAAAGGGACTTATTGGGGGTTAGGCTGAAGCTGTAACATTTGATTTATAGATTGAGCAGTAATGGTGAAAAGCAATTCTTTATTAGCATTGTCTATGGCTCTTTGATCAGGTAAATGATATTGTTGACACAATATAATGACCTCCTGACACGGGTGAGTTAATGGGACAACATATTTGGGCAAACGAGATTCCCAAATCTTGACTTCTACATCATTATCTAATGATTTCTCATAACTCCAATTATGAATATCAAGAAAGTTAAATTCAACAATGGGATCTGATGTCTTATAATCAGTATCAGCTAGTGGGATGTGTTCAACATCAACAATAGGTGGCCGAAGAGGATTTACCACTATGGAAGTCTTAGAAGTTATAGCAGGGGTTGGTTTAGGTACTTTGGAACCTTCAAGCTTGCTTGTAATCTTCTTTTTAGGCATTTTGGGCTACTTTCGGCAAGTTTAGACAGTTTGCAGAAGTATTTTACTTTAGCAGAGGATTTATTTGGATGGATTAGGAAAAGTATAGATTTTTCTTTGGGCTTTATTTTCAATTAGTTCTGTGAAAGAGGTTTGCAGGCTTTTGAATGGTTTAAAACAAGAAACAAAGGTTTCCTGAGTCTCTTACTAAGAAATAGGGCTGAAACACTTTTGCAATAGGTCATAGAGGCTTAGGATACCTTTAGAGGTTTTCTGGTTTGATTTAGAGCTTGAAATAGTTCATAATATTGAAAAAACTCACACTTTTCACTCTCAGTAGTGCGCAATAGTAAAACAGGGTTTCTGGAAAAAAAATGACAGGGTTTGGCATGTTTTAGGACTATTTTGATGGTTTCTTTTAATACATATGGATCTCTTAATGAAATTTGTTTTTTAAAAGGCCTTTAAAGTTAATTGCAGGCTCAAATTTCAGAGAAATACCTTTTGTATGTAGGTATCTGGGCTTCAGAATAGTTTCGAAGATTTTCAGATGAGTTGAAACTTCTGTAGATTTTCTAGAGCAATGTGAAGGTCCTAGGCAGTCTTCAATGGTCACAGGGTAAATCTTGTAGGCTTTTTAATAAGAAAATGGTGAAAAAATGGTGTTTTTACAGTCGGGAGGCTTCTTGCAGGGTTAACGTGTATAATAATGAGAAATTTATGCATTTTCCTAGGTTTATTAAACATTTTGGTTACTTTTAACTCTACATTGAATGCTAGTCACATCGGGCAGGAGAGGTGGTTTCAGAATCGGAGGATCAAAACCATAAGTGGGTATCGCGCATGTTTTTGGGGGTAAGTGGTATCGGGCTTAACCCACGCAATCGAACTGGAAAAGGGCACATGGAGGAGAGATAAAATTGAAATATCGTCCATTTCACGTAGAAATCGAATGGGGGCGATCACGCTACTTTTCTATATGTGCGGCAATATGGTGTCCTCACTGTCGGATCTCAAGATTAAATGCGAATGGTCCAAATTTATTGGGAAGGTGCGCCAGAATGAGAGTGGGGCCAAGGTACTTATATGTGTAGTGGGAATGACTTAAACTTTATAAAAATGTGGTTTAATAAAGTTTAAAGTTCGGGCATTATGAAATCAGCGTGGGGCAATGTTTTATATGTGTTAATAAAAATTTTAACCAAAGTTTCAACACATGCACAGGTTTAATTATTTATATGGTATAATAAACCTTTATCAATTGTTTAAATATTATAGAGGGCGGATAGAATGTTTAAATTTAGACATTGTGAGATGTTTCAATTATTCATATATGAGTGCAGGTTTATTATTATATAGTTTTTTTCAAATGTAATTAACACTTGTTAAAACTACATGGGGCGGGATATTTGCATAGAGATATGTTTAGACCAATGGGAAGTTGGGTGGGGTTTTATATTTGTGCACATGGGATATTAAAACTTGGTCTAAACTTAAAATAGTGGGTTTTTAGAGGGTTATTTAACATAAAAGGTTTAAATATTATATGGGATGTTGAAGTTAGGGATTTAATACAATAATTTAGGTGTTAATATGAAAAAAGGAATATTGTAATGAGCATAAAATACATGTTTACTCTAAGTTAAGTGCCAAAAATAAATCATTTCTTTATTTTTATTATATTTCACACTTTAACTTAGGATATACTTTTAACTTAGGATAGAATGTATTTTCAGGGTTTATGAATTATTTTTGAAAGGGAATGAGATTAGCTATTTAGGGTTTAGCTTTTACTAAGTAAAAATAGGTTTTACTTAGGAAAATGGATTATGATTTATGAATGAAGGGTAAATGTTGATGAATGTGGGTCTAGTGTGGGAATTCGATATTTTTAACTAATCAGTCATTGAGCCTTGGGTCATGTCCCAAAAAATGTCAAAGAAATTCTCTAAGCCTTTTTGACTGATAGTTAGAACACTGAATATTTGTAGGGGAGGGGAAATTAGTGATTTTTTCCCTATGATTCTTTATTACATGATTGCTAAAATTCTTTCTACCTACCCATCTTTATTTCTAACATTTTTATTTCATTTTCATGGGTGAATTTAGGCTTGCAACCCTAAAAAAAAAAAAATTCAAAGGATAAAGCTGTCTAAATCTACCTTATTTCATCTGAGGGCTTAGATTAAACTATTGACATCCTCATTATTCTCTACCTATCTAATGATTTGTCAAGTTTAAACTGTTTAAAAAATATTTATTCTCTATCTAAAACATGAAATTTAAAGAATGAAAAGTTAAGATTAAATTGTTTAAATGATCATGGATTATGGCATTTATTGACACTCTGCACATAATCATTATTCTTGCAGTAAAAGTAAAAGTAGTGGCATTTGTATTTTCTCACTTTCAGGTCTTATTTTATCTCTTTTTTCTTTTGGGGTCTATATTTTTCTAAGTCCTTTGATCTTTCTTTTAGGACATTTTACCCTCTTTTTGGCTTTTTATTTTTTTTCATTTTTTCAAAATATGGGAAAATAAATTGTAGAAAGCAATGTATGTACATATTTACAAGACTATCATAGTCAATTCAAAATTTATGAACCCTATTATTATAGGACCCTAACATCTTCTGTGTAGATCTACAATCTTAGTGAGAATTCCTTCAATCACGTTATTGGTAGATTCAACTTGACCATTTTCCTGTGGACGATAAGGAGTAGACTTTCTGTGCTTGATCTTGTAATCTTCCATGAGTCTTTTCACCAATTTGGATGTAAAATGGGTTCCCTCATCTGTCACAATTTCTCTTGGAACACCAAAAGGAGTGAAGATATCCTCAAAAATAAAATTAACTACAGATCTTTCATTAGCAAAAGGTAATGCTTTAGCCTCTACCCATTTAGTGACATAATTAGTCCATACCAAAATATACTTATTTTGTTTAGATGGAGGATTGATAGGTCCAAAAAAATCCAAGGCCAAGTTTTCAAAAGGTTCTATGAGTACCTGAGGTTGTAATGGAATTTCATTTGATGGAGCAGGTTTTCCTACCCTTTGGTAGGTGTCACACCTTTTGACATATTCTTTGGTATATCTGAAGATGGATGGCCAATAATATCCTAAATGAAAGATTTTATAGGTTGTCCCCTTGTCAAAAAAGTGTCCACCATAATTCTCATCATGGAATGCTTTAAGAATTTTAGGCATTTCATCTTCTCGAACACATCTTCTGATAATGAGATTTGGACCTGTCTTATACAATTCATTAGTAATCCATGAGTATCTTGCACTTACTTGAATGATTTTTCTTTTCTCTCTAGAAAGAAAATGTGAATGTAATTTTCATGTTACTTAGTAATTAGCAATATCTCCAAACCAAGGAGTATCAGTAGTTATTGCACAAATATATCCATTAGGGAATTTATCTTCAACTGGAGTGTCATCTTTGATATTTTCAATTCTAGAGAAGAAATCAGCAATTGTGTTTTGTTTTCCAGGTCGGTCTAGAATAGTAATATTGAATTCTTGCACGAGTAATAACCATCTTGTAACTCTTCCATTAGTAATAGATTTATTCATTAAGTATCTAATTTCAGAGCGATCTATATGAACAAAGGTTTCATAGCCCGTTATATAATGTCTGAATATGTTGATAGCATGAACAAAAACTAAGAATTCCTTTTCAATTACAGTCTAATTTAACTCTATGGGAGTCAAATTCTTGCTTGTGTAATAGATGGCATAGGGGATCAAATATTTTTTTCCTGATACAGCTCCTAGAGCTATATCTGAAGCATCTTTTGAAATGTGAAAAGTTAGTTTCCAGTTTGGAACTCCTAAAATGGGTGCTTCAGAAATTTTTTCTTTTAAAGTCTCAAATGCTAACCGGAAATGAGGATTCCAACTAAATTCACAATCTTTGGTGAGTATTTTGAAGAGTGGAGATGCTATTTTGGTGAAAAGTTCTATAAATCTTCTATAATATCCTATGAATTCTAGAAAACTTCTAACATCCTTTTGACAGCTTGGAATTGATAGTTTTGAGATGAATTCAAATTTAGATTTATCAACTTTAATTCCATCTCTGAAATGTGGTTTCCTAAAACAATCCCTTCTGTAAAGATCATGAAACATTTTTCATGGCTTAGTGAATGGTTTTCTTCCTTACATCTTTTAAGAACCTTTTCCAAATTTTCTAAAGCTTATTCAAATGTATTACCATAAACTGTAAAGTCATCCATATACACCTCTACATAATCATGTATTAGATCAGAAAAAATTCCTAGTACTTCCCTTTGGAATGTTGCAAGTGCATTGCACAATCCAAAAGGAAGTACTCGGTAGGCATACATCCCCCATGGACAGGTGAATGTGGTCTTATCTTGATCTTCAGGTGCTACCTGAATTTGATTGTAACCACTAAAACCATCCAGGAATGAGAAATAATTATTTCTTGCTAATGTATCCAACACTTGATCTATAAAGCATAAAGGAAAATGATATTTTAGGGTAGCTTTACTCAATTCTCAATAATCAATGCATACCCTCCATTTACCATTATTTTTAGGCACAATCACTAAAGGTGAAACCCACTGATTGTCTATAATTGGGTAAATGAAATTTACATTTAACAACTTTTGCAACTCCTCTTTCACAATTTCACGAAGGTTTGGATTCATCCTTATTTGAGGTTGTCTGATAGGTTTACAATTTTCCTCAATGTAGATGTGATGTATACAAGTCTTAGGACTAATTCCTTTCATGTTAGTGTATTCCCATGCATATGCAGAAGAATGTTGTTGTAATGTTTTGATTAGCTTTTCATGTTGTAATTTTTCCAAGTTATTGTTTATGTTTAAATTTCTCCCTAGAAAGATTTCAACTGTAGAGCTACCAAACTCTTCTATAGAATAAAGAGACATCTGCCTAGATGACAAATATTCAATACTGGATTTTTCTTAAAATTGATAATGTTCATATTCTGGGGATGATTCAAAATTTTCTATTGTATTTAAGATTTAACTATCTTCACTAATGGTTGAAATAGTAAAGAGAGGTTGTATATAGTTTTCATCATCAATCCATTCTTTTTCGTCTATCTCTATGATTGTTCTTGCTGAAGGATATAGAGTGAATTTCTTATTTGAGTTACCATCAGAAATATACATGTCACCAGATCTATAGCTAATGAAAGCATCAGCTATATCCAACCAAGGTCTTCCTAATATAAGTGGATGTCCTCCTAGATTTTTCTTAGGGGTTAAGATCATAAAATCAACAGGGTACTCCCAAGAATCTAAAGACACTAAAATATCTTCTAACACACCATCTGGCTTGATTACAGATCTATCTGCTAATTTCAGTAATGTAGGTGTATAAATAATATTAGGAAGCTTGAGTTGTTGCATGGTTTGTTTTTTCATGATGTTTATTGATGCTCCTAAATCAATCAATGTATTTGAAATTTTAAGTCCATTGATATGTGTTTTTACAATTGGACTTCCTGGATCTAAATATTTTTGAATGGAAAATTTTCCCATCATTATGTCTACTATTTTTCCTACAAGATGAATTATTTTTATTTTTATTTTTTTTCTTCCTGGTTTCTTCATACTCAACTCCTTTATTGTTTTAGCTAGAATTGGAATATCCTTGATGGCTTGTAACAAAGGGATTTTGATACAGACATTTTTCAATTCATCTAGAAAATCATAATTAGGAAACATAATATACTTTTCTACCCCTCTATCAACATGTAATATTTCAAGAAAAGGAGGTGTAGAAGTAGATATGTATGGTTGCTATGTGATAGGAGTTGATTTTATTGGTTATTTTTGTTTTTCATTTTCAGAATTTCGGGTTTGAAGAGATGTTCCTTATTCAAAACTTTTATTGGGTTGTAGAGAATCTTCCTCAGAATTGTCTTGTTCTTGAATGACTATAGAAGGATTTTTCTTTTCTAATATCCTACCATATCTAAGTTGGACATCATTAAGATCTAGATGAGTAATCATGTCAGTTTGAAATTGTTTTCCTTCTATCATATAGGTATTCTGAGGATTTTTATTTGTGGGGTTTGGTAATGGTTGGGCAGGTAGTTGATTTGGTCTCTGAGGAATGGTAGTGAGAGTTGTGGATTTTGGTTTTGGTTTTGGAGTTGGGGTTGTTGATTTTGTTGAGGAATTCATTGGGGAGGATAGTTTGGATATGATGGAGGATATTGATAGTATTGAGAGAATATTCCATAAGGATTTTTCATTCCTTGAGCCCAAGGTTGAGATTGAGATTGAGATTGAGGCCAAGGTTGCTGCCAAGAATTCCATTTTAGTGGGGGATGAGTATACATTTGGTTATTAAAACCTTGATTTTGTGGCCCCATCCATGGTATTATAGAGACAAAAAAAAAATATTATGTTGGATTTGAAGTTTTTTCTTTTTCAAAAACAACATTAAGACCAGGAATTGAAGGACAACTCTTAGTCTCATGAATTTCTAAACAAATCATATAGGTCTCTATGACTTTGGCATCAAGAGGACATTCTCTTAAAGAATTCTTCTTTTTGCATTTGGGACAAAAAATAGCTAAAGCATCTGTCTCGACATTCTGATTTTTTTTAACTTAAGGATGTGTATCACTAAAACTCCCTAAAATTTATATTTTAAATTCATTAAGCATGTTTCCAATTTCTTCCCTACTCACTGTTCTAGTTGCAAATCTATTTACCCTAGCAAGATAAGGATCTCTTGGACCTTTCCTAATTTTTTATTTTCCTCTTGAGAGATTAATACATAATTCCCCAATGTCAGGTAATGAGAGTTGAGAGATTTCCCCCTTCCCCATCATGTTAAGGATGTCTATCCATTCATCTCTAATAGATTTCAACAAAAGAGCTTTTAAAGTGTCGTGATCTAAATTATCCATTTTTTCTCTTTTTATGTTATAATTGAATATTTCAATTAAATCCTCCAAATTTTCATCCTCTCTTTGCATAATTTTAAACGCTTCTTCTTCATATCATTCCATGTTCTGATAGACCGAGTGATTAGACTCATGAACCATTTTAAAACTTCTCCTTTCAATGTTGAAGGAAACAATTTGAGTTTTTGAGAGTCTTGTAAATAATCATAAGTCCTGCACAAGACTTAAAATTCGATAAAAAAGGTTTCAGGGTCTTCACTTTTCAATCCATGAACATTTGGGAGGAAAAAAGGTGAGATATTTTTCATTGTGGCATCTGTATCTTCATCAACTATATGGAATCCAAAATAACTCTCAATTACCCTATTTTTCTGATTCCTTCTACATTTCCTCTACCAATCCCTCATCTCCTCCTCTAGCTCTACCTCTATCTCCCCCTCCAAATATTACATTTTCTCAATTTAGAATTCCTCCTTCTCCTTCCCCTTCTTCTCTTCTTCCTGCCATTAGAGATTATTCAAAGATGATATAAGATTCAACTTGTAAGGTTAAATGCTCTTCCTCCGGTTCTTATATCAATGGTATGTTGAAGAAAGGTTCTTCCTCTTCCTCTCCACTATGAATTTCTAACTCTTCAACTAAAATGTGTTCTCTTGTAGAGGTGAAAAAGGTTACTCCTTCTATTGGAGATCTAGGATCTTATTCCTGTAAGACTGCCTCATTGGATGAAGTAGGAGATCCTCCTAGTTGGATTTCTGACCTTACAACTTCAGAAATTCTATAGCTAGTGATATATGGAATATGAGTTTGAGACAGAGGTGTATCACTTCTTATTCTTGGTGGAGTGAATGGTGTTTTAGGGATTAAACTCCTACCTCTAGCTAAAAATATTTCCCCAGAGTCTCTTTCTCTATGCATATCATTTTTTTTAGATGTAAGAAATAAGGTTTCCTAATTACACTTCCCTAGAAACGACGCCAAAATGTTTAGTCAATCTAATGTCTTAAATTTCTTGCATTAATTATCAACCGAGGTTTGTAAACTGATGAATTCTAATGCACTGTATGTGCTTATTTAACCTCCTTCTTACTTCGTTGTTTTTATTTATGTTGTTTTTGGGGGGGTTTTATTCTTTGATATATAAGAATATTCAATCTAAAACTGTACAAATATTTCAAATGAATCTAATGAATTTTAAGAGGGAAGAAAAGGAAGTGTTCCTAAGTTAATCTAATTTTCCTAAAAATAAACCAAAAACTGTTGGCTAGTTAGAACCTGATTTGGAAAACATAGCATCTATCTTGGCTTATCATTAGTCCTATTCCATGGATCTAATTCTAAAAATTAAAATTGAAATTGCAGTTCTTGTCTTAAGTAAAAGCAGAAAATGAAAAAACTAATGTACTTCTGGTTACTCCAACATTCAATTATGAAGTATGACTTTCTTGGGATGATGTGTAAGCAACTGTCTGTACTTTAACTTCTAATGTCCTAGACTAGTAAGCAAAGGATGCAAAGGAAAAAATATAATTTATATTTAGTTACTCCAACATTCAATTATGAAGTGTGATATTCTAGTGTTAAGTAACCAATTATACCTAATGATCTAGAAAACCAAGTAAAGTATGTAAAAGGTAACTCAATAATTGCATTCATCAAACATTAAAACATCCAGTCTTGAAACATGATTAAATAAATCTCTTTGGGATGACTTTTAGGAATATCGGTGATGCAATTAAGTGAGGATTTGAAAGAAAAATGTGAAAGCATGTAAAACAACTAATGTATATTTGAATTTATCCAACATTCAATATGAAGTATCACCCTCTTGAGGTGTTGTATAAGAAGTCAATTATGCCTTAGTTTCTAAGTTCCTAGAAATAAAATAACAATGTGCATAGTAAACTCAATCACTCTATGAATTGGACATTCAACCATTTAGTTTAATATCGTCATCTTGAAATGGATTTTGAAAACATCCATTGATCCAGTTAATTGACAATTCTGTTCTAAGAAAATGAAAGACAAAATAGTAAGAAAACAAGGCAACTATGTATTTTTATTACTTCAATCTTAATTCAATTTGAAAATATATTTATCTATCTTCATGAAATGTTTTAGAAGAACAAGGCTGCACAGTTATGATTTAACATTATGCTATTGATAAAAAAACTAGAATGAGACATTAACCTATTTAGAAAACAAATTTTCTAAAAACAGAGTAATGGAAATTGAACTAAAAACAACAAATGAAAAATCTCCTCCAGTGCAGGGGCCCTCTGCAACTGATTTGGCTGACCTGCTAGCTGGTTAAGAATGCAATTAAACAATCATTGGCAACATGAACTTTTTATTATGATAAAATGAAGCCTTGATATAGAGTATCATCAAAAAGCCTAAACTTAAGACTTAATTTCTGAATTGTCTTCTCGGTTATGTACAACTGATATTTATAGGAAAATAACATAACTTTTTAAGAGATAAACTTGCTACAGGTGGCTAATTCAAATTAAAATTGCAATAGGAATGTTTGACTCTTGATTTTCTATGATAGAGAAAATCAAGAGTCCTGATTTCGGGTAACGTACTTTGACTACACCTTTGACCATGATATTAGGCATGATTTTCTGTCGATCTTGACCGAGTGAATAGGATAGAATCCATGTGGAGATGATTCTATAAACACCCATGTGGCTCAATTCTTCATTTGACACCTGGAACCTACTAGACCATGACAGTAGCTACAGAATCCACAGTTAGATACAAAATAGGCTGGGTTCTGTGGCTAAATTGAAAAAAGCTATTCAAATAGAAAGAACATGAAAATATAATATGGCAATCATTTTAATGCATTCCTTAAGACAAAATCTAGAATTTATCATTGATTAGGGTCTGTGATCTTATGAGAAAGTGAGGGAAAAGGTGAGAAAAGCTGTTAAAGAGAGGGTAATTCTGAGGTTCAATAGTGCTTGGAGATTCAGTTGTGACTTCAGTAATTAGATATCTTTGCAGCATCATTGATCAGTCTTCTATATGTGTGATACTTTGACATGATTTTTATATGTACTTTCCTGGTAGTGATCAGATGATTCACTATGTACTTTAAATTTTTTTCTATACCTGTATACATATTGGCTCTACTTCATACTTGTTATGGGAAAATTATTTTCTTTCACTGAGCATGGGTATGCCCACCTCAGACATGAGATTTCTTTCTGATTTCTTTCACTGGTTTTTGACAGGCTGAAATCTGGTGAAGTCCTCTCAAGTCCTCACAAGATTCTTTCTTATGCACATACTATATTTCGGCCATCATGTACCCCTTCTGACCTCATATATTAGGGGGCATATATTATAGAATCAATTATCACCTTTATATACTTGATGAATTATGTATTGGCCTTGGGCAACCTTTCCCTTTCAGACTTGGTCAACTTCTTAAAAATCATTATTTTGAATTCCATACGCGACTCTGCCCAGACTTTTACGCATGCAGATGAAGATTCGATCATATATAACCCATGTATACAATTTAAAATATTAAAAAAATATAAACTTTGTATTAATTGGGTGGGGTTTATGGGTTTTACTTGAGAACCACTTACACCAGCACGTGGCCAAACTATTTCCCAACTGGAAAACTAATTTGAGGAAGTATAAATACACCTCATTGGGAAGACCTAAGGGAGGAGAGAGAATTCTATTCATACTATAGCCTGTTATATCCGAGATCAAGTCTGGTTATTCCTATGCCTCCTGCACTTCCCAGGATCAGGAAAACCTTGTTTCCTTGTGATGATCACCCCCTTTATGTGACATCCTTTGTGCACCTCTTATGGAAGAAGATTGTTGAGGCTTGGGCTGGATGGATCCGGAGGACAGTTTTGCTTGGAGCCGTGGTTTATTCCAGGGGATATCTCCACTTTATTTTCACATACATCAATAAAAGAAGCTTTGTCTCATTCCTGATTTCATGTTCGTATATGTTTCATATAAATTTTAATGATCTTGTAATCGTTATTTCATGATTATTTTATGATTTTATATGATCTAACATACTGAGATTTATGATATATATGTTGTACAACTAGTCTATGTGATTTGTCTTGAGTGAGTTGTAGCTGTTCAAGCACGAAGAGTAGTAGAGGGTTTGCACCCTGCGGGATCGACCTCAAATGTAGGACATACAGGTAAGGTCACCTACCCCTAGTTTTCTAGTTTAAGCATTAGGACCTGTAATTTGAATGCTTCTTATGATTGTATGTCTTTCGCTCTATTAGGTCCCTCAACCCAGACCTTACGCTAGATTTTTACACAACAACTGGAATGGTAAGGTTTTCTGGCTTGACAGAGTGAACCAAGCATGGAGAAAAACCTTGGTTTAAATTGACTCTCATAATGGGATATTTGCCAATAGAAGGTTGGGTTGATGTGCTAGATGAGGATGTGAGCACATAGGTGCACCCATCTTGCTACAAGTGGCATTGGTGATCTGTAGCATGATAAAAAATATGTTGAGCCTCTTGGTATGGAATTTATAGCAATATATCTACACAATTGAGAGGAGAAACATCACATACCACAATATCACGGAAACATCCAATAAAAAAGCTGACAACACAAAATTGGGAGATGGTAAGACGAGGACTATCCTTTTGGACCCAATGGAGCTCATACTGGTGTGGGTCTAGAGTGGTGGGAAGGAAATGACATTCAACCAAGTCTTGTGCCAGAGGATTCTTTTGACTCCCATTTTCATTAATAAGCGTGGCCAACTCATGTTTGATTTGAAAATTATGTGTAAACAAAGGCGTAACAAAGGTGTTTGTTTTATTAGCAATCATGAGTATAATAGAAGGGTCCACTTCGGTATGATTTTCAAGAGAAATAGTTGCAAGTGGAGTAGTGGAATTTGGTTTCTCAACCTCTATAAAAGAGTCTTTTTAGGGCGTATATTTTTTAGTACTCGACAATCTGTGAAAGAATGTGAGTTGGTCTTACGAAAAGTAAACCAGGGGGTATTGTGAGGTGTTGAGGACAAGGAAAAGGTGACATTAGAAGAACCAGAGGGAGATGGACGATTTCTGGATTGAGAATATTGGATTGGTGTACCCACTTTGCATTCCACATCCAAGGCCCGAATAAAGGCCTTGTCTAATGAAGTATTATCAAACAACTCAACTTCGTGTCAAAAAAGAATTAGCAAACTAGAATTAAATTTGATAATTAGTACCTCTTCTAGATTAGAGATATGGAGTTGAATGCACAACTTGTAGAAGACGCCAATGTAAGCTTGCACTGATTTATTGGTTAGTTGTCAAAGTTGTAACGATTTGGCAAGAATATTTTGGATATATCCTGGAGGATAGAATCATTCTCTTAAGGCCTGACAGAAGAGATCCCAAGATGTGATAGGTGTCGATCTTGTCTCAGCTGGTTCTCCAAGTTCGACTACCAAGGAAATAATCTCTAGATGAGTATCCCACCAATTGTAGACTCATGATCTGAAGTTTTATCTCCTCTTCCATCGATGGACATGTTATGAAATAGTTGGAGAGACTATCAAGCCAAGAATCAACAACCTCACCATTCATTTGGCCATAGAAATTGAGCAGTTGAAATAATGTATAAAATTGCATTTTCCCTGGAGGATGTCATTGTTGCTGCAACTTAATTATCTCTCGAATATTTGTAACTAAATCATTTACTCGCGAGTCTGCAGTGGAGGGCTCTTGACAGGGTGGCATGATTTTCAACCACCAAATGGATTGGAAGGCATGACCCTAAAAAAAAGAAATCTTGATGAATGGCTTCCAAGATATTATGCTCTGATACCAATTTATCTAGTTGCAGATCTGAAAAACTAATGCAAAGAATCACATAACAAGATAGAGGCACAAAAAAGGAATAACAAGGTAGCTCTAGAAATAATACCACAATCTTGATTATGAGGGAGAGATGAAAATTTTATAAACAATGCAATCATTCTCGTTATTTTTCATTTGTAATTACAAAATAAATTTACATAAAATCAAATGCATTATTAGATACAACAAATACATTGAGCTGTTTCCTTCTTTCCTATATTTTTAAATGTTTCCCTCTTTTCTACTCTTAGATGTTTCCAAGGGAAGAGTGTGCTTTTTATTGGCTGCCCAACCTGGGCCCAAATGCAGGATTCCTTCAATAAAAAGTACAAATATTATTGTAGGTACAAAGAAACCAAGGAATAAATCTTTAGGATAACACTAAGGCCTAATGAATCTTTAGAAGACTATTATGAAAGGTTTCAACTTTACTACAGGAGGTGTAATATCACTCTCAATCATGTATCACTTAAGTTAGTTCTTATCTGAGGGGTCAGGGAGGAAGTGTTGGAGACTCTCAACATGATATCTATAGGGGATATATATCAATTTTCCTATGATGAAATTAAAATTTTGTATAAAAACCACTATAGGGAATCCAAAAATAAGGGTAGAAGTAACCAAGGCTTTCCCAGTACCTCTTCCTCCACCTCATCCATCAAAAGTGAGATAGGGAACATGTTGGAGGATTTCAAGAGTGAAATGTTGCATACCTTTGCATTAAAAATGGATACCATGCATATCAAGAGGAAACAAGAGGAGGCAAAGAGAGCCTTGGCTATATTTTTCCCTATATTCACTAGAATGCACCATAGGAATGAATTCCAAATGAATGTCATAGAATTTTGCACATTCTGTGAAGAAAACCATGCAACAGAAAAATTATCTTCCTTAATAGGCCTAAATATTAAATACTAAGTGGTGGAAGGTGGTCTAGAGAAAATATTCTTCATCAATCAAAGGAGGCCACAAGGACCTTGGTCATACCAACGAGGTATGCAAGGTGTGAATTATTCTTACTACAATTTAAATAAAAGTGCACCTTTGTGGCCTTGGTAATCTTCGACTCATCCATCATGGTACACACCTCCTTCTTGGCCTTTATATTCCTCCATATCATCGTCAACCTGTCAATCAACCATTTCAACCATATGCTCCCCAACCTCCTGAATGGAGAAACCCATCACAAGGGTGGAGGCCTAAAATCAACCAACCTTCGGCTTTACTACCTCCACCCCAACCTCAACCAAAACTCACTCATTCTAGTTCAGCTAAGCAACCCTAGATTCTTGCTCAACCTAATCTGAACCTGAATAAAAAATAGGAATAACAGGTGTATAGTGGAGAGACATCTTACCATGCCTATGTTGTGTAGATCCAAGATTTTAACCAGAGGTATGGAAGAGTGCTCCCAGATAACCATCCACCATATCCACCTAGAGAGATTGAAGAGGAAAATGAAGGGAGTACCCCTCAAGTAAAACCACCTCATTTTCCTGAGATATTGATCCATCCTAACCAGCACACTCCAGAAGATATTGAACTTCTGGGAGAATTGAAGAATTTGTGTGTCAATATACCCTTCTGCAGTATCTTAAGGATGTCCCCATATATAATAATCTTATCAAGGATATTTTTTTTTTAAATTCTAGCAGAAGAAGGAGAGACACCCCCACCATTAATGATGTTGGTCAATTATATGATTTGATGTCGGGGAGAGTGATTTTCTCAAGATACCTAGACCTCAGAAGTCTAATAGTGTACATGCACATTGATTTAATTATTTTCCCTTATACAATGATTAATCTTGGGGCTGCCATAAATGTAATGACTAAAGAAACAACGTTGAAACTCAACCTCCAGGGATCCTTGCAAAAGACTGCCATAGTGCTGAAACTTGCACATAGATCCATAGTAGTCCTGAGGGAGTTATTGAGGATGTTATGGTATTCATTGACTCTTGGGAGTAACCCACTAAATTCCTGGTGCTTCAACTGAAAACCAAGTTTAATGGTTATCCTATTATCTTATGAATAACTTGGTTGGCCACTATATATGCCTATATCACTTCTAGGACTGGGAACATGACCATCAAGAATGGGCCCTTATCAAAGCAAGTGATATTATATCCTCTCGCTCAACATTTTATTTAACATGATATAAGTTTGTGGATAGAGGATGATGAAGAAGATAAAGTGTATCATGCAACACCATACCCAATATTTACCTTAGATGTTATTATCAAATGAGGGAAACCTGATGAACATGACCTCATTGACCATATTATTTAGAACCAACCACCCAATGCCATTCAACTTGATGAACTTGTGAGATAATATGGAAGGAGTCCTTGGGTTGAGCTATGCTCAGTTGACTCAAGCCCTAAACATGTCAAGACTGTAGAGTTTGGCCCATCCTAAACCTTTAATATGGATCTATATCTCTCTTCCAAAAAAGAAGAACAATTGTGCAATATGTTGAGAGAGCACTTAGATGTTTTTTCTTGGAACTATAAATAAATGAAAGGGGTGCATCCCTCAGTCTGTACTCACCATATTTATAACAAAGAAGGATGTAATCCTGTGTGTAAACCCCAGAGGACAATGTACCAAACCTTGAAGGACTTAGTGACGGAATAATTACAATATCTATTAAGTGTATGGTTCATATAACCCATATTAGATAGTGAATGGGTGTCGCCTCAAGTATTAGTCCCAAATAATAATGGGAAATGGAGGAACTATGTTGATTACCAAGAACTAAACAAGGCCAGCAAGAAATACCATTTCCCTTTTTCTTTCATTGACCGAGTCTTAAATGGTCTTAAATGAAATATGCTATTCTTCTTGTATGAATTTAATGCTTACAATCATATCCATATCGGACTTGAAGACCAATACAAGACTACATTTACATGTCCTCGGGGTACCTTTACTTATATAGTTCTCAAATTTAGCTTATGAAACGCCCCTGCCACTTTTCATAGAGTAGTTCTAAGCATATTTTTAAATATTTTCCATGACTCTATGGAAATATACATGAATGATTTCACTCCCTATGGATGTGATTTCCAGGAGACCCTATCTAATATGGGTAAAGTACCGAGGAAATGAATTGAAATCAATCTCTCCTTGAGCCCTGAGAAGTGTCAATTATTGATGAAGGCACAAAGTGTCTTTGGCCACTCCATATCTTAGGAAGGAATACAAGTAGACCAAAACAAGGTTTCTATCATAAAAAGTGTCCCTACCCCTCAGAAACAGGGAGATGTTAGGATTTTCTTGGGTTTTTCTCGTTATTAAAGGAGATTCATCAAGGAATTTTTTAAAGTGCCTTCACCATTGTTTGGATTCTTGGCTAATGAATCAAAATTATGGTGGTAAATTAGTTGTCAAGAAGCCCTTGAACTCTTAAAAGAAAAATTGACCACTGCTCCTATACTTCAAGGTCCCAATGGCGCTCTTCCTTTCAATATCCATACTAATTGATCAGATAAATCTGTGGGGGCATATTTGAGACAAATAGATTACAAGTTACCCTATGACATTTACTTCATTACTAAAAATATATGAAAGGCTAAATTGAATTACGTTTTCATTGAAAAAAAAATTTTAGTTGTTGTTTACTCCTTGAACAAGTTCAGACATTATATCACTAGGTACCAAAATTTTTTGCATATTGATCATGCAACAATTAAATAAATGATGAAAAAACTTGATGTGACTGTTAAAATTATTAGATGGTTATTTTTGTTACAATAGTTTAATTTGAATATCATTGATAAGCCAAGGAAAGAAAATTTAGTTTCATATTTTTTCTCTAGACTCAATTTTCTAGCAAATTATGTAGGGATGGTCGATGATCAACTTCCAGTTGAGTACCTATTTTCTATCTCGGTACTTTCTCCCCAATTTGATTACATATCCAAATACCTAGTTGATGGGATATTACCTCCAAATATTTAATCCAAGGACAAGAGCATAATTGTGAGAAAGATCACTCCTTTCACTTGGATTGGTGGTAATATTTTCAAATTGGGACCATAAGATATTTTAAGGAGATGCATCAAGGAAGAGGAAGTATTTGACATCCTCTCAGCATGTCATGATGGGCCCTGTGGGGGTCATTTTTCTTCTTAGAGGACAAGCTTCAAATTTCTACAAGTTGGCTACTATTGGCCTACTCTCCATCAGGATGTAAGAAGGTTTACCAGCAGATGTGATCAGTGTCAGAGGATGGGAAACCCCATACCCAGGGATGAAATTCCTCAAAAACCTAAGGTGGTCTTAGAGCCATTTGATAAGTGGGGTATGGATTTCATCAGGCCAATTGATCCACCGTAAGGACGAAATAAATACATTATTGTGTGCATTGACTATTTGATAAAGTGGGTTGAGAAAAATGTTGTCAAAGAAACAAAAGAGGAAAAAGTTGGTGAGTTCTTAAGGGAATGTTTTCTAAAAAATTGGGTATCCAAGGGAGATATTCATTGATCAAGGAGACCACTTCACATCACATTTGATTGGGAATATCTTGAGGAAGCATAATATCAAGCACAAAACATATACTTCCTATCACCCTCAAGAAAATGGGAAAGTAGAGCTTTTCAATAGAGCATTGGAGAGCATCCTCACCAGAGTGGTGAGCAACATCAGAAAGGATTGGGCAGGCATATTAGTGGAGGCCACTTGGGCCTACAACACCAAGTGGAAGAGAACTATTGGGTTCACTCCATATGTTATGGTTTATGGGAAGATAGATTTTCTTTCCATTGAGTTTGAGTATAACACTTTCAGAATGGAAGCCCAATTGGATTTAGATTTCACAATAACACAAAAAGAAAGGTTGCTCCAACTGAATTCCTTGGATTAATTTATGATGCAAGCCCTCCTCCACACTGAAGTTATACAATTGCAAAGGAAGGCCTGGCTTGATAATCACATTAAGGAGAAAATATTTCAGGAAGGGGATTGGGCCTTGTTATATGACTCCAGGTTCAAGGATTTTGAGGGAAAATTTATTACAATATGATTTGGCCCATACCTAATAGAGACATTTCATGACAATGGAGTTGTCTAGATCATAACCAGTGATGAGGAGGGTTCCCTTTTCTTGTTGTTGGTTGTTTAAATTGTATTATTTATCTTATATTTACCCTAAAATTATCTTACCCTAACCACTGTTTTACGACCTGAATGAGGCCTCTCACATACATTTCTGGTTCCTTTTAATGATTTTTTGGAAAATGGATATGTAAGCTTATCTTGATAAAATAATAATAAATAGGTTTATATTTTTCATGTAGATTATTATTTACATTACCTTATGGATTGAAAATGAATTTTCGTTAATCAAATTCAAAGTGGTTGGTACATGATCCCAACATTCATGTACTCATTTTAGTTCCTGCACCAAATTTGGGAAACTGGCTGATTAGATGAAGATTAGCTCTGAGTGCATTGTAGCTATCAAAGCGAAATGGTGTGCACCTAACATTGAATATTTGTTCTCATTTCCTTTATAGGGTTCCTTTTGTTATAAGGTTTCCAAAGATCGGGGTCAGTTTCCATTTGTTGCATTTTTCTGTTAGCTATTCGATACGGTCAAGAGCCAATGTAAACTTGTATAAATTAGAGTTCTGTGATAGTGTCGGTTAGCAATATTGTGAGAACTTTGGCCTCTTTTTTTTTAAAGATCTGTATCTCCAAAAACCTCTAGGGGCTAGATCCATCACTTTGTAGTGTGTATTTGCAGAGACTTTATGTATTTTAATAAAAAGGACCCAAAGCCGGTTTTATGCATATTTCCTATCTATTTCTTGTAATGGTAATATTACTCATATAAGATAAGTGTTTCCTTAAAAGGGAAATGAGCTAGTTGGGTAGGGCCTAGCAAACCCAACTCCTTCTCCCAGCTTTATTGTTGTGTGTTAAGTATAGGAATGACTAGTGTGAAGGTTTCTTCTTAATGGTGAGTGTGCAAGATTGATAAAGCTCTTGTGCTTTTATTTATTTTTCTCCAAAGTGTATGTCTTTCATTTATATCAAAGAATTTTTGTGTATTTCTTTAAATCACAACATCATTTATTTGTTCTGGGAATTTTTCCTCTCGAAACGTTTGAATATTTTTCAATTAAAGGTTAGTGTTGTGTGGTTTGAACATTTAACTTTTGTTTAAATATTTATCTCTTTACAACAAGCACACTCTGATCAAAATACATGTATTGTAACTGTGTGAAGGCGCTAATCCAAATATGTAAAATATTACAGTTAAAATGCATTCCTTTGTTAATAAATTTTTTTACTGAAGTCATGGAGTACATGAATCGTTGATTATTATTATTTGGATTCAGTACTGTAAAATTAATCTCTATGTTTGATGTCAAATTCGTTTATACATAGGAACACATTTGACATAGTGTTGAATTTTCAAAGGATATATGAATAAAGTACATCTTTATGTGGTGATGTTTTATTGAAATTCAAGAATTTAACATTTTTCATTAATATTGATAAGTTTCCCATTGGATTTCACAGTTCATATTCAAGGGTTGTAATTTACATTTGACAGAATGCAACGATTTGGGATTTATTGTATCTTTGCCTATGTTGATAGTTTCCTTTTTGTACTTCTCAATTTTTTGCTTGTTAACACAACATTTTGGTTTGATTGATTAAGGTTTTAAATATTTTCGAGTGTATAAATATGTTCGTTCTGGTACAAGAATAGAATCATTCAATTATAGAGACAGAGTGGTTCCAGTACATGAACATAATTGTTTTGAGTAAAATAATAGAGTTTTTCCAGTACAGGAAAAGGGTCATTCTGGTATAGGAAACAAAATTGAAAAAAAAAAAGAACATAAACCTACTATGTTCCCTCAATGCAGGAACAAAAGTACATGACCATATTTGTTTTCCGAATTATTTTGAGTTTTTACGATTGAATTATTGAGTGGCGTGATTTATTTCTTTCAGTAAAGTATTTGATTTTTATTTCCAAGTGAATCGAGTTTCCAGAATGGAGTGGTGTCATTATGTTTGCAAGTGCAAGTAAAAATTGAAAGCTTTTCTTGTCATTTTTTCTTTTAGATTTCGAATGATTTAATCATAAGGATAGAAGTAGTATTTGCAGGGTTAAATCTAGAATCTTTGGAGTTACCCATGCTACGCCTCAAAGCTTATGTAGCCTTGGTTTGTAAATTAAGTGTTGAGGAATTGAATTGCCATTCCAGAACCCAACATTTTTGCATCATCGTCGTGGAGGCATTGAAATAACTTTGGTAAAGCTCTAGCTTTTATTTTTCCGCAATAGTGGTAAGTCTTGTTTATTTTTTCAAGTGAAGTATGATTATATTACTTGAAGGAGCTTCTTTGGAATTTATTTTTCTGTTGCAGACATATTTTTTTTCTTCTAGATGCAATGGTTGATTCAGTTTATTTCAACAAGTTTTTTTCCAGTTCTGTTTATCGTTTATACCTGATTTATTTTGAAAATATATGAATATGAGAGGTAAGGGTCCTAAGACCCATATGGGAAAAGCAAACAATGATAAATTGGAAATTTTTTCTCTCGTTGGACCTTCTATTGTAGGAACAAAGTCTAAACAGATGCAAATGCACCACGTAGGTACCATCCACTTGGACTCAAAATATAGTAGTGTAGGAATTTCACAACCAGTGGGAGGAAAGAAGGAGACTACATATGTTATAAAGACAAACTTGAGCCATATTCAAACTTCAAATTCTATGGGAAGTGGCATGTTTATAGGGAGGAAAATTGCAGATCATGAAGACCATGTTGAGGGGACTGGTGAGAGTCATCCGGTGGAGGAGCATACTACTTTTAGGTTTTCGATTGTTTATCCACATGAAATAATCCAAATGAAGAATATTCCACCATCTGTTGTTCAAAATTTCCATGGTAAAGTGCATGAATATCCATATTATTTTTAATTTGAATTTGATATATTGTGTAGAAGTTATGACTATTCTCAAAATGTCAAAAAGCTAAAACGTTGCCCTACAATTCCTAAGGACTCAAATTTATGGTGGTTCATGGAACTAGGAGGAAATACTATATATTATTTGGAACAAAGGAAGAGGGTGTTTTTAAAAAAATATTAGGAATTTTTCAAGACAAGAGAAATGTAGGATGAAATTTTCACTATTGCATAAGGAGAAGATGAAACGTCAAAAGATTATTTGGAGAGTTTTTTATATATCCTTCAAAGGTCTAAACATAAATTTTATCTAAGCACTATTAAAAACTTGTTTCTGCAAGTTCTTACATATGATTCTAGAAATAACTTGAATTTATTAGGAAAATGAGATATTTCTCAAGAGATTTTTGATGAAATTTGTGACTTGTGCAAGAATTTCTTATGAAATCATTCTAGATCTGGTAAAGGAATCAGGAGAAATTCTAAAAATAATAGATTTGGATCCACATATGATATGATCATTGGTTTGGAAAATAAAACAGATAATATGAAAACCCAAAATTATGAATACTGTTAGTAAAAAAATAGATTCCTTAAAATTTTAGTAGAAATTTGTAGAAGAGAAAGATACATTACCCATTTATTGTCCAAAGTGTAGAAAAAAAACATATTTTATGTGAATTTCCCGTAGATGTTAAGAATTCTAATAACTGTGTAATATTTTGAGGGAAGCATCCTACTGAAGAATTCCCTTCCATACCAAGATTAAAACTAGCATTTGAAGGGGATACTTTCAAATGCTAGTTTTAATCTTGGTATTAAAAAAATCCACTCTCAATGGATAATTTCCTCTTTCCTTCATTGATCAGCTGCTAGATACCCTTGCTGCTAAAAATAAATTTTCATTTTTAGATGGATTCAATGGCTATAACCAAATAGAAATCTCACTCGAGGATCAGGACAAGACCACCTTCACTTATCCATGGGGGATGTTGTTTCTCATGGTGACAACTTTGAATTGCGAAATACCAGTGCCTAGGACATCTTGAAATCATAGGTTAGATGTAGACAATTTTAAGGGTGCCTCTGAGATAATATGGATTAAGAGGATAATGATTGTGGTGTTTCAAGAATGATGAAGACTTTGGAGTTTGATTCATGTGAATTATACGATAATGTGAGAGGGCCTAGGAGGTTGTATGTCTCAGTGGCTTTTTAAATGGGAAAAGTATGAAATAATGAGCAGAGGCTTTCAACATATGCAAAGGTGATGAGAAGGAAGGGAGGAGGAACCCGCGAGAGACATGCTTAAAATTATTAAGAATCTCTATCCCGTGAACGTAGAGGAAGCAGATGTAATTGGAATGTGACCAACAATAGATATTCGTGGAGCACGAATTAAGGGGGCACAACAAGTTTAACACATGAGAATTATTCATATCTGAATTCATGAATAAAAATGCACACTGCCAGTAGCTACATTACACGAATCATCAAAGAAGAAGAATATTGAATGATGATTATACATAAAGAGGATATTACTGATAAACAAGAGAATACAGATACATACTACTCATTTCTCCATTTGGAATCCAAATAAATAGCGTTGTATATCATGTTATTTTCAAAACATCTCTCCCAAATATGTGTCTCAGAGCATAAAGAGCACAGTCATACAGAACTACAACAAAAATTCTCTAAAATTGAGAACCCTTATTTCATCTATGAACTCTCTACATATAGAGTTATCCTTGAGCTTTTACGATGATATAAATTTTCATGATTGACCCACAAATGTGAAAATAAAAAATATCATAACCAAATCGTAGAGCGTGCATCGAGCAATAACTCTCATAATCATAAAATCAAAGCAGATTCAGGTGAAACTGAGATTTCAACAACAAAACATCATAATCAAAAACTAAAATAAACAACATAGTTGGCCACTGTAATATTCCAAATTAGCCCCAAGCTAATGGGAATATTCATTTTTGTTTTATTTTTCTGTTTCATGAATAAATTTGTAAAGGAGGATCAATAAAACTCCTAAATAGTAAATAAATCAATGCCACATGTTAACAAGGCTAAATCTGGGCTATTTAAATAAGCACCCTTAGGTGTGAAAGGGGCTGAATCTTTTGACTGGGTCAACCATGACCAAATCAATATATTTGTCTTGGAGGAGTGGCCATCAATGAGGCACAACACAGTTTTAGTTGGAGGTGGCTCATGTGAAAGGGGCTATTCCATTGAGATGGTTTAGAGTTTTGCAAGCTCTCAACTTATAAAAGGAAGAGGATGGAAGCATGAGAAGGTTGTTGATGATTATGTTATCTCTGAAGATATTTTCTATTTAGAAATTTCTCATTCTCTGGTTGTTTAGCTGAGAATACTTTTGTTTAGTACTGGTTGTTCCTGATCGGGAATCCCACCTCTTTCCTTGAGAGGCCTCTTGGAAGAGTTTGCATTTCTTGTCCACTATCAGGCTGAAGGCCAAGCTTCTTCTTCCAACTACAATGCATATCCTATTGAGGTTTTTGTTGTATTTGTAAGCTGTAGCAAGTGGAGGCTAGATCTACTCAGATCTAGGCCATTCTAGTGCTCATTTTCAGTGGGGAAGGCTTCTATCCCATTGGAAAGAGAGTATTGAAAGATTGGAGCTACATTTTCAGATCTTGGCATGAGGCCAAACTTGTTTTAGAGTCTACAGCCCAGTCTTGCTTCCAGAACTACTTTATTTGTGTGGGTACTGTTGCAGGGTCTTTTGGCACACTTTTTGGAGGAGTGGTTTTCATGTGTTGGGAATCTGCCCTTCAAATTTGAGATCCATTGGACGGGATCATCATATTTTATATTTTAGATTAGATATATATGTCCATTAATTTCTAAATATTTCTACATATCTGCTACATTATATCTCAAATCTACTCCTTGTACTTCATGATTTGCTGAAAACCCCAAGGGGAATTTGAAGAAGAACCTTTATTGTGTATGGATCTGATATGGATCTAAATTTTCATGCATTGATCTGCTCTAGATCTGAAGTGTAATATATAGCTGTCACAGTCAATAAAATAACGTTGTCCAAGCCTTTTCAGTCTATATATGTGATTGCAACACCTATTTTTGAGGATTTCCTTCTGTTGGAGACTCATATTTCATATTGTACATCTTATAGGCCCCATTGTACATCTGATTTTCTGTTATAAATGATAACTAGGATTCTCCATATTGGCCTCCTGCTCTTACTTTAATGATCTGCATTATTTTTCCTACATATCTTTCATATATTGCTGGAGTCCCCATTTTGGGATATTACAATGGTATCAGAGCATCATCTTGGCACAGACTGTGCTTTATTGTCTTTTCAAGAAAATAAAAGACAGAAGAAGAAGTATGATTACATTTAAGACAAAGAAGACAAGGGTAAAACCCCTTTATCTGGAAGAATGAATGGGAAATAGTTCTCAAAGACTCTATTCCAAAATATGCATGAGCTGAGAGGAGAAGTAAGGGGAATAAGGAGGTAAAGACATGCAGATCCCTCGAGAATAATTTCACATGAAGAAAGCCCCAATTATCCATATTATGTGTGTGAGAATTCAACCACACAATCATATCTACAATGTTGTAGCATGCCTACATTCCTAGAAATAGAAGAAGCAGAAGGAGAGGCACCAAAAGAGGAAACTGTTGGTGACTATCTCCAAGAATATGAATCTCGGTCTAAAATATTCAAAGAGCATATAAGCTTCCCAGATTTTTGTCAACTTAAATAAGAGAGAAGATCCCACATATACAAGAAAAGAAGAGGGTGCATGCAGCACACTTTGGGTAGGATATTTCTACCTACTTTTGATGGATCACCCAAGAGCTCAGCCAAGTATTGGGTAAAGAAGATAGACACATATTTCCATCTACATCAAGTTTAAGAAGAAGAATCCATGAGAGTAGCAGGACTACATCTCCAAGGTAAGGCTTATCCCTGGTGGTTATTTGAATCTTCTTCTTTGAAAAATGTAAATATCTCTACTTATGCAAAGTTCACTAGGAGGTTAGTGAAAAGGTTTGATTTGAAGCCTTATGAAACTTATTTGGGAGAGAAAACCAAGCCCAAGAATTTATAACCTTTTCATGAGTTGGAAGGATCCATTAAACCAAATCCATGTCAGAACATTGTTGAGGGGGTTAAAAATCTGCTACACGATTTTCCAAGGGCAAAGGCCCCACTTCAGCAAGAAATTTATTCTCAAGAAGAAGACATGAGGATTCCTTTTTCAAAGGGAGTTTAAGACAAAGGATATCGCAATAATGAGGCATTATCCATTGATGAGGATAAGGAAGAGGAGAATATGGAAAGACCCTCCAGCGTTTTGATAGCAGGAGTAAATCTACTTCTATTTGGAGATGGAGGTGAAGCACTTGCTTCCACTAGAGGGGCTCTTATGTCTCTGCAAGAACCTCCAATGGACCTTACAAATGAAGAGAATGAGAAGCATGTGTCTCTAATGATAGAAAATGAGACAAAAAAATGGAGGGAATGTGTTCCAACATTGCATACATTTTTGGGAACACACACTATGACAAATCAGTCCTTTGTGATCAATACTCTTGACACCAAGGAGATGTTGGTTGTTCCTGAGTTAACTACATCTGAAGGAAGCACCTTAGATTGTGAGATCTTGCAGAAGGTAGGGGAAGAATAATAGAGGAAGGATCATAGTGCTAACATGATAGGAGGTGATCCACTATTACATAGAGGGAAATATGGGGAAGTTGCTCCAACCAGTAGCACTCTTGCATCCTTAAGAGTGATACCCCATTACCATGAGACTTCCACACAAAAATAAGAGATGGATTTTCGCAGTGGAAGAAATGATATGATGATACCATCTAATATTCACATGGTAATGAACCACGAAACATCATTATCTTATGGTAAACCACCTCGAAGACCACCCAATTCAGATTTGGTGAAAGATGTTTCATGCACTGATGCTCCATTCATAGATCCAAGAAGGAAGGGAGCATTAGAAGACCATAATACAACATTGAGAGTATTTGGAAAGCTCAAGGAGAGGGGAAATATTTTTCCCTTATCACCATTATCCATTCTCTCATCTCATACTGCGCTGAGAAAATATGCTGCAAGGATGAAGAATGACACCATCATGGAGCAAGGAAGGCAATCCTTGATTATGAAGAATCAAAAGACGACCTCATTTGGGGAGAAATATTCCCTACATGATAGGAGATGGTGGTCACACATGCATACTTTGACAAGACCAAGGCGGTTTTGGATATATGATAGCCTTACATGGGAAACTAACTTCCAAGAACTTCCATTTTCAGTTGACCATGTGCATATGCAAGGAGGGCAGCAAAGAAGGGATATCAACCTTCCATCTTATACCTTTGGCATGGGAAATGTCAGGGCGGAGGGAAATGGGAGGTATGGCCTTCCAAAATACACCTTTGGCATGGTATATGTCAAGGAGAAGAGCAGCAATGTGGCAGACATTTTAGTTGACACATTATTATCACTGTCATTATTGGGAAGACTAGATCCATATTGGAAATCCCAACAGTTGGTGGAATATTCCAAGGATCTTCACACATGCATGATTATGGATGACTTGATACATGATGAGAACTATTCAATCCAAGATGAATTCATCATTATCATGGTAGGAGCTTCTTTTCTAGAGCCTCCAATCTCAAGGAGGAGTCACTACAAAGGGCCTATGAAGAGTTTTGTTTCAGCCACACATATTCCATGAAGCTCAACAACATCATCTTGAGGAGCTGCTATTGGGAACGCTTTGAAAAATAACTATATCAACATTTTCAAAGATGCATGTACCATGTGGATATGGATTAGCAACATATCTCTATGGAAGAGTTAAATCATCCTTGTCTTTCTCTTTTTGAGGAAGGGGATAGATCCATGCACCACTCCATTTATATGAGGAGGATTGTTGGTGAAGAACATCCTCTTGTAAAACATGTTTTTTATTCTGATTGTATGCATTATTTCACCATGTTTATGGAGGCCATGGCTCTAAGGAGGAGTGTTATATCTTGTTAACCTCAGGGCCAATATTGGGCCACAAAATATTTTGCATTTGGCCACTCCCTTGGTGAACAAAGGGAGATTTTGCAACATGATGGGTGCTTCCCTAAGGCACCAAATATATCTCGCACTTTCAGATATGGTGAGATGGTATGGGCAGCAAGTGAGTGGTGGGAAAACCACTTACCACATCTAGATCTGATGCAGGTAGGAGATGCACTGTGCTGGTTCCATATGTGTGACTATGACCCACCTCCACATGCTCAAATTTTTGTTTGTATGTATGTAGTTTTTCTCCCATACATTGATGATATAATTGTACTTTTTATGGGAATGTATGGAGGGAGGATGGGAGGCATGTATGTACCACATGGGATGGAAACTCTCTATGTGTATTATGCTACATGTTTCAGGGAGAGCATTGGTTCAGCCATGTTTGTTTCATTTGAGTTATTGACTCCTTGTGGGATGGACTATTTACATCTCATGAGAACTTTGGAGGAACAATTCATGGAGCGTTGGATTGGTGAACACTTAGCTTATGGAGGAAGCTTAACACGTGATGATGGTGTCAACAATGGAGGAGGAGAAGAGTTGCAGCACTCACCTTATCAGCTGCTTGAGGACAAGAAACACTTTGGAGGGGAGGACTGTAATATTCCCAATTAGCCCCAAGCTAATTGGAATATTAATTTTTGTTTTATTTTTCAGTTTCATGAATAAATGTGTAAAGGAGGATCAATAAAATTCCTAGACAATAAATAAATCAATGCCACATGTGAACAAGGTTAAATCTGGGCTATTTAAATAAGCACCCTTAGGTGTGAAAGGGGTTGAATCTTTTGATTGGGTCAACCATGACCAAATCAACAATGTTGTCTTGGAGGAGTGGCCATAAATGAGGCACAATGGAGTTTTAATTGGAGGTGGCTCATGTGAAAGGAGCTATTTCATTGAGATGGTTTAGGGTTTTGCAAGCTCTCAACTTATAAAAGGAAGAGGATGGAAGCATGAGAAGGTTGTTGATGATTATGTTATCTCTGAAGATATTGTCTGTCTATAAATTTCTCATTCTCTGGCTATTTAGATGAGAGTAGTGTTGTTTAGCACAGGGTGTTCCTACTCAGGAATCCCACCTCTTTCCTTGAGAGGCCTCTTGGAAGAGTTTACATTTCTTGTCCATTATCAGGCTAAAGGCCAAGCTTCTTCTTCCAACTACAATGTAGATCATGTTGAGGGTTTGGTTGTCTTTGTAAGCTGCAGCAAGTGGAGGATAGATCTACTCAGATATAGGCCATCATAGTGCTCCTTTTCAATGGGGGAGGCTTCTATCCTATTTTCAAGAGAGTATTGGAAGATTGGAGCTACATTTTCATATCTTGGCATGAGGCCAAACTTGTTCTAAAGCCTACAACACAGTCTTGCTTCTAGAACTGCGTTATTTGTGTGGGTACTATTGCAGGGTCTTTTGGTACACTTTTTGGAGGAGTGGTTTTCATGTGTTGGGGATCTTCCCTTCACATTTGAGATCCATTGGAGGGGATAATCATATTGTATATTTTAGATCAGATTTTTATGTCCATGAATTTTTGAATATTTCTGCAAATCTTCTGCATTAGATCTTAGATCTACTCGTACTTCATGATTTGCTGAAAACCCCAAGGGGAATTTGAAGAAGAGACTTTCTTGTGTATGGATCTGATATGGATCTAAATTTTCATGCGTGGATCTGATATAGATTTGAAGTGTAATCTACAGATATTTTAGTTAATAAAATAACGTTTTCCAAGCCTTTTCAGTCTATATATGTGATTGCAACACCTCTTTTTGAGGATTTCCTTTTGTTGGAGACTTGTATCTCCTATTGTACATCTTATGTGCCTCATTGTACATCTTATTTTATGTTATAAATGCTAAATAAGGGTCTCCATATTGGCCTCCTACTCTTACTTTGATGATCTGCGTTATTTTTCCTACATATCTTTCATATATTGCTTCAGTCGCCATTTTGGGATATTACAGAAAAAGAAACAACATAGTTGGCCATGGAGGCCAAATCCTGGAATCTTCAAATGGGGCTATGAGGAGTAGCCATGAACAGGTGGTCAGTCTGGCTTCCATCAATTGATTTCACCTGCCCTCTATAACATTCCTAAATTTCCACATGATATTTTGTAATATTCCAAAAGGGAGAATGGAGTAATACTTAAACACAATATAAGATCTGCAACAAGATAAACAATAAATCTTAAGACAACATCAGAATTTATAGAGAAGCTGAGCCATTTTATTATATTTGATAATATTCAGCTACACAATGTACAAAATATGAAGGGATCTAGCCAAAGAGATGGCCTAGAATCACCCAGAAAATATGCCACAATAGGCATTGCGTAATTGGAGAACCACTGAAGCAAATACTACGTTGTCCCTTCAGCAGAATATAAATATATGACTGCAGGCTAAAAAGAGAAATGTAGATCTAATCAAATTTGGAGCTCAAATGATGCCAAGATTCAAGATCGGACCAATGTGATGGATTCCAAGATAACCCATAAAGGATTTTCTAGATCTACAACTTTGGAAATTCACCCTCCTAGGATTTGATCGTTGACCTGCTGGGAAATACAGATCTGAAGCTAGATATGAAATATAGATGGCTGAAATATGTCACAAGATAAGATCTAAGCTTGAAGGGTTGATCCCTTCTTCAAATCTACAAGCTAGAAGCTCTAGATCTAGCTTCTCAATCCTCTAATAATGATTACAGTTGTTGCAACACAACTGCCAATAGAAAATGCACTGTGAGGGAAATACAGGCCTTCTGCCTGCTGAAAAATGCTGCAATAAACTCCAGGCTAATGGAAATACTAATGGAAATGTGAGGGGATGATCCCTCATAGGATTACTAGTTTAAATGCTAGCAACTTCCTTCCTCCTTTTGGATCTGCAAATTGGAAAACGTAATTCCTGAAGGAAATACTGCTACTAGGAGGTCAATAAATTTTGGCCTGATGCCATATTTGAAATGAAGCTTTGGTAATGTTGATCTATAAGCCCAATTTGATATGAATAAACCCTCACCAGTTCTCCAGTTGAAGTGTTGAAGACAACTTCCACCTTCCAAACTGATCTTCAAAAATCTGCAATTTCTGAATATGAATCTTTTGCAGAAAGTAGGAAAAGATATGTGGCACCAATTCCTGATGTAGAATGAAGTACAATACTCTTTCTAGAGATACTCTAAGAAAGAGGTGGGATTCCCGACCGAGAACACCCTGTGCTAAACAACACTTGCAATCTCTGCTAAACAGCTCGAGAAAGCAATGGAATGTCACATGACAATTCCAGATCTGAAAATATCCTTAACATCAAGACTCATCAGCCTTGCCTTAATATTCTTTGTTTGAAATCACGATTGCCATTAGACCAAAACCCGCAGGCGTTAGTCTCCACTACAATCGCCAGAGTTAGGATCCACGAGATGTGGTTAGTCCATTTCACGAAACACACGGGGAGCGTTGAACACAATGTCCAACAATCTCCCCCTCAACGTGAGCCGAGTGAGTTTCGAACTCGAGACCTGTTTCTCTGAAACCACTTGTTGGAACTCACGATTGCCGTTAGACCAAATCCTGCAGGTGTTAGTCTCCGCTACAATCGCCAGAGTTAGGATCCATGAGAGGCGGTTAGTCCATGTCATGAAACACACGGGGAGAGTTCAACACAATGTCCAACATTATTTATATAATGTTTGACCCTTCCCATGCCTTGGACCTCATCTAGAATGCACTATGCATGTGGACAAGATCCTCCAAGTTTGATTGCGTTGTTTGACCAAATCAACCATCTTATCTAGGTGCAATGTACACCCTCTCCATCATGTATGCTTTGATTGCACAACATCCTCCATCACTTTATCATGAATACCCCATGATATTTTGTTTGACATCTTCAAGATCTTAGTTGACTATATCAACCTCCCTGATTTATCTCAATTAATGAGACACAATCTCCAATTCCATTCACATTAGTAGTTGCTCAACTACCTCATTATGTAGATCTAGGCTTAATTAATCCACATTCACACACAAAAAGTGGATATTTATTCATATTGAGGATTTTTGGTCCCTCCACCCTTTTATTTACTTAATTCATTAAGTAAGTTAAGAACTCTAATATTCCAAATATCAGGTGAAAAATTGGGAATATTATAGTCCTCCCCGGAAAAATGTCAAGAAGTAGATGTAAAGCCATCTATTCCCCTCCAAATGGGATCCACATATGGAAGGCTTCCTCCATTTTCTGCAATGTGTTATGTATGTTTGGTTCCAAAGTTGTCTTTCAAAAGAATATAGAATGACCTCTAACTGTATGGTTAGATGTCCTCCTTCCATCATGAAGTACCAAGTGATAACCATATGAGTTCCAAACTCATCAATAATACATGAGATACATAAAATAAAGTATCTCTTTCCACAAAGGAAAAGCTCCATCTCACAATACATCTCTTCATCCCATGTTTTATAAATTTGATTGAGCATTGATATTCTCTCCTCCTTATCCATGTTGGCCTTGTTGGATCCAAGCATCATTCCAAAATTATGAAAAATAAGAAGGAAAGGAGTTATATGGGTAGAAAAAGATGTCAAACCATATTCTCCTAATAGTAACCACCGGAGTAAGGCCCTTTGTTGCCATCCTCCATCTCCTCCATGTAAGATGGACAAGCAAAACTCCCCCAAAAGCAACGAAAGCAACAAGATATCTTGCTACTTTCTCTCCTCCTCATGTGCATCATGAAGAAAAAACATACTAACGGACATATGGAATGTCACATCAGCCCAATACAAAGAAACATCATCAATACACATCATGAGAGCATCATGCGAAGCTTTACCCAATACAAAACACATAGACATAGGAGATGTCATGTGGTGGCCAATCTCTCTCAAGTGAAACCAAAATGAACATGCCTTATTTTTCTGCATTCTATCATTGATACACAAGGCATGAATCAGAAAAATATAAGCTATTGGGTGGTAACCATACTCACCCAACAGTAGCCAGTGAAACCATGCCTCCTTCTTCATTTCATAAGTGTTCCTCAAGGAATGGATCAAAAAAATAGGAGCCTTTGGGTAGTGACAAGAATCCCCCAAGGGAAACCAACATAACCAAGATTGCTGGCCCATATCATAAATTTTCAAGTGTTCATGCAACCCCTTTCTTATCATCCTCACCCACTCACCCCAATATTGAAGATGAGTGATGTGTTGCATAATCATGGTATCCTCCCTTTGTATAATACCATCTTCCCCAAACTGATGAAGAACTTTGCACTTCATGAAATGTTGAAGTGCGCCTCCAATGAGATCTCTTAATGAGACTTTCTTCTCATCCATGGCCTTCCAAAACCAATGAGGTTCTGGATCTGCTGTAGGTAGAAGTCTCTCTTTGAGCTATGAGATTCTCACTGAGAAAGTTTCATCAAGAAAGGAGAAAATATTTCTCATATCTAGATGTCTACCATTTATCATCTTTACCTCCATTGCTTCATGAGTGAAGCTACCTTGAGAATTATCCAAGAATGATGGGGCCTCTTCACTTTCACAACTACTAAGTGACAATGTTGTAGATCTGTAGGGTAATACATGTTTTGTCTCAAAGAAAGGCACAATATTGATCTCATAACCAGTCATTGTACATAGGATCATGCTCATCCCTTCTTCTGAAACTATACACTTCAACTCAAGAGGTTGAATGTAGTCCATCGATGAAGAATTGGGATATATTTTCATCTCCTCCTTGATTAGATCAAGGGTCCTCTGCGCTGTGATAGTTTGCTGCTTCAAATCAAGATTTGGATCTAATCCAACTGGGACAATGGTCTCTCCAACTACTGGTAAGAGAGATGGTTGCTCTTCTTCCAATGTACTAGCACTGGAAACTTTCTCCTCTTCCTCATGCACCTCCTTTATTATGCATGGGACTCTATGTGTCAAGATCTCAAGACCAGCTTGCAAATTTGCAAGTGTCTCTTCTCTGGATGCAAGTACTTTTGCAACTGGTGGTGAATGTAATGACCTCTTGTCCATAATGACAAGATTGACATCCTCCTTTGTTCCCTTAGTGAATTTCACTTTATGACACATCTCTAGTTTTCTCACATCAAATTCCTTCCTCAACTTGTGAAAGAAATTTGAATATTTAGTCACCTTTGCATGCTCTATGTGACCAAACCACCAATCATTGGCTTCACCTAAAAGATGAAGTGCTACAATTTGAATAGCCTCTTCTTCAGCTACAGGATGTAGCCTGAAAAATGCATCTAACTCCCTCCTCTAAGCTTTAACAGTGCTTGAGGAAGATCCATCAAATGTAGGAAAATAGAATCTATTATGCCTCTTTCTTCTATTGCTGCTATAGGATCGTATTTCTTCTTTTATTTTGAAGAATTGTTGGAGAGTTAGCTTCTCCTTGAATGCTCTAGACTATGCTTTGTACTCTTCAAGATATATACTAAGAGTCTCACAAGTCTCAGGTTCATTCATTTCTTCATTTCTACACCTTTCACCTTCTCCAAAGAAAGTGGGCATAATGGATCTATGAGGAGATCTAGGATTCTCCAGTTTTCTTCTTTGCTGATAGGAAGTGCTTGGACCTTCCTTATCACATCTTCTTCTTGGATCTTCTTTCTGTCCTTCTTTCTTCATTGGATTGACCTCCTGAGAGAGATCTTGCATGGATCTAAAGAAAGGAGTGGCAGAATTTTCATCCTCCATGGTAGATCTCATCTATCTGCTTCTTCTTTTGATGTAAAAGATGAAGTGTCCACAAGCTGAGCCAAAGATTATGCTCTGATACCACTGTAATATCCCAAAAGGGAAAATGCAATAATACTTAAACATAATATAAGAACTACAGCAAGATAAACAATAAATCTTAAGAAAAAATCAGAATTTACAGAGAAGTTGGGCCATTTTATTATATTGGAGAAGATTCAGTTACACAATGTACAAAATATGAGGGGATCTAGCCAAAGATATGGTGTAGAATCACCCAAAAAACATGCCACAATAGGCACTGGGTAACTGGAGAACCACTGAAGAAAATACTGCGTTGTCCCTTCAGCATAATATAAACATATGACTACAGGCTGAAAATGGAAATGAATATATACTCAAATATAGAGCTTAAATGATGCCAAGATTAAAGATCTAGCCAATGTGATGGATTCCCAAGATAGCCCAGAAAGGATTTTCTAGATCTACAACTTTGGAAAATCACCCTCCTAGGATTTGATCCTTGATATGCTAGGAAATATAGATCTAAAGCTAGATCTGAAAGATATATGGCTGAAATATGTCACAAGATTGGATCTAATCTTGAAGGGTTGATCCCTTCTTCAAATCTACAAGCTAGAAGCTCTAGATCTAGCTGCTAAATCCTCCAATAATGATCACAGTTGCTGCAACAAAAATGCCAATAGAAAATTCATTATGAGGGAAAGAGAGGCCTTCTGCCTACTAAAAAATTCTGCAATAAACTCCAGGCTGATGGAAATACTAATGGAAATGTGAGGGGATGATCCCTCACAGGATTACTAGCTGAAATGCTAGCAACTTCCTTCCTCCTTTTGGATCTGCAAATTGGACAGTGTAATTCATGAAGGAAATATTGTTGCTATGAGGTCAATAAAATTTGGCCTGATTCCAGATCTAAAATGAAGCTCTATGAATTCTGATCAATAAGCACAAGGTGATAGGAATAAACCCTCACCAGTTCTCCAGCTGAAGTAATGAAGACAACTTCCACCTTCCAAACTGATCTTCAGAAATCTGTAACTTCTAAATATGAATGTTCTACAGAGAGTAGGAAAATAGATGTGGAACCAATGCCTAATGTAGAATGAAGTACAATACTCTTTCTAGATATTCTCTAAGAAATAGGTGACATTCCTGACCGGGAACACCCTGTGCTAAACAACACTTGCAATCTTTGCTAAACAACCTGAGAAAGCAATGGAATGTCACATGAAAATTATAGATATGGAAAGATCCTTCACATCAAGACTCATCCGTGTACCTCCATCCTTGCCTCCATCTTCTTTATATAATTTTTGAGCCTTCCCATGCTTTGGACCTCATCTAGACTGCGTTGTGCATGTGGACAAGATCCTCCAAGTTTGACTTCGTTGTTTAACGAAATAAACCATCATATCTAGGTGCAATGTACACCCTCTCCATCATGTGTGCGTTAATTGCACAACATCCTCCATCACTTTATCATGAATGTCCCATGATCTTTTGTTTGACATCTTCAAGATCTTAGTTGACTGCATCAACCTCCATGATCTATCTCAATTAATGAGACACAATCTCCAATTCCATTTACATTAGTAGTTGCTCAACTACCTCATTATGTAGATCTAGGCTTAATTAATCCACATTCACACACAGAAAGTGGATATTTATTCATTTTGAGGATTATGGGTCCCTCCACCCTTTTATTTACTTAATTCATTAAGTTAAGAACTCTAATATTTCAAATATCGTGTGAAAATTTAGGAATATTACATATTTTGAATATTAGAGTTCTTAATTTTCTTAATTAATTCAGTAAATAAAAGGGTGGAGGGACCCATAATCCTCAAATATGATTAAAGATCCAATTTTGATGTGTGAATGTGGATTAATTAAACATATATCTACATAATGGAGTAGTGGAACAACTACTTAATGTGAAAGGAATGGAGATTGTTGAGGTATAAAAGGTGTCTTTTTAACTCCTATTTATCCTACATTAATTATCAATCTAGGAACGACTTTTTATCTCAAGAGTGTACTCAGTCTAAGGCTGAAATTCAATCTAAGAATAATGCTCTTTAATGTGCAGTACAGTGTCTTAAATACAAGAGTAAACGGATGCTTGAAAATGAAATCTAATTACAACAATATGAAAATCAATGTTCTGAAGTTCAATCACTCACTCAACAATCATCAGTCAAGGATGCAATAGTAATAACTATTTCTTCTATCAACTGATATAAATGAAATCAAATATGAACAAGGTAATCAATCTGAGAATGTAGGTAGTAACAACCAATGTCCTTTACGGTTGATGATCTTACACTCCACACTAAAGCAATTAAATGGAAATGGTAACTGTGTTAAATCACTAACGATGCTAATGAAAATAGACTAAGCAAGATTTCTGTAATAACGCTCCAAAGCAAAACCAAACTCTTGCAAGAAACTGTAAAGCTAATTAATAGAAATGAACAGCAAATCTATTTACTGGAAATGAACAGCAAATTCTTTCTAATGGAAATGAACAACAATCCTGAATAGCGAAGCTCTGTATCTGCAAAGCATAAAAATACAAATTATAAAGGAATAAATACTATTTTTATGTGGAAAGGAACAACAACGCGATTCACTAATCCAACACACCAATTTCATAAATCATAATATAGTAAGCTATAAACCAAGATAATTGTGAAGCAATGTGGTTAAAGGAAATGAAAACTAATGCAAACCATCACATGACTGGAATTGGAAAGTAAAGGTACAAATAGCAAGTGGATCCACCAAAGCCGGGCCCTTAGCCGCTAGTGAAGCACCGCCGAACTACTCCAGTATCAAAAAATAAAACGACAACCGAATTATGTATTAATCATGTGTAGCAGGGTTTACAAGCAATCGCACTTTGTTTTAATTAATGAGAGTCGATGAACAATTATGAAATTACAAAAGGAAGTCTGAATAATCAGAATATGTCTAATGTTGTGATTTCTACAACCGCTGTTCTTTTATAACAACCAGCGGATGAAACAAGAAGTACAGATAACTTTGAGCAGCGACCCCTTAGGATTGAGAGATCATGAGGGATTCGCTCTATCTTCCATTTCCAGCTATCGTTTTGTCTTCTTGCGCTGATGCCGTGTTGTTCCTTTCTTTACTTTGACTGTGCGCTCCGATCTTAATCTTCTTGTCTGGATAGAGCCTTTTGTTAAAGGGACAGTAGTTACACCTACCTTATCTTTTCCTCATGAATGGTGGCTTCCCACTTCATCTAGTTCCTATATAGAAGAAAATACAATCTTTAGTTAATTTCAGAATAAGCACTAATATCCTCAATTTTATTGTAATTCTTCAATATATTATCATTCGAGAATATAAAGGAGTCATGATTAAATGAAAAAGATAAAGAAATACATGGAAAATGCATACCTTTTCCAATGTTGAACACACCCCCCTACTTAACCTTTTTCATGTCCTCATGAAAACCATAATTTACATGTAAAGCAGTTAGAGAATAGGCTGGAGAGGGTTTTTCATTAAGTGGTCTAAAACCATGATTTGCAGCTAAAAATTCAAAAAACATTCCCTGTCTTCCCTTCAGGTAATTCATATTTGGCCTTATAGTCTGCTGCAAGATACCAGATATTAGGGCTTCGAAATATACAACCTAGCCAATACAGGCCTTCCCTCAAGATGAGGTTACTATAGATAACCAGGAGGTTGGCAGCTAACTCAAAATTTTTGTAATTGAATGGCTCTCTGTCTTGAATATTCCGATTGGAAATCTTCCATCGGAGTTTAGCTACTACTACAGCCTCGTCTCCGATGGACAGAAAATATTCTACCCCATCTAGGATGATTTCTTTGTGGATGGGTCCCAATGTTTGGATCACACCCTCCTTTGTCATTAAGCTTTTCTTCCTAGCCCACAATTGTAATGGGTGTCTCGTTTCACCCCTAACCCAAAGGTCTAACCCATTTTCTTGGCTCTGAAAAGTGTTATAGGCCTTGAGCCATTTTAACTCGTTAACAGCAAATGAAATGAATTCTTGATATTGGATATCACCCACAAAAGGACTGGGATTTGCCTCCATTTCCTCAGCCAATATAAATTTGTGCAAATAAAATTCATAGAGTAGGCGCTGAACTTTTACTCCATAGAGTTTGCAGCAGCTTATAAAATCATCTATAGTTTTTAATTCTATAGGTTTTCCTGCCTTAACAACCTTAATTTTTAACTACAAATATCTTTCTAATAAAAGAAAAGCATAATTTTTGGCGGGGCACCTACATACTAGAACATCTGTGTATAAAGAACAAAGAGTATCCATTTGATTCTTGACCGTTTTTAATCTATTCCTTACCTCTTCAAATTTCTCTTCTGCCTTTCGACATTTATTGAAAGCTTCTTCCTCTGATGCATTGATGTCCTTTAATTTCTGCTGTAACTCTTGGTATTTATTCTTGGGAACAATCTCTTCTTCGAGATTTTCTCTAGCCCTCTGAGCCTGTGCCAGATCCTCTTGGAGTTTTTCTATATCAAAGTCATTTAAAAAAACATTTTTATTGTAGCCTTATGCACTTTCGGTTGAGGTAGCTACTTCTGGAACATCTGCATGTTGTTCCTTGCCTTCTTGAATGGATATGGGCTTGGCTTGAGTCTCCATGGCCTTTTCATTCTAGGGTTCCGTTGGGATGGCTGCATCCCCCATTTTTAGGGTTCTTTTAGAGGTTTTTCCCATTTTTAGCACCCTAATCCTCTGCCTGAGTTGTTTTACTAATTTTTGGAGCTTTTTCCATTCCCTCCATAGCTTCTCAAGTTCATTTCTCTTCTTCTTCTTCTTGGAAGGAACAGTTGTTCCTTTTTCTGTACTTGGTTTCTTGACTAGGGTTTGTTCTCCTTTTTCTGTACTTGGTTGAATCTTTTTCATTTTGGGGTAGGTAAGGATGTTGCTCTGTCAATTGATTATACCAATTCTTCCTAGCTAGTCTGCTGTTGGGAAAGACTATAACTAACTATTAATCAAATTAGATAGTGGTGGCTTACTCCCATCCCTGTATGACGGGATTTCCTTATGCTTCGAGCAGTGTCATGCAGTAAAAAATTTAAAAATGCAGGCAAATTCACAATGTATTTTTGTCTTAGTACTGCTAATAATTTGAGGTGGTGTGGTCTTACCACATCCTTTCTACTGTCGCATGTAATGTAGCTTTGCACTACTCTAGCCAGTTCTGTCCATAGTTCTCCTAGAGTTGCTGGTTGGACTCCTTTTCCTTCCATGATCAGGGTTTGTCCTTCGTCCCGAAAGATTTTCATGGCCTCTTGAAATTTCACTTTTGTATGGGTCCAAATGGGTCCAACTGCTGGTAGACCAGATACTTCGGAAATTACTACATCTGTCACTGTTATTTTCCTACCTCTTACCATGGAATAACATTTCAACAAGTTCTGCAAAAATTCGATAGCCACAGTTTCATGGGGCTGCTACAGTCGTGTAAGGTATGTAATCCACCCTGATCTCTCCAAAATTTCTTGTGCAGTGTCGCAGACTGTTAGAACTTGTGCTTCGCTACGTACTGCTCACCCTCCCATTTCATCTAAATTCTACACACTGTTAGCTCTTCACAATAATACACAGAAATGGCAATGGAATAGCACCCCGTGCATATCAGAAAAATACCATTAAACTTGTTATTTCTGGGAATTGATGAAAATATGGAATTGACTCATATGCAGGCATAATTAAAAGTCACCCACGCCCCCCTAAAATATGATAGGTTGCCCTCGACCATGAAATGGAGGAGCAGCGTATTGCAGGTAATTTTTCAACATAGAAAGCCATGCATACTTATGATATGATCAAAAAATTATTGAATTACTGAAATTGAGGAATATTATGAAATCGTGAATAGATATGAAATGCTATGTAATGATTCCAAAATAAGGAAAAGGACAGCTAACATAAATAAAAGTGCTTATGCAATCATTATTCACTTAAACCATTATGATTGATTTATAAACAATATTTCATGTATAAAGGTTCAACAAAGGGGTTTAGGATCATAATCACATTTGTAATTAAGATAAAGATATAAGAAAAGGGTTTATAATTTCTATTGATTTGTGAAAAATAGGACTCCAATACCATCAACAGAGCTCTGTTTCCCACAGGTGTCCATAACCTTGACAAAGTTGCTTTTTCACCCTTGGAACCATAATCCTTTATATATGCCTAGGAAAGTGCTTTGTGATGTCATGATGGAGGCCATTGTGCTGGTTTGGGAACTAGATGAATCACAATGTTATTCACCAGGAAGGAGTAAAAAGTGGGCAGGCCGGCTCGTGATGAGACCTCCTGTTCCAAGGACTTTTTATTTTTCTGAGTTGCCCATTGGATCATGTCCCCGGTGTGGTGGCTATAATGGGAATGCCACTTCACTGCTTCCTTATGATCATGGTAGGCTGGATCGTGATGAGACCCCCTATCCTCCATCTGACATATCATAGAATTGTTAGTAATCATATAGATATATTTTTTCTTTTCTTTTTATTTTATATATCACTTGCCTATTTACGTATAAAGGATGGCTCAACACTCCTTAAGAATAGGGATGGTGGAAGAAGTCTGAACATATTAATAGAGGAAATTATGCCCTTATTCTTATTCAATAATAAAATTTAAAGAGAATTTTGAGGATTAGGGAAGAACCAACATGATAAAAATAATCAATCAAATTAGTTTTAGTGAAAACAAAGATAGCAAAGTGATATAGATAGTTGTGTTCTTTCCTTTTTTCTTATGAATACAAAGCAATTTCTTTAAATATTACAATTTCTCTTTGATATGCTCATTCTAGTGACTTCTTATTTTTGTGTCCTTGCATAGATTTGTATGTTTTCCTTAAAATATCATGAAGAATTTACAAAATTTCTCTAAATGTTGTTCTAAGAAAGGAAAAATACACTCAAAAAGTGTTGTTCCTTAGATGGAACAGGTGTTGTTCCTTAAGAGGAACAAAAAAAAACAATCTGTGGAAATGTTGTTCCTTTTGAAAGGAACAGCAAAAAAAATTGGGATAAATGATGTTCCCTTTGAAAGGAACATAAAAAACAATCGAAAAAAATGTTGTTCTTTTTAAAAGGAACAGCAAAAACAATCAGCGGAAATGTTGTTCCTTTTGAAAGGAACAACGAAAACAATCAGCAAAAATGTTGTTCCTTTTGAAAAGAACAGCAAAAACAATTGGGAGAAATGCTATTCCCTTTGAAAGGAATAGAAAAAACAATCGGAAAAAATGTTATTCTTTTTGAAAGGAACAACAAAAACAATCAGAGGAAATGTTGTTCCTTTTGAAAGGAACAACGAAAACAATTGGCAAAACTGTTTTCCTTTTGAAAGGAATAGCAAAAACATTCAGTGGAAATGTTGTTCCTTTTGAAAGGAACAACGAAAACAATTGGCAAAAAGGTTGTTCCTTTTGAAAGGAACAACAAAACAATTGGCAGAAATGTTGTTCCTTTTGAAAGGAACAACAAAAATATGAACATGCAGAGACGTTGTTCCTTAAGAGGAATGGCTATTGTTCCTTAAGAGGAACATCACGAAAAATAAAAGCACACAATATTTCTGTTCCTTTAAGAGGAACAACACGAAAAATAAGATCTCTACAAAAAACAGTTCATACAAGAAAAATTAAAAAGAAAAACTTATATAAAAGTTTCAGAAATAAAGGAATTATTCAGTAAATGAGTGCTGAGGAGGAATTATCTTCCTCATCAAGAATCTGCATGGTAGAATCTCCGCGTAATTGCTGGTAAAAGGATTCTAGATTAAGTGGTTTATGGTAAAGTCATACTCGATGACCGTTTGCTTTGAAATAATGTCTAGATCCATCAATGGTAGTTAATGTAATGGTGTCATTGTCATGCACTTTCTGTAGCTCATAAGGTCCAAGCCATCGTGTCTGGAGTTTTCCGGGGAAATCCTGAAACCTGGAGTCATATAGGAATGCCCAATCTCCTTCGTGGAAGATTTTGTTTTTAATGAGGGAATTGTGCCATTTTTCTCTCTACTGTTGAATTAATGCAGTGTGCTGGAGGGTGGAGAGCCTAATTTTATCTAACTCGTTGATTTGCTATAATATTTTGACCTGGGCTTCATTTAAATTCAAACCCACCTCCTGGGCTCTTCTTAACGTTTGAATTTAAAATTCTATTGGAAATATGGGTTCTTTTCCAAATACTAATTGATATGGTGAATACCCAGTGGTACTTCTCCATGTTGTTCGATATGCCCACAAGGCTTCCAAAAATCTTGAAGCCTAGTCATGTCTGTGTGATGCAACTGTTTTTGTAAGTATTTCTTCTATCACCTTATTCGTTCTCTCTACCTGGCCATTTGCCTGTGGGTGGTATGGGGTTGTAATTTTGTGCTGAATGTGGTAATTTTTTAATGTTGCAGTGATTTTATTACCTACAAATTGCGGTCCTCCATCTGTAATTATGTCCCTTGGGAGGCCATATCACACAAATATTTGGAAAAGGAACTATATTACAGAGTCCTCTGTAGCTCTTGAAAGTGCCTCTCCTTCAACCCATTTAGTAACATACTCTATTGCAACTAGTATGTCTGTTTTCTGATTTGATGGTGGGTTAATAGGACCAAAAAAATTGAGCACCTAGTGCTCAAATGGCTCGATTACTAACTGTGGATTCAAAGGCATTTCATCAGAATTTCCAGGGCATTCCACCTGTTGGCAGCTATCACAGGCTTATACAAAATTTTTAGCATATTTAAAAATTGTAGGCCAGTAATAGCATGTTTGTAAAATCTTGTGACCAGTCCTACGACCTGCGAAATGTCCGCCACACGGCCCATCATGGCATGCTTTCAGAATGTCAAATATTTCGTCTTCTTGGATGCATCTCCTGATGTTCATATATGCTCCTGTATGAAATAGGTAGCCCCCAATCCAAGAGAATCAGGTACTGCACTGCACTATGTATTTTCATTCATTGGGTGTTAGATGATTAGGTAATTTACCTACTGCTAAATAATTTGCAACATCAGCATACCATGGGGTTCTGGCAGTAACAACAAACAAATGTTCATTTGGGAACTGATCTTCGACTGCTGCTACGTCTGTTGGTTTTGGCATTCGTGAGAGAAAATTGGCTACAGGATTCTCTTTTCTCGGTCGATCCTTTATTGCAATGTCAAATTCTTGCAATAGAATCAACCATCTTGTTACTTTACCATTTGTAATAGGTTTATTTGCTAAAAAATTTATGGCACAGTGATTTGTATATAAAACTACATGATACCAAGTTATATAATGTCTAAATTTATTTACAACATGTATTATAGCTAAAAATTATTTCTCAGTCATAGTATAGTTTAATTCAGCGAGAGATAGATTCTTGCTAATATAATAAATTGGATATGGTTTTTTATCTTCTTCCTTCCCAAGGACTACTCCAGTAGCTGTGTCTGAGGCATCAGATGAAATTTTGAATGGAAAATCCCAATTTGGGCCCCTTAGCACTGGGGCTGTTGATAGAAGCTTTTTCAGATCCTCAAAAGCATGGCCACATTTATCTGTCCAATTAAAATCAACATTCCCTATTAGTGCGTGTATAGGTGTAGCTCTTTGAGAATAATTCTCTATGAATCTTCTATAATAACTAGAAAATACTAGAAAGTTACGTACCTCTGTTTGTGTGGTGGGAGTAGGTATTAAAAAAATTGTCTGAATTTTAGCTGGATCTACCTGTATTCCAGCTGCTGAGATATAATGACCTAAGATGAGTCCGTCGGTCATCATCATGTGACACTTCTCATGGCTTAAGCATATCCTGGTGGCAATACATGTTTGCAGCACTTTTTCCAATGTTTCTAATACTGGCTCAAAATCATCTCCATAAGGTGTGAAATCATCCATACATACTTCGAGCCCTTCATTTATTAAATCTGAAAAGATGCTGAGAATGGCCCTCTGAAATGTGGTAGGGGCGTTGCATAGACCAAAGGGTAAAACCCTATAAGAAAATGTCCCCCAAGGACAGGTAAAAGTACTCTTATCTTGGTCTTCAGGGGCAATCTGAATCTGATTGTATCCACTGAAGCCATCTAAGAAAGAAAAGAATTTCTTTCCTGCTAATGTATCCAATACCTGATCAATGAAAGGAAGGGGAAAGTGGTCTTTCTAGGTTGCTTTGTTTAGTTCTCTGTAGTCTACACATATCCTCCATTTTCCATTCTTCTTTGGCACCACTACTAGTGGAGAGTCCCACTTGCTATCAGATATTGGATAAATAAAGTTTACATCCAAAAGTTTTTTTAATTTAGCTTTCAAAATGTCCTTAAGATGAGAGTTTAATCTTCGTTGGGGTTAGCGAATGGGTCTAGCATATTTTTCTATATAGATTTGGCGTGTACATAACTGGGGATCAATTCCTTTCATCTCTGGGTAATCCCATGCAAAAGCTCTCTTATATTTTTTTAGTAGTTGGACCAACTTCTCTTCTTGTTCAGCTCTCAGATTTTTGTTAATGTTCAAAGTTTTTCGTGGCTCAATTTCTATAGTTTTGCTATTGTAAATAGAAGTGTTAGGTATTGATTGATCTTGAATGTCTTTTAGGGGATCTTCTTATTCTTCATTATCAAATGTTTCCTTGATCATGTGACATTGTAAATGGGATCTGGTTTTTGGTTGGTTAATGAAACTGTTAATAATGTCATCCTCTATTTGGTCTTTAAATTCGAGGGCATCTTCTATGGTTAATGGTGATCTAATGTTTTCTATGAGGTATGATACAGTTGTTTCTTTGTTTTTTTTATTTTTAGGCTTGGCTGGGCTGGAGGGTATAAGGCTAAATTCATGACATAACTCCCTCTAGTTATAGTCATGCTGCCTTGCCGGCAGCCAATGTAGGCATCAGCAGTTGCCAGCCAAGTTCTGCCTAAGATTAAAGGGTGTCCATCTAGCCGGTTTTTGGGGTTAATAATCAGGAAGTCAGTAGGGTATTCCCAGGAGTCTACAGATACCATTACATCATGTAGTGTGCCTTCTGGCTTGACTACCGATCGATCAGCCAATTCCAATAAGGTTGTTGTTGGATCTAATGATGTAATGCCAAGTTTTTGACAAGTGGTGGTAGTTAGGATATTAATTGCAGCTCCCAAATCAACTAAGGCATTTGGAAATGATTGTCCATTGATTTTCACTGTAACTATAGGATTTCCTGGGTCCTCATACTTTACAGGTGCTTCTCTTCCTAATAGTAAGTCGGATAGAGTGCCGACTACTTGGAGAGTTGGGTTAGTTGTTGTTCTCCTCTTTGGCTTTCTTATGCATAGTTATTTGATGGTCTTTGCATAAATGGGAATATCTTGGATAGCTTGGAGGAGTGGGATTTTTATACAAAAAATTTTCAATTCTCCTAGAAGATCAAAATCAGGATTTTCTATTGGACGAGGTATGATTAGTCCTTCTAGGAATGGTGGAGAAGAGGTGGTTGCTTGCTCATGAGTTTGTTATCTAACCACATTCTCCTTTTGCAATGTTTGTTATGAAGGTAACTTATTTTCAACTTGAAAATTTTTGTCTCCCTCTGATTCTATTATGCACCTAGAGCTTAGTTGAAGGTCGTTGCACTCCCTTAACTCGGTTTCTAGTTCTGGTGTTTCAATTATTGAATAGATTAAACCGGTCTATTATTAGGGTTCGGGTTGGGTTGGGCTAGGAGTTACGGTCTTAAGTTGGTCTGGGGATTTTTTTGCAATGTATATGGTGCTGCCAGTGTAGGTGGAGGGAGAGGAATCGTTCCAGCTGGTTGATTCATAGATCTTTTCTAGTTCAACTGCCATGTCTGACTCTGTGAGGTGGAGGGGGACCATTGTGTTGGATATGTATTATTTTTCCAAAATGGTGGACAGTAAGGAAAGTTTGGCCAATTGGTTTGATTTGTTTGATTTGGCCATGGTGGTGTAGGAAATGGCTGCTGTGACCAACTCGGAAAGGGTGGCTAATTTTGCCACATTCCATTATATTGCTGAGCATTATACTGAGGAGACTAAAAAGAAGAGGATGGATCAATGGGCATACCTGTTTGTCATGGCTACCATTGATGGCGCTGATTAAGTAGGTATACCATTTTTGTTTCTTCTTCCGCTTCTTTGTAGACTACTTTCAATCCTGAGAGTGAGGGGAAGCTTTCTATAGAGTGATCTTTTGTGAAAATGGCATAGACTTGCACTGCATCCAACGGGCACTCTTTATGGCTATTTTTCTTTCTGCATCTAGGGAAGAATATTGCCAAAAAAATTTTTACATCTGCTTTCTTTTGTTTAGCTTGCATGATATCAAGCTGCATTGTCAGAGTTCCTAGAATATCAGTTTTCAAATCTTCTAGTAGATTGCCAATTTCTATGTGGGTTAAACCTCCACCGGAGGTCTTGCTATCCCTTGTGATCACATCACGGTCAGCTGGTTTTAGTCTTGTGCTACATCTTTAACTCCTAATACATAAATCAATAATGTCAGCAAAATTTTCCTGATATATATCACCTTTGCCCATGATGTTTAATGTTTCAACCCGTTGTTCCTTCATCCCTTTAATTAATGTATTTTTTAACACATTATCAGGTAAGGGTAAAGATGCATAGGGTGATCACTGGAGGTTGTATTGAAAACGTTCTACATATTCCTCCAATGTTTCATTAGGTTTTACTGTCATCTGAAATATCTCATCCTTTAATTCCCTGGACCTACAATAATCCTGATATTTCTTTATAAAAGCAGCTTTCATCTGATCCCAGTCATTTATAACACCTCCACCTAACCCCATAAACCATCGTAGAGATGCTCCTTTTAATGTGGAGGGGAATAATTTTAGCTTTTGGGGATCGGTGATATAGTCATACCCCTTGCATAACACATCGAATTCAAACAGAAATGCATCTGGATCTTCCGATGTTAAGCCATGGAATGTAGGAATATGATAGAGATGAATGGCCTTCATCGGTGAATTAACTACAGTGTCCACAATGGGATATTGCAGTGTGGAAGTTTGGGGTGTTTGTTGGTTGTGGGCCATTTGATCAAATATGTGCCAATATCCTTCTGGGATTTCTAGGGAATTATTCCTAGGCTGACTAGAAGGAGTAGGGATGAACTTAACAACACTTCCTTGGTATGGGATAATGAGTGTCCCTTGTTGAACTATTATCTGAGGGGGTTTTAGTTCTTCAGGTTCTTTAGTTTTGTTTTGGATGATTTTGACAGCACTTCCCTTATCTGGGATGCTTGGTGTTTGGATTATTTCAAGAGGGGATCTTAGTTCTTTTACTTCCCCTGTTTCTCCTCCTCCTTCGCGGAGATTACTATAGTTCCCTTCTTGTAAAGAAATTGGGTGAGAATTCCCAATTTCTTGAGAATCTTGCTCTTCTGTTTGACTATGCACCTCAAAAAAAGCTACAGATGGTGATTCTTTGGCCCGAAGGGAACTAGTAGGTTGTCTAGAAGAAATTTTTCGAAGGCCTACTGATGGCTAAGATTCAACTTGATGAATGATATTGTCGATAAAGGTTGTTCGCCCAAGGGTCACCGGTCCCTTAGGTTTTTCAGGTCTGGGATGAATTTCATTTTGTTTAAATTTTCTAGTCATTCAAAAAAAACGCAATCATTCATTCCTACCTTAAATTTTCACTCAATTCTACTGTGAAGCGTGCAGATGATCGAGCATGTTCCTCGCTTTGTATGTAGGTTCTTACCTTCCGTTTTTAATACCCAGTTCTTCCGTAGTAGATAAAATCAAATATACATCACTCTTTTCTGAATAACTACACTCTCCCCAGCTACGACACCAAAATGTTGAGGTACAAAAGGTGTATTTTTAACTCCTATTTATCCTACATTAATTATCAATCTAGATATGAATTTCTATCTCAAGAGTGTACTCAGTCTGAGGCTGCAATTCAATCTAAGAGTAATGCTCTTTAATGTGAAGTACAGTGTCTTAAATACTAGAGTAAACGGATGCTTGAAAATGAAATCTAATTACAACAATATGAAACTCAATGTTCTGAAGTTCAATCACTCACTCAACAATCATCAGTCAAGGATGCAGTAGTAATAACTCTTTCCTCTGTCAACTGATATAAATGAAATCAAATATGAACAAGTTAATCAATCTGAGAACGTAGGTAGTAACAACCAATGTCCTTTACACTCCACACTAAAGCAATTAAATAGAAATGGTAACTATGTTAAATCACTAACGTTGCTAATGAAAATAGGCTAAGAAAGCTTTTTGTAATAACGCTGCAAAGCAAAAGAAAACTCTTGTAAGAAAAAGTAAAGCTAATTAACATAAATAAATAGCAAATCTATTTACTGGAAATGAACAGCAAATTCTTTCTAATGGAAATGAACAACAATCCTGAATAGCGAAGCTCTGTATCTGCAAATAATAACAATACAAATTATAACGGAATAAATACTCTTGTTATGTGGAAAGGAACAGCAACGCGATTCACTGATGCAACACACCAATTTCATAAATAATTAAGAAGTAATCTATAAACCAAGATAACTGTGAAGCAATGCGGTTAAAGGAAATTAAAACTAATGAAAACCATCACAAGACTGGAATTGGAAAGTAAAGGTACAAATAGCAAGTGAATCCGCCAGGGTCGGGCCCTTAGCCGCTAGTGAAGCACCACCGAGCTACTCTAGTATCAAATAACGGAACGACAACCGAATTATGTATTAATCATATGTAGCAGAGTTTACAAGCAATCACACTCTGTTTTAATTAACGAGAGTTGATGAGCAATTATGAAATCACAAAAGGAAATCTGAACAATCAGAATATGTCTAATGTTGTGATTTCTACAAGCGTTGTTCTTTTATAATAGCCAGCGGATGAAACAAGAAGTATAGATAACTTTGAGCAGCGATCCCTCAGGATTGAGAGAACCTGAGGGATTCGCTCTATCTTCCAGTTCCAGCTATCGTTTTGTCTTCTTGCGCTGATGCTGCATTGTTCCTTTCTTTACTTTGATTGTGCGCTCTGATCTTGATCTTCTTGTCTAGATACGGCCTTTTGTTAAAGGGACAGTAGTTACACCTGCCTTGTCTTTTCCTCTCGAATGGTGGCTTCCCACTTCATCTAGTTCCTATATAGAAGAAAATACAATATTTAGTTAATTTCACAATAAGCACTAATCTCCTCAATTCTATTGTAATTCCTCAATATATTATCATTTGAGAATATAAAGGAGTCATGATTAAATGAAAAAGATAAAGAAATACATGGCAAATACATACCTTTTCCAATGCTCAACAGAGATGATGTTTCATTAATGATAGATCATGGAGGTTGAAACAGTCAACTAAGATCATGAAAGAAATCAAATGTAAGATCGTAGAGCATTCATGATGAGATGATGGAGGAAATGGTGCATTAATTCACACATGTTGGAGAGGGTGATCATTATATTCATACATGATGGAGATCATGGAGAGACGATGCAGTCAACATGGAGACCCATGTCCACATGTACAACACAGTTATGAGGTGGGCCAAGGCATGAGAAGGCTCATAATATATATAAGGAAGGTGAAGGCACAATAGAAGACATGATTTATATTATTATTGATGTGTGATCTGTTTAGATCCGGATTTGACATTTCACATTCCAAGCATGCTTGAGATATTTAGCTAAGTCTGCAGTGTTGTTTATCATAGGGTGTTTCCGAACAAAAATCCCATCCTTACCCACGGGGGACTTGTGTGCCTACTATGAGAAGATTCTCTATTGAGCTACATTCATCATCAAGCATTGGTGCCATATTTATCCTACTTTATGTAGCCCATATATCTTCAGAAATAACACATTTTTGCATTAGGGTTTGAGAGGAGGAGGTTGTCCTTCAGTATTTCAGTTGAGGAACCGATGAAGGATTCATACTTTCACTTTGTGCTTCAATATTAGCCTTCCAACACTTCAGATCTGTATTAGGCATCAGGCCATCTATTATTCATCTCCCAGCAGCATCATTTACATCAAGAATTATGTATGCCATTCCTATAGATCCAAGGGAGAAGGGAAGCTACAAGCATTTCAGCTAGTAATCCAGTGGAGGACCATTCCTTCACATTGTACCCATTATTTTCCATCATTCTTGATCTAATTTTCATATCTTAGTAGAAAGCTAGAGAGCCTTCATCATTTACAGCGTAGTTTTTGGTAGCGGCTGTGTAACAGTAGCTACAATCTTCAAAGGAGGATTGAGGAGCTAGATCTTGAGCTTCTAGCTTGAGGATCTAGTGAAGGGATCAACCCTTCAAGCTTAGGTCTAATATTGTGTCATATTGAATCAATCTATTTGTGAGATATAGCTTCAGATCTACATACCTAATAGACCAGGGTTCAAACCCCAGGAGGTTAAATTTGAAATCTTATATATCTGGAATTTCCTTTCCGCCTTATCTTGGGTTTCCATCATAGAGGCCAGATCTAGAATCTTGGCATCATCAGAGCTCTATATTTCCATAGATCTGCATTTCCCTATTCATCCAGCAGTCATATGTACATCATCTATTGAAGGGAGAGCGCAGTATTTCTTCCAGCAGCTCTCCAGTTACGCAGCACCTTCTTTGGCATGTTTTCACGGTCATTCTAGCCTATGTATTTGGCTTGAGTGCATCTATTTGACCATTGTTGTACTATTTATCCATCTCCAATGATAATAAAAGGATCACCTATTATGTATATTCTATTATTTTTGAATCTTTACTTGTATATTTTCTATGTTACAAATATTGTGTTTGTGTATCAATACATTATTCCATTTTGGGATATTACAGTGGTATCAGAGCATGATATTTGGCTCAACTTGTGGACATTATTGATGAAATATGAAAATAAAATAGTAGATATGTACTATAATTTAGGGATTAAGTTTTTTGTCATATTTTTTTAGAGCTATGAAGGATATCTCCAAAGAGATCAATGAAACAAGAAGAGAAAGGAAAAGAGAAACCTCAAGAAGGTTTCAAGGTGAAGAAGGTCCCAGTTCTTCTTATCAGCAAAGAAGACCAGAGAAGCAAAGGGATTCACATTATTCCACTAGATCCGCTATCTTTGATAAGAAAGAGGAATTGTCTAAATATGATGAATACTTGGGGCTTGAGACCCTAAGTAAATGTTTGTCTGAATATAAGGCACAAACAAGAGCACTGAAGGAGAATCAATCTCTCCAATATTTTTTGCAACTCAAAGAAGAGAGGAGATTTGGAAGTAGCAATAGAAGAAAGAGGCATAGATTCTTATTGCCTACATTTGATGGATCTTCCACAAGCACCTTGAGGGCTTGGAGGGAGGAATTATTTACATTCTTTCTGAAATATCCTATATCAAAAAGATAGGTTGTGGAGATTGTAGTGTTGCACCTAGAAGGTGAAGCAAGAGATTGGTGGTTCAGTCACTTATCCCATATGAAAGTATCTGTTTATGCAGATTTTATTCAAATAATGTGGAAGAGGTATGGTATAAAGAAACAAAATACATCACACATAGTGACATCTCCCATCATCAAGGAGATAGTACACGAATATCTAAAATAAGATGTCCTCATTATCACTGAGGAGGAGGAGCCTCTACCACCACCAGCTACAAATGTGATTACATCAAATGGAGGATCACTTGCATCATTGCAGGATGGTCTTGAGTTCTTTACATTTTGGGCCCCATGCATGATTCATGAGATGCATGATGAGGAGGACACAGATACCCGCTCTGTTACAGTTGTAGAGATATAGCCATCATCACTACCAGTCATTAGAGGAACTATTGTTCTGGTTGAAGGAACTCTTGTGGTCTTGAAAGAGGTTCCCACACATCAGTTGATCCAAGGTATGAAACCAGTTTCATCTCATATTGTTTCAGTACCTCTTATTGAAACTTATGGGGACATTCAATCAGGACTATTTCATGACCAAGGGTTAGAACAACATGCTGATTTGGAGCAACATCATATCACTGCGCAGAGGACCCTTGATCTAATCAGGGAGGAGATGAGAAGCTATCCTAGTTCATCATTGTTGAGCTAAATTCAACCCTTTGAGTTGAAGTGTAGATATTCATAATATGGGATGAGTATGATCCTATGTACAATGGTTGGCTATGAGTTCAGCATTGTACCGTGCTTTGAGGAAACACATGTTTTATCTTGTAGATCTATAATGTTGTTAATGAGTAGCATTGAGAAGAAAAGGACCCATTCCTTATCGATGCAATCAAATGGAAGCTTCATTCATGAAGCAACGGATAAGAAGATGATAGATGGTAGACTTCTTGAGATGGGCAATCTTTTCCCCTTTCAAGATGACTCTTTCTCAATGAACATCTCACAACTCAAAGAGAAACTTCTACTTGTAGTAGATCCAGATCCTTATTGGTTTTGGAGAGCCATTGATGAGAAGAAGATATCATGGAGAGGTCTCATTGGAGGTGCACATCAACAATTCATGGAGTGAAAGTTTATTCATCAGTTTGGGGAGAGTGGTATTCTACGAAAGGAGGATACCATGTTTTTGTAGAACATCATTCATCATCCACATTGGGATGAGTGGGTGAGGATGATAAGAAAGGGGTTGCATGACCACTTGGAGATATATGACATGGGCTAGTAAGAAGCTTTGTTACACTGGTTTCTATTGGGTCAGTTTGGTTACTACCCAAAGGCTCCTATTTCTTTGATCCATGCCTTGACTAACACTCATGTAATGAAGAAGGAGGCATGGATGCGCTGGCTGCTCTTGGGTGAGTATGGTTACCACCCAATAGCTCATATTTATTTCACTCATTCCTGGTGTATCGATGAAAAAATGAAGCAAAAGAAGGCATGTTCACTTTGAATTTCCCTGAGATAGTTTGGCCATCACATGACATCTCCTATGTCTATGTGTTTTGTATTGTGTAAAATTTGGCATGGTGCTCTCATGACATGCATTGATGGTGTTTTCTTGTATTGGGTTGATGTGACATTCCACATGTCTATCAGTATGTTTTTACTCCATGACACACATGAGGAGGTGAAAAGGTAGTAAGATCTCTTGTTGCTTTGGTTTCTTTTGGGGGAGTTTGGCTTGTCCATATTGCATGGTGGAGATGGAGGATTGCAGCAAGAGGCCTTACTCCGGTGATTACTATTAGGAGAATATGGTTTGAAATTTTTTTATACCCATATGTCTGTATTTATTCTTTTTCATAATGTTGGAATGATGCTTGGATCCAACAAGGCCAACAGGGCTAAGGATCAGGGCATGTCAATGCTCAATCTACTTCATAAAGCATGGGATAAAGAGATGTTTTGTGAGATGGAGCTTTTCCTTTGTGGAAAGAACCACTTTATATTATGTATCTCATGTATTGATGATGATGTTGGGAAGCTTATGGTTGTCACTTGGTACATCTTGGAGAAAGATGGACATCTAATGACACAGTTGGAGGTCATTCTATGCATTCTTGAGAGACAACTTTAGAACCAAACATGCATAACACATTGCAGCAGATGGAGGAGACCTTACTTATCTAGATGCAATTTGGAAGGGAATAGATGGATTTGCATTTAATTTTGTAGTTTCTTGAGGACAAGAAAAAAATTTCCACGGAGGACTGTAATATTCCTTAATTTTCACATGATATTTAGAATATTGGAATTCTTAATTTTCTTAATTAATTAAGTAAATAAAAGGGTGGAGGGACCCATAATCCTAAAATATGAATAAATATCCACTTTTTATGTGTGAATTTGAATTAATTAAAAATATATCTACATAATGGAGTAGTGGAGTAGCTACTTAATGTGAAAGGAGTGGAGATCATGTATCATTAATGATAGATGATGGAGGTTGAAGCAGTCAACTAAGATCATGGAAGAAATAAAATGTTAGATCATAGAGAATTCATGATGAGATGATGGAGGAAGTGGTGCATTAATGCACACATGATGGAGAGGGTGATCATTACATTCATACATGATGGAGATCATGGAGAGACAAATGTCCACATGTACAACGCATTTATGAGGTGGGCCAAGGCATGAGAAGGCTCATAATATATATAAGGAAGGAGAAGGCACAATAGAAGGCAAACTTTAGATTATTATTGATGTGTGATCTTTTTAGATATGGATTTTTCATTTGACGTTCCAAGCATGCTTTTTAGCAAAGTCTGCAATGATTTTTAGCACGAGGTGTTTCCAAGTGGAAATCCCAACCTTACCCACAAGGGACTTGTGTGCCTACTATGGGAAGGTTTTATATTGAGCTACATTCATCATCAGGCATTGGTGCCATATTTTTCCTGATTTCTGCAACCCATACATCTTCAAAAATAACTCATTTATGCATCAGGGTTTGAGAGGAGGAGGTTGTCCTTCAGTATTTCATCTAAGGAACTGGTGAAGGATTCTTCCTTTCAATTTGCGCTTCAAGATCAGCCTTCCATCACTTGAGATCTGTATCAGGAATCAGGCCATCTATTATTCATTTCCCAGTAGCAACATTTCCATCAGGAATTGTGCAAACCATTCCTGTAGATCTAATGGAGAAGGGAAGTTGCTAGCATTTCAGCTAGTAATATAGTGGAGGACCATTCCTTCACATTGTAACCATTATTTCCATCAGTATTGAGCTAATTTTTATATCTTAGCATCAAAATAGAGATCCTCCATCCTTTACAGCATAGTTTGGTAGCACCCGTGTAGAAGCAGCTGCAATCTTCAGAGGAGGATTGAGGAGCTATATCTTGAGCTTCTAGCTTGAGGATCTAGTGAAGGGATCAAGCCTTCAAGCTTAGATCTGATCTAGTGACATATTGCAGCAATATATTTTTCAGATCCAACTTCAGATCTACATACCCAACAGACCAGGGTTCAAACCCCAAGAGGGTAAATTTCCGATCTTATAGAATCTGGAATTTCCTTTCTGGGTTATCTTGGGTTGTCATCATACAACCCAAATATAGAATCTTGACATCATCAGAGCTCCATATTTCCATAGATCTGCATTTTCCTATTCAGCCAACAGTCATATGTACATCATCTAATGAAGATACAACGCAGTATTGATTCTAGTATCTCTCCAGTTACACAGTGCCTACTTTGGCATGTTTTCAGGGTCATTCTAGCCTATGTATTTTGCTTGAGTGCATATATTTGCGCATTTTTGTACTATTTATCCATCTCCAATGATAATAAAAGGCTCACCTATTCTGTATATTATATGATTTTTGAATCGTTACTTGTAAATTTTCTGTGTTACACATATTATGTTTGTGTATCAATGCATTATTCCATTTTTGGATATTACACTGTCGAAAGGCTCCACTCCCTTATTCTCATGATTTCCATTAACTGTCACAAAACTACCAGTTGTTTTGCGCGTGCCTAGCTCTTTAGTGGGGAGTTCTTGGAAAAACTGAATATACCATAGATGCATTTGTCCCACCAAAGACCCATGTTGTGTTTGACTTTGCAAAACCGAAGACTGGGTTCCGAAAGGGGGAGGGGGGGCGAACTAGATCATGAGCGGTCGGATGTGTGATAGGGAGCAGAGATGAGGGGAATATGGCAGAGATTAAAGTGAGGCATGTAGAATTAACACACAATGGGATGGTCAACACTAAAAAGAGTGGGAAAAAGGCCGTGGAAGGGCTTTGACGACATGGCAAGGAGGTGGGACCCAAAATCATATCTAAAATCACAATCGGGAGTCATGGAGTTTGTTATTATGAGGAATGGGGTTAAAGGTTAATCAATGCAAAGTGAGATGTGCGATGAGAGGAGAGGTGACGTGGCATGATGGAGGTGGGGATGCCCACAAATCATAATCGGGAAATCGAAAGTTTGCTATTATGAGGAATGGGGGATAAAGGTTAAGCAATGCAGAGTGCAATGTGCGATGAGAGGAGAGGTGACGTGGCATGACAGAGGTGGGGCACCCGCAAATCGCAATTGAGAGATTTTTTTTATGAGAAATGGGGGGTAAAGGCTAAGAAATGTGAGGTGCGATGTGCGATGAGAGGAGAGGTGATGTGGCATGACGGAGGTGGGGTCGCCCTCAAATCGCAATCAGAAGATTTTTGTTATGAGAAACGGGGGTTAAAGGTTACGACTTGTGAAGTGCAATGTGCGATGAGCAAAAGCTGACGTGGCGGAGAAGGTGGGTCCAATTTACATCGCAATTAGGGAAATGGTGCAGGCATAGTTAAAAAGTGTAAGTAAAGTTTAGTTGGCGATGTGAAAAGGTAAGTGGGTACTAATAAAGGTTAAGAGCAGAGAGAAATGAATTATGAATGATAAAGGTTCATGCAGAAAAGGTGAAAATGGCTAAGGTTTTATCGCATTGGGGGTTTTACGAAGGAGTGCAATGGTAACATGTATGGAGTTTTTCTATATGCAATCGGCGATTGAAGAGGGGCCCACATCAATGTTAAAAGCGAATCATGCCTCATCTCTATGATTCTCTTATTTGGGCCACTTCTCCACCTTGTGTGTGGTCACAGGCCAACATTGGCTCCATATGGGGACAACGTGTTGTTCTAAGTGCGTTGAGAACCTGTAAACCTGAATGCATGTTCTTTATTGGGCACATAGAGTCACAAATGCATACTATAAATCTAAACTGAAACTACAACTAAGCTGTGCACTGCAAACTATCAAAACGGAAATTTGTCGCACCCTGAAAATCTTGAATGTTGAATTCTGAACCATGCTGAAACTGAAATCTGAAACACACTTGAACTGAAAAATGCAAAGAAATCAGAAACTAAAAATGGAAATATGATCATATCACTAAGCTTATTTTCACACCTACCTACCCTAATATGATGTAATTAATGGTATTATAAATGATACAATAATTCCAATGTAACTAGGCAAGCAACTGCTCTAATAACTTTGTTCTTTCATTGTTTTTCACCAAACTCAAGAACAAACCTATTAATGGTATTTGATAGAAATTCCCAGCCCGATCTTCATTGCGAGGATCTTGGTAAACTTGAACAACAACAGAAATTCTTAAAAGGTATGGTGGCTTTGTGATGAATAATTTCTCAATATAGATAGCCACTGGATCAAGATACACTTGACCTATTTTTGAATATGCTGACCCAATCGATCCAGCCTCATAACTTGGTACTTCACATGTGTTCTCTATATATTCAAACAAATCAAAACATATTTTCATTTTATTTGATGAATTTTGTGTCAATACTTCTACTGAACCAGAAAATAGGGTAGACTGTATGATCATATCCATATCATAGCAGCTTCTGAAATTATTACGTGTACATGAAAAATGACTTTGAAAACTCCAACCATCCAACGTATCATATATTGGGTTATGAAGTGATTTAGATGACTTTAGCATTGGTTCCACTGAATTCTCATGATTTCTCCTCTGATTATCAACGAATATGTGATCGAGATTCCCCTTCAAAATATGAGATGAATTAAAGCATAAAGGCAGAGAATCAAACTGGATCAATTTTTCCTCTGTTTTAAACTTTGCATCTCTATTCAACAGGTTCATTTCCACATCAATTGTAATATTTTTCATATCTTCAAGGGTTGAAATTTCCCTTTCTCTTACTTGGAATGCCATCTCTAGATTAAAGGAATCTGGGTAGTGCAAGAGAGCTACTCTTGGGGGTGGCCTTATATCAGCAAACATTGAATGATACACCTTATTAAACCTGGTTGAAAAATAATGTACTGTCTCCCCTGGTTGTATTTTTAAATGTTCATACTCTTCTATGATAAGAAATACATTTCCCTTGATTACCCATCAACCTAGGAAAACTTGCATGAATTAATGAAAATTTCTCATGTGAGTAGCTGGAAGATTCTCAAACCAACTTTTAGCTTTACATTGCCATGGTAGGAAAAACATCCTGATACATACATCATCTTCTTCCTTTACTGATGACTGCAATACATTGACTAAAGGATCATGGTAAACATGCAACATAAAATATTGTTGAAGATTTGTAACAGGAAGATAAACCTCATTCCAAACTGCTACTTTTCTGGTGTGTTGAAATTGATTCTCTTCAAAAAACAAGGGAACCAGTTGTTTTTCCTCATTATCCATGGTAATCAAGTGATTTGAGTGTTATTTATCATTCTCTTTGTCACGTAGAAGATTGCAAGGGAGCTGCAAACTCTCGTTAATTTCGAGTGAAGGAACATGATTTGTAACAATCTGTTGTACTACTTCATTAACATCCAAGAAATAAATTAATGATTGAGAAATTTTATGATTTTATTCAAGGGTTGTAAAATGAGATAAGGTGCAACCTGAAAGATAATTTTAGAGATGGTCTTCATCATGCAAATATGATTGGTCTTTAATCTATTAAGGAAACACTGCTTGTTGAATATGTTCTTATGGATCAAGATAATTAAGCTCTGTTGCCTCTGTTTCCATATTACTAGGCTGCTTTCAATTTTTAGTGTTATCCTCTTGGAAACACACCAGCTCTCCCCCTTCTTCAAGGAGGGTAAGTTCACCTCCATATTATTCAGAATAGGCTAGGAACTGGTTTTCTTGAGAGTTTGTGATTTCTTCAGGCCCCTCTTCGACCTCCCATTTCTGAGTGAAGTGATTCTCCATCTCCTCCCATGTGTGAACTATGTTGTTAGCTAAATATTTGAACCATTTTAAGTCCTCCCCATCTAGTGACTGAATGAAGATCTTCAAAATCAAATTGAAGTGTTTCACATTTACATTCTTTGTCAAGTTTTAGAAATTTTCAATGTGTCTTTGAGAGGGCATACTATTTTCCCCTGTAAATTGTGGCAACAACTCTATATAGTCTTGCGGTATATCATTTAGAGGTTGAGGGAGGGCCAAGGGGGCATACTTGTTCAAAAGCAAACCCGACACAACCATCTGATTCAGAGGTGGGGGTAGATGGTGGATCTGAATCTGGTGTGAGGATTGGTGAAAGTCATGATCACTTCTGATTAGGACTATTTTACAATGGAGTTGCAAAGGTGAGGAATACACAACTCCATACCCTTCCTACTCACCTGTCTAAAGGGTGGAATTTATGTCGTATCCCAGGGAAAATATTTCCTCATTCATATCCCCGGAAATAACACAAAAAAGATGTTTTTTCTCCTAGAGATAGCCTTGAGTTGCAAAAGACCAGTTCCTAGGATATCCTGAAATCAGAGGTTAGATGTAGACAATTTCAAGGGTGCCTCTGACAGAATATGGATTAAGAGGATAATGATTGTGGTGGTTCAGGAATAATGAATACTTTGAAGTTTGATTCATGTGAATTACTAGATACTACGAGAGGGCTTAGGAGGCTTTATGTATCGGTGGCTTTTCAAATGGGAAAAGTATGAAATAATGAGCAGAGACTTTCAAAATATGCAGAGGTGCTGAGAAGGAACTGAGGAGGAACCCGCGAGAGACAAGCTTAAAATTGTTAAGAATATATCTCCCATGAACTCTAAGGAAGCGGATGTAAGTGGAATGTGACCAACAATAGAGATTTGTGGAGTGCAAATTAAGGGTGCACAACAATTTTAACACATTAGAGTTATTCATATACGAAATCATGAATAAAAATGGATACCGCCGGCAACTACATTACGTTAATCATCAAAATAGTAGAATATTGAAACATTATTATACATAAATAGATGATTACTTATAAACAAGAGAATACAGACACATACTACTCATTTCTCCATCTGGAATCCAAATAAACATCATTGTATATCATTTTATGTTCAAAAAAACTCTCCCAAATATGTGTCTTAGAGCATAAAGAGCATAGTCATACAGAACTACAAAAAAAATTCTCCAAAATTACGAACCCTTATTTCATCTCTGAACTCTCTACATATAGAGTTCTCCTTGAGGGTTTATGATCGAATAAACTTTCATGATCAACCCACACATGTGAAAATAAAAAATATCATAGCCAAATCAGAGAGCATGCATCGATAAATCACTCTCATAATCATAAAATCAAAACAAAATCAGGTGAAATTGAGATTTCAACAGAAAAACATCATAATCAAATAGTAAAAGAAACAACATAGTTGGTCACGCAGGCTAAATCATGGACACTTCAAATGGGGCAGCGAGGAGCAGCAATGAACAGGTGGGAAGTCTGGATTCCATCAGTTGATTCCACCTGTCGTTGAAAGCCTCCACTCCCTTATTCTTATGATTTCCATTAACCCTTTATGAAACGTCCAGTCGTGTTGCACGTGCCTAGCTCTTTAGTGGGGAGTTCTTGGACAAACTGAATATACCATATCTCCATTTGTCCCGCCAAAGATCTATGTTTTGTTTGACTTTGTAAAACTGGAGATAGGGTTCTAGAGGGGGGGGGGGGGGGGGACTAGATCATGAGTTGTCGTACGTGTGATAGGGAGTGAAGATGAGTGGAAGATGGTGGACCTGAAAGTGAGGCTTGCGGCATTAACATATAGCGGAATGGTTAACACTGAAAAGAGTGGGACAAATGTCGTGGAAGGGCTTTGATGACGTGGGAAGGAGTTGGGGCCCAAAATCATATCGTAAATCGCAATCAGGAGTCAAAAATTTTGTTATTATGAGGAAATGTTGGTAAAGGTTAAGTAATGTAAAGTGCGATGTACGATGAGAGGAGAGGTGACATGGCATGACGGAGGTGGGGCCACCCGCAAAATCAGAATTAAGGAATCGAGAGTTTTTTATTATGAGAAATGGGGGGTAAAGGTTAAGCAATGCAAAGTAATATGTGCAATGAGAGGAGAGGTGATGTGGAATGACAGAGGTAGGGCCACCCGCAAATCACAATCGAGAGATTTTTGTTATGAGAAACAGGGGTTAAAGGTTAAGCAATGCGAAGTGTGATGTGTGATGAGAGGAGATGTGACGTGGCATGACAGAGGTGGGGCCACCTACATATCGCAATCGGGAGCATTTTTTTATGAGAAATGGGGGTTAAATGTTACGACTTGTGAAGTGTGATGTGTGATGAGCAGAAGGTGACGTGGTAGAGAGGGTGGGTCCCATTTACATCGAAATCGAGGAAATGGTGTAGGTAGAGTTAAAAAGTGTAAGTAAAATGCAGTTGGAGATGTGAAAAGATAAGTGGGTACCAATAAATGTTTATATCAGAGAGAAATGAATTATGAATAATAAAGGTTCATGTGGAAAAGTTGAAAATGGCTAAGGTTTTATCACATCGGGGGTTTTTCGAAGGATTGCAATGGTAACATGTATGGAGTTTTGTGATATGAGATCGTCGATTAAAGAAGGGGCCCACACCAATGTTAAAAGCGGATCATGCCTCATCCCTGTGATTTTCTCATAGGGGCCACTTCTCCACCTTGTGTGCAGTCACAGGCCAATAAGGGACATTCGCTTGCCGAGTGCTTCCTTTTGGACTTTGTAATTCTCCAGCTACCTTTTAGAGGGAATTCTTGGCTTATTTTTAGGACCTTGAGTGTGTAGAAGTTTATATGGATGATTTTTCAGTATTTGGTGATTCTTTTCAGAAATATCTTCAAAATTTATAGAAAGTACTCAATCAATTTCAAGAAGCCTTCCTCGCTTTGAGTGATAATAAATGTATATTGATGTGCAAAGCAAGGGTGTTTCTTGGCCATCATATTTCTAATAAGGGTATCCAGGTAGATCTGGCCAAAATAAAAGTTATTATACGTCTTCCTACACCTAAAAAATGAAGGGAAGTGAGAGTATTCCTTGGAGATGTGGTTTATTACCGGAGATTCATTGAAATATTTTCTAGGATAGTTGCCCCTATTTTTCTATTATTAGCTAACGAGAGAAATTTCTCCCGAACTGGGCTTGAGAACGACATTTTGAGAATTTGAAGGAAACCTTAGTACATAAACTGACCACGAGGGGCCTAATTGGTCCCTTCCATTTCATATTTACTCAAATGCCTCAGACACTACTATTGTTGCAATCTTAGGACAAGAAGAAAACCAACAATCATATGTTATTTACTTCATTAGTAAAAAATTGTCATCTATTGAATTAGATTATACAGTAACTGAGAAAGAGTTTCTAGCCATCATTTTTGCTATTAACAAATACAAACACTACATTATAGGTTATGAGTTATTTATACATACCAATCATTCTTCCATAAGGTATTTAATGAAAAAACCTTTCACTAGCAGTAGGATAACTAGGTGGTTTATTTTACTACAGGAACTTAGTGTTACTATAATCTATAGGCCAATAAAATCAAATGTGGTATCTGATTATCTTTCCAGATTAAATAATTGTGGTAAAGTAATTCTTGTAGATGACTCATTTACTAATGAACATATTTTTGTCATTTCAACAAATTCCCCTTGGTTTGCTCACATAGCTAACTATATTGTAACTGAAAAAACACCACCTCACCTATCCACTTGAGAGAGGAGGAAAATCATTCAAAAAAGTGCTTCAAATTCCTATATTGAAGGATACCTATTCTACACAGGACCCGACCTTATTATCCACAGTTGTGTGAGAGCATAGGAAGTGTTTGATATTTTGAATGTTTCCCATGATGAACCCTGTGGGGGCCATTTTTTAGACAAAAGAAAAACACACAAAATTTGTCGTTTTGGCTAATTTTGGCCTTCCTTATTTAGACATGAAAAACAATATGTTAATATTTGTGATAGTTGTTAGCGAATGCGCGAATCTCGTGAAGCTGATGAAATTATTTTATGTCCTCAAGTAATGTTAGAAGGTTTTGAAAAATGGGCCATTGATTTTGTAGGACCTATAGCCCCAACATATTTAAACAAAATACATATCTTGGTTTGCACATATTTTGTAACAAAATGGGTAGAAGTTAGAGATGTTCCTTTTGCTATGAAAGAGTTGTTCTTGATTTTTTATTTAATGAAAATTTTAAACGATTTGGTGTTCCAAGGGAAATTGTTACTGCTAATGGACCTCAATTTGTTTCTAATATGGTAAAAGGAATTATAGATCAATATAATATTTGGCACAAGAAATCAACACTGTACCAGCTATAGGAAAATGCACAGGTAGAAGCCACCAATAAAGTGATCGAGTATATTCTTACCAAAACAATGAATATTCATAAAAAATATTGAGAAAATAGATTACTATAATCATAGTGGGCATACACAAATACCGGTAGGAATAGAAAAGGTCATACACATTATGAGTTGGTGTACAATAAGCAGTTCATTTTACCAATTAAATTCTATATTAAAAAATTTAGAACTGCAATCTAGCTGGGTTTAGATCTCTTGGAAGCATAACAACAACAACAACGTCGTTTGCAATCGAACGAAATTAATGAAATCATGAGAGATGTTGTTCAAAAAACTATATTGATGCAGAAATAACGTAGCAAATGGCATGGTAGGTTAATCCAAAAGAAGAAATTCCAACCAGGTAACTGGGTACTCCTTTATGATTCAAAGTTTTAAAATTTTAAGTGGGGAATTTGTACACGCTTGATGGGGCCATATGAGGTAGTTAAATTTTTTGACAATGGATCTGTAGAAATTAAGGCCATTGATGGATGAGAAGTTGTTTTCTTGGTGAATGGGCATAGACTCAAGATATATTTTCAACCCACCACTAAGTAGTGTTTCATAAAACAAGTTCAGCAATAGTTAGATTCGAAGATTTTAGGTGGTGATACCAACCTACAATGAGCTTTAATTTTATCTTTTCCCAATAAAGAAATAAATCTAAAATTAATAAATCTAAAAAAATAAAAATAAAATAGAGAAAACTAACATAAAATAAAATATTAAAACACATGACTGTGAAAATAACATTGTTGGCGTAATCATGTAAGTGTTTTCTCGGAAACTAGCTTGCTAGTAGGCAAATCAGTTTAAAAAAAAAAACATGGGATGTCACTTGATTACAATAAATGGCTAATTTGTCACTTAGAAGAAGCAGGTTTCCACAAAACTAAGCCCTTACCATGTTCAGGGAAAATAGCATGAATTTTATTATGCAAGTGATGCAAGACTCGTTCAATAGCCAATTCATCTAGGATATAACATTATTTGATGGAGACATTTACTGCTTAAGGTAAATTTTTTGTATTTCTTCTTATCCTTTTTTTCTCAAATTTCCCTCTATTTCTTCTTTTATTTCCAACATTGAATTTCCCACCTATTCTTCATAGAATTTCCATTCCCAATTTCTATTATTGCATCATAGCCCTGAAGATTGTCTCCCTTATTCCCTTTTCATATATCCCAATGAATCAATTTATCTTATTCTAAGTTTCCCTTGTGATTTTCCTTCCCTTTCTTTGCAAATACCCCTTCCCCACTTATTTTTTCCCTCATATGTATTTCAAGATCTGATAAATTACTAAAATACTTATATGTTCAAATCTAGAAACACGGTGACACCTGAACCTGCTGATAAAGATCTCCTTGAACTCTGCAATCAATTTGTATTTAATCGAGCCTCTCTTTAACAGAGGTAATTTGATTGGTAATTTCATAACATAAATATTTTTATCACAAGTACCATAACCCTCTCGTGCAGTAAAAGAATCGTAGTTTAGTAATCCTAGTGGTTTAGTGCAGGAATATCAGTATTCAAGTATAGGAAGCCTTGTTTAGTGTAGGAATCTTGTTGTAGTGCGACAATTTCATTATGATTTATAACAAATCACTAGAATTGGTTGTAAATTTATTTCAATTTTTTTTTCTTTAAAAGAAATATGATGGCCATATCAGAAAACAATGGCCTCTATATTTATGTTTGTATAAATGACATTATCATTTTATCCTGAAAGGGATGATTAATTAAAGTGAAAGAATTAATATAGGCCTAGGAAACCTTACTATAAAAAGCACTACCATATCCAATAAATTTCATGATGAGGACCGGGTGCATATGTCAAAGTCATTTCACTCACTTTTTATATCTGAGCCTTTTCCATAAATTAACTGATTTTACCTCCACCATGGGTGATATTTCTATCCATGTCTTCAAATCATAACCATTACAGTCGCCACTCCCAATCATCATTACTCATCTTCCTTGAATATTATGTTGAATTCACTTCCTTCCTAACTAGAATTTGTATTTTCAGAGCGACAGTTACTCCAATTGATGATGTAATTTAGGATGGGATGTTGTCATACCATTAATTGGGAAGCCAAATTCATGCAATTTGTATTATCATTTGATATAGGGATCATGTGGCATAAAAAACAATGATTCCTCCACTTTTCAAACACCATATATTATTTGTTGCGAGGAGATTCTCTGAAATTCTCCATTGAAGTTTTGAACAGGTTAGGGGACTGTAAGTAGTGATAATTTTTTAATATCATGATGTTTGTTAAAATTGAGCCTTGGTCTATTAAAGAGTTAGAGGTGACAATGGAATATGAAGGTAGCTTACTCATGTTACAAGAAACTGGTTTTCCCTCTCTTCTATATAAATTTGATGGCTACGATTCCACCATTGCTCAATACTTTGGACAAATATTTGATAGAAGAATGACCAATGTGGGTTCTCTGCAATTCCATTTAACAAAGTGATCTATCTCACAAGCTACTGAGCTACTAGCTACAAGGGAAAATTGGCATAAGAAAGGTGAGATAGAGAAGGGTGCATGGAGAAAATTTTTGATAGAGGATGATTGTGCGGTGGATTGGAAGGTACAGGTACAAAGGAATGAAATGATCAAGAAGTGGCGACACTCGTATATTCTTTAGAAATTTCTTACCTGTGAAGGTAGGTATTCTTTAATCTACGTCTACCACATCCAACTGTTGATGTATTTTGAATCATGGAAGTTAATTAAATTTACTTAAATTATGTTGAAACTTTTAGATAATATGTCTAAGAGTCTACAGAAAAGGAAAAATGATCAAATGCGTTGCAAGATTTTCCAATACGAGACAATTAAAATTCTGGTTAAGAAGGAGTTAGAGAATAGGGTGACTACATGTAAAGTATTTCTAAAATTGTTTCGGAGTGGGATCACTATAAAAATGGCTCATGTCAAGAGCCAACAAGAGAAGGAATTCAAAGGGATTGCTAAATCTAAGGATACCGAACGTCGAAAGGAGAAGCAAACTCTCTCAAGAGGTGACAAGGATGAGAAATCCAAGACCACTAAACCCCAACCCATGAAGGATAAGTTCAAAAATAATCACAAGGGTAAGTAATATAAGACCAATAACCTCCAGTCCATGAAGAAGAAATAAAAAAGAGTGAAGAAGATAAAGTTTAAATGCTAGGACCTCCTCGTAGTTTTACAAGGGGTTTACTGAAGGGTCATCATGGCTCTTCTAGAAAAAATGCACTTATAATAGCTACTACAGTTGAGGTAATTGAAGACTCAGAGTCTTCTCTTAACGATTTTTCCTCTCCCAAAAACCCTCCAATGGATACTTTTGTAGAAAGTATGTCGGTACAGGACAATCTCTCATTATTGGTAGGTGTAGTAGCATTGGCTGCTTCAATTTTTAGCCTGATATATATAGAGGATGAGGATGATGTTCCTCTAGTATATTTGATGAATAGCTTTAAGAAAAATAAAGTGACTAATGGATATGAGGTCGAGCGAGAGGTTATGAAAGAGCAGACAAAAGAAAAACATGAAGACAATATTCCTTTGAGAATGGATGAGAGACTCCAGGAGTAGAAGAAGGAGGAGATAAATGATGATGTTCCTCATAAATTAGTGGTAGAAGAGATAAAAATTCAAGAAGAGGACTAAGGAAATGAAGTAATGAAGCAATATTCCCCTAGAAAGAGGATGAGACAAATCGAAAAAAATGAAACAAAATTTTTATGCATTTGAAGTTCTAAACAAGTGTATACAACACCAGAACACTGTGTTGAAGAACAAGAATGGATAATCGATAGTAACAGTGTCTGAGTTGAAGAGAAAAGTAAGGAAATGGAAGTTCCATGTGGCCCACCTAAGAGTTCGTGTTCAGAACTTGGTCAAGCACATAAGGAATGTTCGAGTGAAGAAATTAAAATAAGAATGTTCGAGGATTAATATTCAAATTTAGAAGCGAGTAGGAGGATTTTCATATATTTTTTTTGCAAAGGTTAGTGGTTGTTTGAGGAGACACAACAAGATGAGGTTGGAGGGACGTTGTTCAATAAAATTTTCTTATTTTATTTTATCTTTACCCTAAAATTATCTTACCTTGTTTTGCAACCTAGATGCAGCCTCTCACATACATTTCTAGTCCTTTTAAAGAATTTTTGGAAAACAGATATGTAAGCTTATCTTTATTAAAAAGGTTAAATAGGTTTATGTTTTTCATGTAACTTATTATTTACATTACCTTATGGATTAAAAATCAATTTTCATTAATCAAAGTCAAAATGGTTAGTACAATATACCGATATTCCCGTAACCATTTCGGTTCCTGAACCTGATTTTGGAAAATGGTTGATTCAATGAAGATTAGCTTCGAGTGCATCGTAGTTCACACCTGCCATTGAAGATTTCTTCTCATTTCCTATATAGTGTTTTGGGTGTTAGAAGGTTTCTAAATATGTGGGTCGGCCAAAATTTGATGTTTTTTTTGTTAGTTATTCGATACAGTCGAGAGCCAATGTAAACTTGTACAAATTGGAGTTTTGTGATAGTTTAGGTTAGCGATATTGTGAGAAATTTGGCACTTTTTCTATTTTGAATATTTGTATTGCCACATCGCTTTGGGAGCTATATGAATCAATTTGTAATGTGTATTTGCAGAGCCTTTTTGTCTTTTTAACAAAAAGGAGTGAATGCTAGTTTTATGCATCTTTCCTGTCTATTTATTGTAATGGTAATATTACTCATATAGGCTAAGTATTTCCTTAAAATGGAAACGATCTCGTTGGCTAGGACCTAACCAACCCAACTCGTTCTCCCAACTTTAATGTTGTGTGTTAAGTATAAGAATAACTGGTGTCAAGGTTGCTTCTTATTGGTGACGAGTTGGTTGGCTAGGGCCAAACCAACCCAACTTATTCTCCCAGCTTTACTATTTTGTGTTAAAATATGATTGACTGGTGTTAAGGTTTCTTCTTAATGGTGAGTGTGCAATATTGATAAAGCTATTGTGTGTTTATTTATTTTTCGTTGAAGTGATGTTATATCTGAAGGTTTTTGTGTGTTAAGTGTGTATACTTCATTTATATCAAAGCATTTTTGTGTATTTCTTTAAAGAACAACATCGTTTCTTTGGTCTGGGAAGTTTTCCTCTGAAAACATTTGAATATTTTTCAGTTAAAGGCTAGGGTTGTAGGGTTTGAATGTTTAAGTTTTGTTTAAAGATTTATCTCCTTACAACAAGAACGATAGGATAAAAATACATATACTATAACTGTGTGTAGGTTCTAATCCACCTGTGAAAATTATTACATTTAAACCACATTCCTTCCTTGCTAATCATTTGCTTACTAGATTCACATATTAAAAGAATCGTTTATTATTATTATCCAGATTCAGGACTGTAAAATAAATCTCTTTGTTTGATTTCAAATTGTTTTATACACAGGAACATGTTTCACACGATACTTAATTTTCATAGGATATATGAAGAGAGTACATTTTTATGCGGTGATATTTTATTGAAGTGAAATAGTTTAACATGTTGAATTATATTGATAATTTTCCCATTGGATTTCGTTGTTCAGATTCCAAAGTTGTAATTTACATTTGAAAAAATGCAATGATTTGGGATTTATTTTATCTTTTCTTAAGTTGAAGTTTCCTTTCCACACTTCTCGATTTCATGCTTGTTAACACAACATTTTGGTTTGATTTATTAATTATTGAAATATTGCTAAGTGTTGAAATAGGTTCATTTTGGTATGGGAACAAAATCTTCCAGTATAGGAACATAGTGGTTCAAGTATAAGAAAAAATTGGTCTGAGTAAAAGAAAAGAATCATTCCAATACATGAATAGTATCATTATGGTACAAGAAACAAAATTGACAAAAAAAAAAACATAAACTTACTCTGTTTCATCAGTGCAAGGTTAAAAGTACAAGAACAATTTTTTTTTCCAAATTATTTTGAGGTTTTACAATTGAAATTTTGAGTGGCGTGATTTATTTCTTTCATTAAAGTCTTTTATTTTTATTTTTGGGTGAATCGAGTTTCCATAGTGGAGTGGTGTCATTATATTTGCAAGTCCAAGTAAGGATTGAAATGTTTTTCTTGTAATTTGTTCTTTAATATTTCAAATGATTTAACTGCAGGAATAGAAGTATAATTTGTAGTGTTAAATCCAAAATATTTGGAATTACATGTGTTATGCCTCAAAGCTTATGTAACACTGGTTTGAAAATTAAGTGTTGAGGAATTGAATTGCGATTCCAACACCCACCACTTGTCAATGGTTATAGACTGAAGTTATACAAGAGACCAATGTATAAGGAATAATGTATCAGTATAATCAGTAGAGAGGTCAATGTGATTGGGAGTCTCATGGCTTCTAGTGGACAGTCTTCCTAGAAAAAACAAAAATAAAAAAATGCCTCGGTGAAAACCTATTTGAGGCATCTAAGGCCAACTCAAGGATTTAAAACCTCTCCGAGGTTGTCTTGGAGCAAAAAAAGGGGAAGAAAAATAATAAATATACCTAGGTTAAAGCCTTGTATAAGGCACACATGGAAGGCATGTAGGTTTAAAACCTTATCAAAGTAAGCCTACATGTCTCTCAAATAAAGAAAATAAAAGAAAAAAGGAAGAACAACACAAGATGAAGCCATGATTGCTAACCATTTTACTGTTTTGAAGGCTTACGCATAGAGGAAAATTATGGCTACAAGTCAAAGAAATTTTCAAGTTTCCTTCATTATTCCATCCATTCATTCCCTCTCCATCATCTTCACTCATATATCCATCTATCACCACCATCCCATTAGGTCAATACTCAAGTTTTACCTTCTCTCTCTGTTGCTACAAGAGGATCTTGTAAAGCTATAGGAAGGCCCTCTCGTGCTACAGGAGGGTTCTTAAATGATATAGGAGTTAGAATCAAGGGAAATGGTAGCCCATCAAGGATCGTGGGATCTCAAAAAATCATGAATATGGTCTTCCCACCATTACCCGTCATCATTTCATCACTCCTCCATCTCATTCAAAAATATTTATCACTCAAACCCTTCACTTTTTCCTACCTGTAAAAATATTTCCTACAAAAACAAAAAGGTCCTGATCATAATTCTTACAAGCCTACACTACTCCCTTATGATCCTATAACTATCCTAAATCATTTTCAAACTCTCCCACATAATCCTATTCATATTGAAGGTCTAAAGGTACAAATAAGGGGTTGCTACAGGAAGAGAACATACTCTTGTAGCCAACTTGTGTAATCACTATAAAAGCAATGTATTCTTTTATTTCTCATCTAAGGAGTCAATTATAACTTGTGAGATGACCTAGAGGAAGCTATGGAACTCCTAAAATTACTCTCCATCACCCCCACCAGCTTGAGCCTCAGCAAAGTAACTACACACATAACAAACAACACATTTAAGCACCACAAGGAGAATGGAGACACACAGAAAGAACTAATACAATAAGGAAAACTCTCTTGGTCCCCAAACAATGGTTTAGCTCTAGCATGAAAGTCCTTTCAACACATCGACCAGGAGGTAGCCTCTGGTATGGAATTATATCACCCTCTCCCTATGTGTAATTGACTAAAATTAATGAATGTCGAGATGAGAATTTTTAATAAGCTGAAGGTGGCGAGTTAATTTGACCACCCTCGGCCACTGAACTAAAGTTGATTAATAGAGTCCTCTTGCAATGTGGATATTTCACTTTAGGTGAATTAGGATCACTAGGATTGGGTGTTGATTAGGAGGAGAAGATAATAATCACTTAGTGTGGGGAAAATGATCAAAATTAGGAAATCTCATGTGAAGGACAACTCAGAAGAGTGCTCCAAGACTAACTAAAAAATGACATATAATGTACTTGGGCACGTTTTCCTTTGCATATTTCCTCATTCAAAGAAAATTTATAGAGAGGATAAGTTTGTTAAGCCACTTAGGAGCTACAAACCTCGACCTTCTACTACTACAGGTAGCTGCTATAGGAAGCATTGTAATTTCTAAAGGAAGGCCGAGGGAGTTCTACAGGAAGGATGAGGGAGTTCTATACGAATTAAAAGGGGGTAAATGTGAGAATAAAAGGGTCCAATTCATTCATAAAGTTTCCATATTCATCTCAGAGCACCTTTCAAATAATTAAGTTTGCCACCACGCTCATACATCCATCAAAATTTCATAGAATTTCTCCTCAAAATTCTGCAAACAATAGTGATAAAAGTGTGAAATTGAAAGGGCCTTTGTGAAGAGAATAATGGTTAAAACATAAGAATTAGAGTTATAAGAGCTTTGTGACCCACTTCTACCACTAAATTATACAATAACTCCATAAAAGAAACATCTTTCCCTAACCTAGTCAAGAGAAACAAACAAGAGATGGGGAGTGGGTTTAATATAAGGGAGCCTTCACATACCAAGAGAATCCATTTTTACCCTCATGTGCTTGAAATTTTTAGGAGACATCAATGGCTAGGATTCTTTGAATTATTGAAAGGGTATGAGGACGACATTTCTTTTGATTTTTCCATGGCTTTAAATTCATAAATAGAGGACAATTACACCACCATTGTGAGGGGGTTAGGTATATCAATAAGCCCTGAAGTAATCGACAGAGTGACCACCCTGCCTATAGGAATGCAATGGAATAGGGGAGACAAGGCCACCAGTTGCACTGCCAAGAAGGATTTCTTCATTTCCAAAGAGAATTCTATGGAAGACAAGAATGGAGTTAGAAGAGAAATATTGTCTTATCCATGGGATGAGGTGGCTTATCATATTTTGAAAACATCTTCTGTGAGGGCAGAATGAGTGTGGTATATTCCTACCACTTTAGACTATCGCATGAACTCAAATTCAAGCAATATTTTCCTCTTTCCTATATATTAAGTGTGTCATACTTCTTCCTTCAGTCCATCGGGGACATGATCAATAAAGTAAGACAGGGAAAGCACCAACACCAATCCCACCATGGCCTTATCAAAATAATAGTGAAGGATGCCTTAAAGAAGCTAAAAATGCATGTCTTATGGTCCAAATTCGTAGACATGGACATAGATACATTGATAGTAACTCATAGCATTACTCATGGGGAAGCTACTCCATCTAGCCTTGATGGTAGGGACACAAGAACAAAGCAGGAGGAAAGAGAGATAAAAATAGAAGAGGCAAGGATGAAAACATAAGAGGAAGCAAGAGAGGAAAAAACAAAAGGAGCAGAAGATAAGTAAGAAAGGGGGAAAAACTATAAGAGGAGGGCTCTAGTCCTAAAAGGACTATTGAAACAAGTAATATAGATATATCCCCACATCAAACAATTTTTTCTGCAGGAAACATTGAAACCAATGTAGATGCAACTTTTTCCACCTTAACCACTCCTATAAAACTCAAAAAGAAGAGAACAAGGAAATCCCCTCTCTACTTGAAGACCAAGAAAAGCACTAGATTAAAACAAAGGAGACCAGAAACTCCCACATAAGTCCCAATTACAATTAAGAATTCCCCAAGAAAGAAGGAGGAGGTGGAGCTAGATGTGGGAAAAATTGAGGAGGCCACCTCTCCAAAGCCCGAACAAAATACTCCCATAGGCTATGTGAGGAGTCCTACCACTAGAGAAACCTCCTTCAAGCAACCGAAGGCACCCAAAAACTTCCAAAACAAAGAAAATGACATGATACAGGAGATAAAGAACATGCTATAGGAGGTAAAATTCATGCTACAGGAAGGACAGGGAACGCTACAGGAAGGGAACAATGTGAAAACAGAGGGGCAGAGTATACAAAAAGAGGGGAAGAGTGCATAAATAGAGGGTTAATATGTGCAAGAGGAGGTAAAAATTGAACAACAACTACTACAAGAGGATGTAACCTCCCAAAATACCTTTGAAAAAGATATCACAAAACTTTAAGATGATACCCAACAACCTAGCTTCAAATCCTATTATGAGCTCATTGAAGGAGGGAGACTAATCCCTGAAAAATTCACAATCCCCCTCCTATATGATTGGAGATAGAGACAGGGTGCACAAAAATATGGATTCAGACTCCCAATTCACATAATGTTGTAGATGTGGGGTTTGTAGAAGAAAGGATCATTGAAATGGGGAAATAGCTAGCTTATGTAAGGCTCAGATATTTTTTTATGGAGTTGTTGCAAGTAGAGAACATGAGATTGACGAAGAAACTATAGGAATGAGACACCCAAAATTCCACTATGGCAAGTATTTTCATGGATGCCATGCAATACAGATAGCCTTCAAAGCCCTATATAATTTATCTCAGGGAGGAATGGTTACAATTCCAAATCATGACCTTAGCTCGACATGGATCCCTACCATTTCAGAAATATATACAATTTATTGATTTTTGCAAATAATCTAGCATTGGGAATAAAGAAAATATGGCTTATTTTTTTATGAATAACTTCATACAATCTAGCATTGGGAATAAAGAAAATATGGCTTATTTTTTTATGAATAACTTCATACTTACTAGCATGAAACATTGGGATCATAATTCCAGATTAGGTGACATGTAGTTGATGGCCTTGGCATCTTGGCTAGCGTATGAGGAAGCTGGAGCAGAAGAGATAAAAAGGGTGATAAGAAAATATGAGAAGGAACCCCTATACATAATACTTGAGAAAATGAGCCCCAGGGTTGTCATGAGAAATCATATCCTCATTTCCATTGATTTTTGTTTTGGTACCAAAATAAATTGAAACCCATGGTCAAACCATTCTCCATTTTGATAATACTTCTATATTGTTGGCAGGGTACAGTTTGTAGGTTTGCCAAAGGAGATGACATGCTTTACCACTAAGCTTGAAACATAGAGAATTCCACTCTCCTGAAAGGATTAAGAATGTATTGAATAACTCACCCTTCTATAAAAGAGCTATGCAAAGAATGAGAATCAAATGGATAGGGTTGAAACTGAGTCCACATTTTCTACTAGGATTGAATGAAGGAAGAGACCAATATGAAGAGTATAAAGAGTGGATTAAAGTAGAAAATAGTATAGGATTATACTGACCAGAGTGAACTCAATATGAGGTGCCTTGGGATGTGTTGAGACCGCGAAAAGCACTCGGTCAAAGACTTGAAAACTGTCCCTTTTCCTTTTCGAATAGTGGCTCTCGCTGGATTTGTGGGACTAGTTTCCTAATTTAATATAGTTGGAATGAATGAATGATTTTATCTCTAAGTGGAATTTTATAGATGGAAAAATAAGCAAGCTTGCAATAAATAGTAAATCTATCTATTTATATCTAATTATATCTAGATCTATCTCTATCTATCCCGGGATGAAACCTTTTCTTTGTGAGATATACAAAATAATATTTCAATGACTGAAAATAAATATCATACATTCATTTACAGATATGAAAAACATTTAAGATAATTTATTTAATTAATAATTTAATTAAATCAATTTAATTAAGATTATATCACAACTTTTACAAAATGCATGTATTCATATACATATAAATGATAACAACATTACACGTTAAAAGATGAATTGTTGTCAAACTCTGTTCAAACAAATATAAAAACAACACATCATAATATGAATGAACTATTTCTAATTTGAAAATCAAATTAAAAATATAAGATAGAAGTACCATATATATATTTACTCAGCTCATTTGACAAATAACTCTTGGTCCAGCCTTTTCTATTCAGAAAACTTTAAGAGTACAAAAGTGCAACATCAGTAAAGTATTCCTTTCAAAATTTCAGGACCAATTCTTAAAATACATGAAGGGGTTTAAAGATAAAACTAATAATTCTTAAAATAGTCCTTACAATAAAAACTAAGGAGGTCTGAAACAACTCTCCTTAAACTAAGTAAAATTAAGACATAAATAGAAATTAAAGGCGTGATTTGTTGGAGGACTGTCCTGCTATCCCTTCTTCCATTTGCTTCTTGAGTTGAAGAATATTAAGCATAGGCTTAACATCGGGAGGTTGGCCTAGCCTAATGCGTAGGTTCCCAGTAAAAACAACTTCATATAATGGAGGTAGCATGCATGAGGACGTATCTGTAAGACACGGACGCATGAGCCATTGGCTGTGAGGCTTCACTACATATCTCCAGTATCTTTCCCATTCTAACTTTTCTATCTTCATAATATGCTCCTCTTTCATGTTTGACACTTACTTCCATTGTCTTATCAAATCTTCTACAAAGGGTAATGCACCAAGAGGACATCTATCTATGAGATTTGTTGCGATCAAGTTCTGGCTGACAATTTCCACAATATTCGTGGCAATGTCTTTAGCTCTGGTTATTGCCCTTTCTTCTTTCTCTAGTTGTATATCCCAATATATGAACATTATCTCTTTCTTTGATTCTTCAATTCTGGGCAGGTTGGACTTTCGACCATCAGAAGAATCACCCCAAGTAACAAATTGGGATACTTTCTCATCTATGTCATTGAAAATAATCCTCATATCAGCAATATGATTCACAAGTGAATCGCTTTTCTCACATAATTCAAGAATGCTAGTTAATTTTTGACAAAAGATGAAATGTTCTTGTGCTAATAGGGTGTTTAATTCTAAAACTTCTTTCCTAAGCTGATCAATATTTGGAACATCTTTCATTTGCTCAATGGAGAGTTGTAATTGATGAATTTGAGTATCTTTAGAATTAATTTCACCTTGATGTTGAATTTTCAGTTGGTGCAGGCTCACTTGAAGTTGTACGATTTGCATTTGTAGCTACTTAATAACACTCTTATTTTCTTCTTGTAACTCTGTTTCAAGTTGAAGGATCTTTTCATATATTTTTTTTCATCAGTTGATGAATCTCTGATGCCTTGTCAATAGTTACAGATTCATAATCTCCTACAAACTGTGATAACGGAGTTAGATCTCGGGAAGGATTTGACTCGGTATCATTCCGAACAATTTCCATTGAAATATCTTCTAGAGTGAGAGTCGAGGCATGCTATATTCCTCTCCTTTTCTTTTGCGTACTAAAAAATTCCTTGTGCTTAGGACTATAAAATATTTCCAAGGGAGGGATTTCTTGAATATTTAGAATAATTTCAGCGGTTGGGAAGGTCGGGATGTATTCCATTCTCATTGTACTTACCACTTTTTCATAGGGTGCAACAGTAAACTAGTCTTGACTTGTAGAAGGAGGAGTTTCCACAATCTGTTGTTGGTCAATAATCATGGTTGTTTGTTCTTCTTGGATTTTAAGGTCAAACTCTTTTCAAACATCTTTGAGATTGCTGGGGAAATCCAGATCTATTGTTTGAACTTCAATTGACTTCTCCTGATCTAGTGTATTAAGGACTTCAGTATCCTTAATAATTGATTCACTTTCTTTTTGAGTCACGGTTTGAGATACATCTAAGATCTTGAGTGGAATTGTTTCCTGCCTTTTATTTCTGTATTGCTGAAAATTTAGTAGTTGTGGTGGGTGAAGGCATAAATTTGCCAACTTCTTAACTGCAGCATAGTTTTCGACAGAATCAAATAAGTCATCAAAATCATCATCTTCATGCACAAAGGGTTTGATTTTCACTTGAGTAATTAGGTTATTGGCCGCTTTCAGGGGATCATATTGCCTATTTTGAATTGTAAATAATTTCAAACACTCTATTTGGCCAATTTCCCCTATAGCATTCTTGTATTTTTCCAGTGAATACACACCACAGTTTATTGGAAAGGAAGTCCATAATTCCTTCTTGGATTCTTTCAAAAATATGGTCAGATCATTTCCCACAGTGTGGTATGTGATTTCTCATGTGAGAAGTTTATTAGGAACATATAGGGTTAAGACATGTGGATGAGATAGGCTCCCAAATACTCGTACATAGGTGAATTAATCCTCACAAAACCACTTTCCTATAGAATAAAAGTCATCTTGGCCATCCTTCGAAAGTCTGGGGGCTTTTTGATTGAAAACAACTTCAAAAAGGGGTAGTATAACTCCATGACAGATTTTGTAAAAATGACTTTCATGTTTGGGCTCCCTGTTGAAACCTTAGTTAAACTGAGAGGGGGGGGGGGGGTGAATTAGTTTAACACCTTCAAGAATTTTTAAAACCTTTTAATTAAACTTATTTACAATTTATCTGCATGATCAATTTTATATGGAAACAAACTTATATGTGCAGACATGTTAAGATAATGTAACAATAGAATTATGACAAGAGCAGTAAATATTAAGCAGACTGAATAACCATATCAACACATAGACATCACACACAGAGACAACAGATATACGTGGAAACCCATAAAGGGAGAAAACAACATCTTATTATTGTTGTGATGTAAAGGTAAGCTCCAACTCCCTCTCACCACTGATTTTCTGTAAGCACCAACCTACAGGAGACCTCAAATTCTGCAAGCTACAACTTGCAGGGAAGCTTCAACTCCCTCTTTATAATAAAAGAAACATTTGTTGATTTACCTTGGATATCAGCTCTGTTCTGTACCTTTTTTTTTTTACTGTACTCCAATCTTCATATTTTCTTGATTATTTCTTTTTCTTCAATTTTTAATTTTTTTCTCTTTTATCAATTTACTCAGAGAAATGTATCCATTTCAACTTTACAGTGGGATTTTATCTTTCTCCGGAGACTTGCCAATTACATCACAAACAATGTAAACAGTTAAAAAATTTCATGCAATTACAGTATAAATTTCGAATAATTTCAACAACTCTGCTCTCTCTCTGCTTTCCTCTCTCTTTTCATCAACAACCATGCCTCTCTTTTTCGTTTCACTATATTCATTTTCCCTGTTCATTGCAGTTGCATAATTGCTACTTGTACAACTATCTTTTAATCGAACATATAAAAATTAAATCTCGGCATTATTATAGAACCTTTTTAGCAAAACGAATATATCTGTACTCACAATATTTATCATGAAATAAGACCTCAACCATCAAAGATGTAACCTTTGGTTTCTTATTGAAAAGAAATGCTTTGACTCATTAAATATACATTCCGGATTTGTCATTCTCATAAAACAAATATCTTCTTGCCAATCAAATGTTTTATAACCTTCTTAATAAACCATGGGTTTTATATTAATGAGCAACCAAACAACCTCTGAAAGATTTGGGCCCCACAACATTATAAACTCTAAACTCTTCTGCTCTATTCGCAGATGCAATGAATTACTGTTCACTCCATTGTGCCGATGCGATTGGTGAGGGTCCCACAGTATAAGTATTTGGTTGTATTAGGCCCGAGCTATAGAGTACTTCACATATATGTATATATATATATATTCCAGGCTTACCCTTTTAATCATATATATACATAAGCCTAAGTCAATCTTTAACCATGGCTTTAACCCTTGGCACATCAACATTCTATATATATATATATATATATATATATATATATATATATATATATATATATATATATATATATATATATATATATATATATATATACATATATATATACTCTTACATGCACATGGTTTCGTCATAAGATATATATATATATATATATATATATATATTCCTCACTTCAATTGTTACAACATTAACGTGCCGTGGACTTATATTAAAACCTAGCAGCAATATATTAATATATATTGCCTCCTCCATCAGACACTATAACAAAAGCCTTTGGAATTACCCAAGTGAATCAAATATAATTGTTTTCGGGCCCACCGCACTTTATTAAACCCCAGGGAACCATATATCTCGATACACATAAAATTATGGCCCACAAAATATTTCAACTCTATAAGGTTTGAACGTCATATAATGAAACACAGTTGTAAACTTTCGAATATGTGTTCGCACTCGCAAATCATAACATTCGGGCCCACATCATATCTCAACATACATAAATATATATTACGTCCTCTATTCAAATGTCAAGAGTTATTATGAACAAAACTTTGGCTTTGGATTTATATCCCAACACAAATAATCCCGACTTCACATAGCAGTGCCTCCTCAATCAATGACTGTGGTATTATCGCGTTTCCCTCTAACAGATCAACAATGGTCACGCAGTTGAATCATACAAGATTTATTCCTATGAACTTAAGCAATGAACTGGGGCCCAGTGGTTAACCTACCCATCTCATCCGACGATTAATAAACTATCGCACTCCTGCTGACAATCCAACGGTGGTCATGTAATATCACGCAAATTAGATGCACGAATGTTATTTCTCCAAAGTTGCACGAAAAACCAAGTTTTGTAATACCGCCTTTGGACACGTGGCGAGTGAAGACTGATCATATTGTGTTATTTCACAAAACTCCACTTACCACTTTATCTATCCCGCGATACAGCTAGTTTCTAAGGGTTGAAACCACGGTTACTATTCCTTCACAGTTCCACCTTCGTTCAGGGTTCCACCTCTGCCCCTTTTCTACGGATTCATTCACTCCTTTCATATCTTAACCATTGTTCCGTCAACATGGGTTTATTACCTAGACAAAGGTTCACTTCTTCCACTCATGGTTCCGCTCCAAATCCTTCACGCCTTCATTATATACAAAGATATATATACTCCGTTCAAAGATTTTCTTTTTTATTTCTGCCTTAACATAAAAACCCGTGTTTCATTATTACTTTAATAAGATGCTACCATAAAATTTAACCCCAAACTCCATTAGGTTTTCACTACTTGAAGCTCGGTTCTACCTCTTATCCTTAGGATTCCGTCTTGACCTTTCAATGGTTTATTATACACATTCTGTTGCATTCTTGGTGCTTCCGCATGCTAAACCAACAGTTCGATCAGAAAACTCAATGTGCATTCCAAGTTTGTATTTCAAATTATTCGAAGCCCTTACTGTATTTCCTGTATGTGCAGTCTGCTACTCTGCCAAATGTAAACACCTGTCCTTTCATGCTGTATATGTATAGTGCTTCTGCATTAGTGTAAATCTTCTCCTCATGCTTCCTCTCTACACATCCTGTCACTATACTCTGTTTTGCGTCTTTCTCACTCTATTCTCCTCATGCTCCTGCATATCCTGTCACTATATTCTACTTTGCCTCTTTCTTACTCTGTTCTCCTCATGCTCCTGCATATCTTGTCATTATATTCTGCTTTGCCTCTACTGCTATCCTTTGCCATCAATGACAACACTTCTAACAGTCTCCCCCTTTGGCATTGATGGAAATAACATCTGTATGTTTATAGCTATTCTCTATTCTCTGCCATAGCTTTCCTCCCCCTTTGACATCAATGGCGAAGGGCTGATATTCTAATCTTGAGGACCTGTTTCATGCTCTTTGTGGATCTTCCCCTGAAATGATGTTTTCTCTTCTATTCTCCCCCTGAAATGATGTTTTCTCTTTATATCAGAGAGTAGCATCTACAGACACTACCCCTAGTCTATCTCTTAGGTATTCAAATGGTTCTCTAGCAAGAGGTTTTGTAAATATATCTGATGTTTGTTCTTTTGTTGGCACATATTCCAACTTCACTACTTTTTGAGCTACTTTTTCTCTGATAAAATGATACTTGATTGGAATATGTTTAGTTTTTGAATGAAGCACAATATTTTTTGATATGCTTATGGCACTTGTATTATCACATTTGATAGATATAGTTTCATCAATGCTTACCTTCATATCTTGGAGGGTTTGTTTCATCCACATGACTTGTGTGAAACACGATGTTGCTGCTATGTATTCTGCTTCTGTTGTAGATAAATAAATAGATGTTTGTTTCTTTCTTAGCCATGCCACTAGACTTTCTCCTAAGTAGAATGCACCTCCACTTGTGCTTTTCCTTTCATCAACACAACTAGCCCAATCTGCATCTGTATATGCTATCAAAATGAATTTTTCTCCTTTTGGATACCATAGCCCATAATGTACAGTCCCTTGTAGATATCTAAATATTCTTTTAATTTCTAGTAAGTGATTTTGTTTTGGTGTTGCTTGATATCTTGCCACAAGTCCTATAGCCAGCACAATGTCTGGTCTAGAAGCTTTTAGGTATAACAGACTTCCAACCATGGATCTGTAAAGTTTTTGATCTACATCAGTTGTTCCATCATCTGCACAAAGCTTGCATCCAATAGTCATGGGAGTTGACACAAGTTTGCAGTCTTCCATTTTGAATTTTTTCAGCATCTCTTTTAGGTATTTTTCTTGTGAGATAAATGTGCCTGTGCTCTTTTGTTGAATTTGTAGTCCTAGATAGAAGGTAAGCTCTCCAATCATAGAAATTTCAAACTCTGATTTCATCTCTTCAGCAAATTCTTTTGTCAACTCATCTTTGTTGCTTCCAAACATGATATCATCTACATACACTACTACAATCAGAAGCTCATTTTCATTTTCTTTTATGTACAAGTTGTTGTCTACTCCTCCTTTCTTGAACCCTTGTTTTTGCAAATATTTTTCCAGTCTTGAATACCATGCTTGAGGAGCTTGTTTCAGCCCATATAATGCTTTCTTTAATCTGAAAACATAGTCTACCTTATCTGTTAAGGAGAACTCTTCTGGTTGCTCCATGTAGACTTCTTCCTCTAAATCTCCATTCAGGAAGGCAGACTTCACATCCATTTGGTATACCTTGAAGTCATGATAGCAAGAAAAAGCTAAAAACAGTCTAATAGCTTCCATTCTAGCTATAAGAGCAAATGTTTCATCATAATCAAGTCCTTCAACCTGTGAATATCCCTTGCACACAAGTCTAGATTTATTTCTGATTACCTGTCCTTGTTCATTCATCTTATTTTTGAATACCCATTTTGAGCCAATGAAATTTTTCTCACTGGGTCTTGGAACTAGTTCCCAAGTGTTGTTCTTCTCAATTTGGTCCAATTCTTCATTCATGGCATTCACCCAATGTTTGTCTTTGCTGGCTTCTACAAACTTCTTTGGCTCTATTTGTGACAACATTGCTAGATATACCTCTTCAGTCTGTTCAGTTAGTTGTCTTCTTGTCTGTACACCTACACTCTTGTCCCCAATGATTTGATCTTCTGGATGGTTCTCCTGAGTGTATCTTGAGGAGATTTTTGATCTCAGGTCTGTATCTTTTGTTGGCTTGTTTATTTCATCATCATCTTGATTCTCTTCTTCATGAACTTCTGGAGGATTGCTGCAATCTGTACTTCTTATCTTGTCTGATAGTTCTTCATCAAATCTTACATCAATACTTTCTACAATTTTGTGAAGTATTTTGTTGTAGCACCTGTAACCTTTACTCTTAGATGCATATCCTAAGAATATCCCTTCATCTGCTCATGCATCAAACTTTCCCAGATTTTCATCATTATTTTTTATAAAACACTTACTTCCAAAAAATCTAAAATGCTTGATTGATGCTGGTTTACCATGCCATAATTCATAAGGATTCTTATCACTGTTTGGTCTTAAATGAGCTTTGTTTGGGATATGCACAGCTGTGTGTACTGCTTCTGCCCAAAAGGTTTGAGGAATGTTACTTTCTTGCATCATGGCTCTGGCAATCTATTGTACAGACCTGTTTTGTCTCTCTGCCACTCCATTTTGCTAAGGTGTTCCTACAATTGTGAACTATTGCTTTATCCCATGCTCATTGCATAGATCTACAAAATCATGATCTGTAAATTCACCTCCTCTATCTGATCTAATGCACTTTATCTTGCATCTTGTTTGATTTTATACCAAAGCCATGAATATTTTGAATTTCTCAAGTGCTTCCGATTTGTTCTTGAGAAATTCAACCCATGTCATTCTAGAAAAATCATCTATTATTAGCATGAAATAGGATTCTCCACTTGGTGTTTTATTTCTCTAAGGCCCACACAGATCCATGTGAAGAAGTTGAAGAGGTCTTCTTGTAGATAACTTCTCTTTGATTTTGAAGGATGTACGGGTCTGCTTACCTAGCTGACAGGATTTACATATTGTATTTGAAGGCTTCTTTATGGCTGGCATATCTCTGACTACATTCTTTTTTCTTAGACTTATGATATGATCAAATTTTAGGTGTCCTAATCTCCTATGCCATAACCAAGACTCCTAAAATTTGCTAAGATGGCATGCTTCATTCTCTTCTTTTACTACATAAACATTGCTTTCTGTTCGAACACCTTTGATCAGGGTTTTTCCAGTGGTGCTTGTTCTTACTTCACAGTCTTGAGCTCCAAAAAGAACTTCACAACCTTTATCACACATTTGACTAACACTCAACATATTTGCTTTCAGCCCATCCACAAATAGTACATCCTGGGCTTTTCCTCTGCCATTGTCCAGACTAACTGAGCCTCTTCCTTTGATCTTTCCTGCTTTATCATTTCCAAAAGTAACATTTCTAGATTTATTTTCATCGAAGGTTATAAACTTGCTTCTATCTCCTGACATATGCTTTGAGCAACCGCTGTCCAAATACCATTGGCTTTTTATATCTTGAGCTATTAGGGCCAAGTCACATTTATTCACTTTCTTTTTCCACTACAAGCATCCTCTTATTTGGTACCCTTTCTGAGATGATGAACCATATTCTCTTAGAGGAAATTTGGAAGACATATGTCCACTTTTATTGCATACATAGCATTTGGATATATCTTTAGTAGAATTATAAGTAGGAGTAAACCCTCCATGATTCATTAACCTCCTTGAGGTTCTGAACTTTAGTCTTTGTCCATATTTTCTGCATTCTATGATTTTATGGCCAAATTCATTACAATAAAAACAATATCCATAAAAAAAAATTGCATACGTGATAAAAGGTTGTCTTCTCCTTTTTCCCACGTGAGTAAATTTTTTTACTGTTTTCATCCTTTGCTGGTTTGTATTTATTCTTCTTGTATTACAATATGCAGCAATATCTCCCAATTTGTGGTAGGCATAACAAGTGGCATTTTTCATAGGAGGAAAAAATCTCCTTTTATGACTTCCAAATTTTACATATTCAGGAGTATATGAGCTTTTTTCAGTTGACAATTTATTTAATTCATCCTTTGTCATTTGAGCTTCCTCCTGGTTTTTATCTACATTATTGCAGGATTCTTCTTCCTTTGAAATCTTCTGAGCTGCTTGGATATTCTCATGTGCTTTTACAAAAATAATATTTTTGTATTCTTTTTCTTTGCCTTTGCTTGACTCTCCTTCATAGCCTATCCCAGTTTTTAGCAGAGGAGATCTTTGAGCATCTAGAATCTCATTTAACTTACCAGAGCTTGTTATTTGAGAAGTATCTATTTTCCTCTGGGAATTTTCTAATTTCTTCCTTAAGCAAACTACTTCTTCTTCCAACTTCTCTTGTTCTTGAGTTTTATCCTTGATCTGCTTAAGTATAATATCCTCTACCTTCTTGGCTTCTTCAAGCTCTACTTTCAAATGAATGAGGGCTTCTGAATTTTGTTCCTCTCTTACATATTTGAGAAGAATGTATTTCTGTTTTATGAACTTTAGTTTTAGTCCATCAATTTCCTCCAAAGAACTTCTTAGTTCCCCCTCAAGGTCCACTTCACCTTCTTCTTCATCTTCTAAAAGACATTCTTCCAGCTCTTCTATAGCCATAAAAAAAAATTCAGATGTTCCTTGTTCACTTGAGAATTCAGTTGAGTCTTCTGATGCACTGTTGTCTTGCTGAGCATAGAAATATTTTATATTGAATCTCTTCCCTTTCTGCCAATTCTTAGATATGGTCTTCTCTGATTCCTGAGCCTGATTCTTTGTTTTCTTATAAGGAAACTTAGAAGCATAGTGTCCAACTCTTCCACAATTGAAACATTTAAATGGAAGTTTACCTTTATACTTACCTGAGCCTTTATCCAACTTCCTGATAAATTTAGCCTCTTCTTCATCAGAACAGGAGCATATATCTTCTTTTTCTTCTTTCTTTTTCTCTGCCTTAAAAGTTGCCTCCCTTACATTTGAATTCCTCTGTGGCAGTCTCATCTCATAAGCTGTTAGTTTTCCAAGAAGCTAGTTCATGGTCAAGGTTTCCCAATCTGTTGTTTCTTCTATGGCAGAGACCTTGGGATTAAAACTAGATGGAAAAGATCTTAGAATATTTTGAACAATTACACATTCTTGCATGGTTTCACCTAGTGCTTTCATATTATTGACAATTTTTGCAACCCTTAAAAAGAAACTAGTAATATCTTCATCATCATTCATCTTTAAATTTTCAAACTGGCTCTATAGACTTGAAGTTTAGTTTTCTTCACCTTTTTGTCTCCCTCGTGAATATTTTCTAGAGTTTCCCACATTTCTTTGGCAGTCTTGCTGTGCATTACTTTGATGAATTCTGCCTCACACAGTCCATTCAAGATTGCATTCATTGCCTTTGCATTAGCCACAAAATATTGTTTGGATTCTTTCTCTGAGACATTTTCATTAGAGTCATATCCAAATTCCATAGTTGCCCAAAATTCTATTCCTAAGGACATTATGTATGTTCTCATTCTGATTTTCTAGAAGGCATAATTTGCACCAGTGAAAAAAGGGGCTTTGTTCGTTGAGGATACTTCTTGACTAGCCATCCCAAAAATCTAGGAACTCCTTTTAGTTGTTAAACTGCTATAAAAAGGAACCTGCTCTGATACCAATTTTTGAAACCTTAGTTAATCTGAGAGGGGAGGGTGAATCAGTTTAACACCTTCAAGAATTTTCAAAACCTTTTAATTAAACTTATTTACAATTTATCTTCATGATCAATTTTATATGGAAACAAAATTATATGTGCAGAAATGTTAAGATAATGTAATAGCAGAATTATGACAAGAGCAGTAAGTATTAAGCAGACTGAATAACCATATAAACACATAGACATCACACACAGAGACAACAGATATACGTGGAAACTCATAAAGGAAGAAAACCACATCTTATTAATGTTGTGATGTAAAGGCAAGCTCCAACTCCCTCTCACCACTGATTTTCTGTAAGCACCAACCTATAGAAGGTTCCAACCTCAAATTCTGCAAGCTACAACTTGCAAGGAAGCTTCAAATCCCTCTTTTTCATAAAAGAAACATTTGCTGATTTACCTTGGATATCAGCTCTGTTCTGTACCTTTTTTTTTACAGTACTCCAATCTTCATATTTGCTTGATTATTTCTTTTTCTTCAATTATGAATTCTTTTCTCTTTTATCAATTTACTCAGAGAAATGTATCCATTTCAACTTTACAGTGGGATTTTATCTTTCTCCCGAGACTTGCCAATTACATCACAAACAATGTAAATAGTTGAAAACTTTCATTCAATTACAGTATAAATTTTGAATCATTTCAACAAATCTGCTCTCTCTCTGCTTTCCTCTCTCTTTTCATCAACAACCACGCCTCTCTTTTTCGTTTCACTATATTCATTTTCCCTATTCATTGTAGTTGCATAACTGCTGCCTATACAACTGTCTTTTAATCGAACATATAAAAAATAACTCTCGACGTTATTATAGAACCTTTTTAGCGAAACGATTATATCTGTACTCACAATCTTTATCATGAAATAAGACCTCAACCATCAAATATGTAACCTTTGGTTTCGTATTGAAAAGAAATTCTTTGAATCATTAAATATACATTCCGGATTTGTCATTCTCATAAAACAAATATCTGCTTGCCAATCAAATGTTTTATAACCTTCTTAATAAACCATGGGTTTTATATTAATGAACAACCAACTAACCTCTGAAATATTTGGGCTCCACAGCATTATACACTCTAAACTCTTATGCTCTATTCGCTGATGCGATGAATTACTGTTCACTCCATTGTGCCGATGCGATTGGTGAGGTTCCCACAGTATAAGTATTTTTTTATATTAGGCCCGAGCTATAGAGTACCTCACATATATATATACTCTTACATGCACATGGTTTTGTCATAATATATATATATATATATATATATATATATATATATATATATATATATATATATATATATATCAATCATATACATATATTCCTCACTTCAATTGTTACAACATTAACGTGCCGCGGGCTTATATTAAAACCCAGCAGTAATATATTAATATATATTTCCTCCTCCATCAGACACTATAAAAAAAGCCTTTGGAATTGCCCAAGTGAATCAAATATAATCATTCTCGGGCCCACTGCACTTTATTAAACCCCAGGTAACCATATATCTCGATACACATAAAAGTCTGGCCCACAACATATTTCAACTCTATAAGGTTTGAACGTCATATAATGAAACACAGTTGTAAAATTTTGAATAGGTGTTCACACCCAAAAATCATAACATTCGTGCCCACATCATATCTCAACATAAATCAATATATATTACGTCCTCTATTCAAATGTCACGAGTTATTATGAACAAAAATTTGGCTTTGGATTTATATCCCAACACAAATAATCCCGACTTCACATAACAGTGCCTCCTCAATCAACGATTGTGGTCTTATCGCGTTTCCCTCTGACAGATCAACGGTGGTCACGCAGTTGAATCACATGAGCTTTATTCCTCTGAACTTAAGCGATGAACTGGGGCCCAGTGGTTAACCTACCCATCTCATCCGACGGTTAATAAACTATCACGGTCTTGCTGACAATCCAACGGTGGTCATGTAATATCGCGCAAATTAGATGCAAGAATGTTATTTCTCCAAAGCTATGCGAAAAACCCAGTTTTGTAATACCTCCTTTTGACACGTGGTGAGTGAAGACTCATATCGTGTTATTTCAAAAAAATCCGCTTACCACTTTATCTGTCGCGCGATACAACCGGTTTCTGAGGGTTGAAACCACGGTTACTGTTCCTTCACAGTTCCACCTTTATTCAGGGTTCTGCCTCCACCCCTTTTCTACGGATTCATTCACTCATTTTATATATTAACCATTGTTCCGTCAACATGGGTTTATTACCTAGACAAAGGTTCACTTCTTCCACTCATGGTTCCGCTCCAAATCCTTTGCGCCTTCGTTATATAAAAAGATATATATACTCCGTTCAAAGATTTTCTTTCTTATTTCTACCTTAACATAAAAACCCGTGTTTCATTCTTACATTAATACAACACTACCATAAAATTTAACCCCAAACTCCATTAGGTTTTCACTGCTCGAAGCTCGGTTCTACCTCTTATCCTCAGGGTTCCATCTTGACCTTTCAATGGTTTATTATACACATTCTGTTGCATTCTTGGTGCTTCCGCATGCTAAACCAATAGTTCTATCAGAAAACTCAATGCACATTCTAGGTTTGTATTTTGAATTCTTCGAAGCCCTTACCGTATTTCCTGTATGTGCAGTTTTCTGCTTTTCCAAATGTAAACACCTGTCCTTTCATGCTCTATATGTATAGTGCTTATGCATTAGTGTAAATCTACTCCTCATGCTTCCTGTATACGCATCCTGTCACTGTACTCTGCTTTGCCTCTTTCTCACTCTGTTCTCCTCATGCTCCTGCATATCCTGTCACTATATTCTGCTTTGCCTCTTTCTCACTCTATTCTCCTCATGCTCCTGCATATCCTGTCACTATATTATGCTTTGCCTCTGTTGCTGTCCTTTGCCACTACTGTCCTTTGCCATTAATGAAAACACTTCTAACACTTCCATAGAATAATATAAAATACATGAATGGGAATGGGATCTTGGGTAGTCCATTTGCAGCCCATGGCTGGAATATATGATGTAAACATGCAACATCCATAATATAGCCACTCATATAAAATAGAGGAAATATTTTAGAAGAGATCGGTTCTTTATATACTCTAAAATTTGGGTGGAAATATTATTTGACAGAATATTTCCCCAATCCATAACATAAGCATCAACTTCTTCTTTCGTAAGGGGAACCCATTCTACTAAAAATCTAGTTCTGTTTGACTGACCAAAAAGTCTAGACATCATAGCTGAGATGTAGCAATAGGGACTTGCGAGAGAATCGATAGAATACATGCCCTTTTCATCGTTCTTGCGTTTTTTATGATTGCTCCTCCAATACTTTATTGGTGCCGAATTCAGTTCATTTTCTTTAGCAAAATTTGCAAGGAATTCCTTATCATAAATCTTATCAGGGTCCGAAAGATGGTACATTTGCTTCAAGTCTTCTACTTTAAAGGAACCAATCATTGTTCCTCTACTGGTAAGGAGAGTTATTTCCTCGATTTTAATATTGTCGATAATCCACATTACCATATCATTATATTGTATTATATGGGGCCTTGTTGCAATTAGGTGAAGAAACGAATTGGCTACATCTCCAATTGTCGCTTCAGAAGAATTTGGGGCATCAGTTGTTTCCTTTCTCTAGATTTTGTGAGGTTTCTCATCCTCAAATAGATTATACATATATTCCCATAGAGAGTATCCAATTGCATGTCTGCAAGCCATATTTGTGAAAAAGGGAAACATCTCAGTTCTCTCTGAGGTAGTAGACATAGGATTAATAGTAGCCATTTGCTTCTTTTGTTTCTTGAAAACCTTAGACATTTCCGGAGAACTTTGATTACTCAAATTTTCCTGTAAATAAGTAAGAAAGATTAAGTGGGAAGAAGGAACCTTTGAGTTTTACAATACGCACAAATACCATAGTAAATATAAACATTGGAAATGGATAAGATTTCGCATGCTGATGGGATATGAATTGAATGCTCATTGTGTGGAAATGATTATGGCAGTATCGGTGAGAAAATCATTAATTTATGACATTGATAACTGATATGGATTATCATGCCATTATAAAAATTTCTAAATTAAAAATAGATCTATCACATTACAACATGACTTGTGTGTAATATCTTCATTAAATACTGATGAGGCTAGCTTTTATTCCAATCATTACATTGCAATCGTAAAATCGGCAAAGTTAAGAATATGAAATATATGTTTGTTTGATAAGCACGCGATATGTGATGTGTGATGTTGTCTCTTTATCACATCGGAAATTTATGAGTGGTAACAAAATAGAATGGTTGAGATTTTTTCATTTTGTGATGTGATACGCTTTATCGCATCGAAAAGTATGAGCGTGAGCAAATAAGACTCTTGGGTTAAACTTTGATTTGCGAAATTTGATAGGCTGACATGGCAGAAGTCGGTCTCACAGTAAAATGTTATCATATTTACTAATAAATATGGCTTTTTCCTCATATAAAATGTTTTTTTATATTCATTGGATCACAAAGAAGTTACGAATCATTATTTTCGAAGCATATACGTTATGTAAATGATTTTGTGATTTTTGAAATGCAATTTATCTCCTCTTAAGTATTTGGAAAGCCAAATTTTTAAAATTTTCATCCCCTTTTGACCCCTATTCCTATCAAAAGAAATACTCTAAGGTTTTATTTTCTTAAACTATAAAAATTAAAAGGGTCCCAATTATTTTCTAAACTAACTATGGCTTAAAATAATGGGGGTTGTTGATTTACAAAACAATTGGCGATTCACTGGAAGATTTAATATGATTTATTGATTCTCACTTGATGTTCCTTTTGGATAGGAAATAAGTCAAATGGATGTTAAGAATGCTTTTATACATGGTGATATCACTAAGGGGATTTATATGGAGCAACCCACAATATTATATAAGGATGGATGATTTGTATGTTGGCTAAATAAATGCTTATATGGTTTGAAATATTTCCTATAGGAGAATACTGGAATTTTTTCTTTCTTTTATGTTTTGTTTCAAACGATGCAAATAAAATCATAATATCTATGGTTTACAAGGTACAGACCAAAATTTAATAGTTTCACTATATGTGTATTATGTATTCATTACTCAAGGCTATTATAATCTAATTTTAGGTTTAAAGAAACAATTAGCAAAGACATTTGAAATTAAAAATCCTTACATGATTTGAAAGATTTATGTTGAGAGTTTTAATAGACGCATTAAAAGTCCTAATACTAATTGTCAACCAGGACTCGTAAACACAATTTTCACTGTGCTTTTGATCCAATTTGTGTTAGAGTGTATATTTTTCCTCAATGATGATCACTTAGTACAAAATTATGAATTATTTATGCTCTCTAAGGCCTATATAAACAATGAATATTAAAATATATTAATCAAGCCACACTATTATACTTCCTATCCTTCCTGCAATCCAATCTTCCTATTTTAAATTAGCAAAGAATCTTTCTAAAGAAAAATCAATAATCAAATTAAAAATAACTATAAACTTCTACTTATCATAGAAAAATCGAAGAGATTACTCTACTTAAGTTATCAATTCAAACTAAGAAATAACTCCACTTAAGAAACGACAGATCAACTCTAAGTGAACAAACCTAATTGTTTGCACACATACTACTAAGCTATCGATCTCAAACCTCTAGACTAAAAAGAGGAAAATGATTTTATGAAATCCAAATATTTTACTTAAATCAAATCTATACTTATTTTCTAAGTTCAATTACTAACTGCTATCTAATTAAATTAATCCTATTCTGAAGGAAATCAAACTATTTCTAGCACTTGACTAAACTAATTCACATGGAACAAATCACACATATTGATCTTTAAATAGAATGTAGACACTGCATATGATTTATGCTTTCAAACAATGATAAATAAATGATCCAACCATTTAATTATCGAATTCTATCCTAAAAATAATTCATAAAAATTAGCTATTCACCTAATGCTTTTCAAATCAAACTATTTTTATTTAATGAAATCAATCCCTGAATAATTCCACTGCTCTGGAAATAATTACAAGACCTATTCAAACTTGAATATCAGTTTCAAAACAACCATAGGATCTCTAAATAAAACACCATTAGAAGCACATTATCAATCTCCAATTACTGCATTCGAAATTCACTTGTGCATACTATGAAATAATGCAATCACACATTAATCATTTCCTAATATAAATGCATGTATGAAATTAAGATTCTATAGGAATTCAAAACTTGCAAGCTTATCACACAATCTAACTATCTATTAAATCAAGCCATAATACAATATGGCCAATTTGATGTATCAAAGGATGATTGAATTCGTGGTTACCATGATAACTCAATGTGTATGGAATTTTTTCAAACCTAGAAATCAAACAAGCTATGTTTTCTTCCAAGAGGCAGAGTATATCTCTACGCATAGGGCTCACACATAATCATACGTTGTTGGATAGTTCACCTATTCCCATTCATCACTTCTTTGCATTCATTATTTATTTTTGGATGAAAACTAAGAATGATTACAATCCTTTTGAGATCTAAATAATATGTAACACACAACTGCTTACAAAAAATGAAGCTAACTTGCAAATGATTAAATGAAACCACACATAAAAAATCAACAGGCAATTAAATACCTAGAGTTTGACATAAGATCTTGTCCTAGATGATGGTGGGCCTGACCACACTTGGGTAAGCCTAAAGAGATTACAGAAGCAAAATTATTCTAACGCATTCGGATTAGAAACTCACAATTAATATAAAACTCGAAATGAATGGATCAAACCATAGCCATGCTTGATTGAAACTTAGTCTTAAATTATAGCGTGAAGTATGAACAATATTTTGGGTAATTCAATGTCTCTCATACATGATTCACGAATTGAATAAATAGTTTATTACATACTCGGGCCTTTGTTAGGCAACGAGGAAATCACAAAATAGCCATAACACTTGAAAATATCACCACAAACTGAATGATGCATTCAACTTTGGCATAATAGCTTTGATGAATTCCATCCTTGGCATAGTCCCGTTGCAACAATATGGAGAATCTTCGTCCTCCAGCATGGCGTGATCAAGATCCTCATCATTAGTTCTAACCTCTAGAAGCGTAGAAGCGATAGCTTGACCTCTAAAAGAGTAGAAGCCACAGAGGAAGTCGAGCAGGTCTCGGTGTAGTTAAGTACGGATTTAGGAACCATGTAGTTGAGTACAGAAACGGGAGGGAAGGATTTTTGATATGTTCGCTTTCATTTTGATCATGTTGTTGTATCATTCTCAGCTAGCCTACAGTAGTTAGTTAATCCATTACATAATTAACTTAAATTTTAATCAAAAAATACTAAAAAGACACTAATTTAAATTCATTTACCCTAGGTTAGGCTTTAGTGATGTTCAGAAAAATGACAATGATAGATAGGTAGGTAAAACATTACTTTTGGCAACAAAAGAGGGAAAAATGGAAGTGGCAGATGGTGGAATTGGGGAAAAAATGAAGCACGAACATCCCCCCATGTCGATTCGCATGCATGTCCTCATGCATCTTACTATATTTTGTAAAAAATAGAGGTGTTAGTATGAATCTTTCATCATAAAAGACCACTTTAGCTACGCATAACAAATAGCCCTAACATCGATTATGGCTACCAAATATCTTTGAATCTAAAATTTAGGTGATCCAAATAATGTTGCACAAATCTAGATCCAAGCATAAAAGACATTAAGCAGATAAAGTAAAATGTGGCTCAATGCATCCAATAGACAAGACAAGAACAATGTATTTGAAAGAATTTTTATATTATATTGGAAAGGGGCACCTGAGAGGAAAACAAGAAAGGTGTTTTCCAGTTCTCCTTAATGGGATGGGTTCTTGAAAGTCGTCAGCATTTCAGATCTAAAATTTCTCTCTCTTGTTGGTGTAGAAAACCCAGACAAAAATGAAAAATTATGGCTATGATGGTGGATCAATAGCCAGACCAAGAGTTTTAGATCTAGAGTGATCTTTAGGCAACAAAAGGTGACTAATGAATGGGAAAAACCCTTCTATTTATAACAAAATATTGGGGTGTACTAGAACTCGGTGCATGAATAAAATATTATTAATCAAATTCTAGAATCACCCTTTAGGAATATTTTATTATATTTGTTGGAGGGAAACGGTCTTGTGACTTGGGTCAATTCCTTTATTTATAAACAATAAATAAAGAAATGATTTATTTATTATTTTAGGGAGATGGTGGGAATATAATTAAATAAATAATGATTTATTTAATTATTTAAAAATGATTTAGTCAAATTTAACTAGGAATACTATTTAAATAATGATTTAAATAACTTATTCCTAGGAAATAATTAAATAAATAATGATTTATTTAATTAATTTCCTTGTTTTGGGTTAAATATGCCCAGGAAATATAAACAAATGTTATTTTACATGGTGAAAGAAATTTTACTTAGGGTAAAATTGGTCTTACATGGTGTACTTGGGTTCATCTAATGATAATGGGTTAGATGACCAAAAAAATGGTGTAACAGATTGCCCCCCAACGTACGAGTGTTAGGAGAAAATCGTATGACCGAAGTACGTTGTAAGAACTCAATCAGTAGGCATCAAGAGGGAAGTGAGAGAGAGAAATGTAAGGTAGTCTAATGTGCTAAAGGACTAGACCCAGAGGAGACGAGACTGACAGGTGCAACAAGTCTCTAGGTGATGAAGTGGTACCAGTGTTAAAGGCGGTAGGGGATGCATACCTATGCCCGCCGAGACAATAGTACAAAGAATAATGCATCCGGAAAACCACGGAATCCAATAATGAAGCATGTGATGGCCTAACCATGAGACAAATAAATAAAATGATGAATATCACATACATGCGATGCCTGGAATAACCTTCAGGACTTATACAAGAATATTTTAGTACATGAGATACAGATACACCCAAATGCCCCCTACACATAGGGAAGGGCTCTCAAAATCTGATTGATACATGCAAATCAAAGAGGCGTTGCAGGCGGTTGAGGCCAATATCATCAAATGAGAGGAGTTGCATCAAGGGCAGAAATGAAGAAGTCATCCGAGCATGTGGGGGCCTACCTGCAGGGCCACCCCCTCATGAGGGTTGAGACAATATCACATACGCCCGAGAATCACCAATAGATGTTGCTGCATCATTGGACCATCAAGTGTATAGATCACGATCATGCTGAGAAGAGCTCGGACCAAGGTACGTTGCCCCCTAGACCTGGCTTCTGGAGTAAATGAGCTGATGTCGACAGAAGTAGGTCCGCCATAGGTGAGGCAATAAGGGAACCCCAACTAAGGCACGAGGGAAAATAGTAGTGTTACGAACAGATAGACACTAATGATGATGATGGAATGAGGGATAGGGAGGAGTGGTTGGACGACTTCCCTTGTTATAGCATAACGGGCATGAATGGCTTGGCAGCGAATGACACAATATCATGAGGGATAGGGGACAAGGGTACTGAAGGCCATAATGTGCGACACGAGAGAGGTACCAAGCAAGAAAGGATGGAGGACTATAGTGGGGTACAAAGGGACTCGAGATAGACTCCATGAATGAGATGATGACTCAACTCAGATGCTCTAAACAAGGGCGACTCGATGGTGTTGCCGCAAAGTAGAGGTCCAATGGGGGACCATAAAAGCATGAGTACAAGATGAAAACTCATGACAAACATCAACACGAGCATGGAAAAGTATGGAGGCCAAGTGGTGCCCCTGATATGAGTGGTACAAGTGAAGAAATTCGATTTTGAGGAGGGTTATGGTTGAGGGGCATAGGTGCCCCCAAGCATGTTATGGTCATTCCAAAATGTATAAAGGGGAATATAAACACATTTTAATGATGTGGTGCGCCATTTTTTTTCATTATGGTTATGCAGTATGAGAAAGGAAATGGAGGATTACCAATATCTTTTAGTACTTCATATATGAATCAAATGGACTTTAAGTTTCTGGGTTGGCATACTTGGTGTCACTATCCCAAAGAGAGGATTTGGAGATAATGAACAGATGCTCTCCTAGAAAACATATAGGTTGGTCAACAACAATGTCTAAGAGACTAGGTTGCAGATGTAAAATGAAGGAAGGGTAAGGGGTATCATCCCGAGAGTGATCTGAAGTGGTATGGGACTCTAGAGGTTCTTCTAAATGTGGAAGAATAATGGTACTAGAGTCGACATGACCAGATACACTAGGAGAGTGGCGGAGAATTACTTCTCTTGGTCTCTTAAATATGGATTCCCCCTTACCCAAACATTGGGTTGCAATGTAATGGCCGCAAGGTGTATGTGGTTCAAACGTGTGGTTTCGATGTAAGGGGGAATAAAGAAAGTCAGGGGAGATGATTCCTTCCATAATGTCATCATCGGGATAGAAGATGGGGTGACTTGTGGAAGAAATACCACCTGACGTGGCGAGGCTATCTGACTCATCATCATGAGAAGAGAGGTTCACATGCGCAATGTCACAAGGGGTGACAGAAGAGTAAGTAGATAAAGGATCTATCGATCTTAAGCCCAAGGTGATTGCTGAAGGAAGGGTAAGCGAAACAACAGGGGAGGATTCAGAGGGAATGTTCCCCGAGGGTCTCATGGATTATGATAGGTAGAAAATGGTGGATGAAGGCTCTGTCATCTTGACATTATTATGGGGAACGTTAATGGGAGCAATCATGTCGTGTATTTCTGCCAGATAAAAACGCGCAAATAGGGTAGAGGTGGACCCGTTGCGCTTAGCTACGAATTGGCAGATCACAGCGAGAGAGGTGCGGAAGTCCTTGAGGTGGGGACAAAGGTGGGTCTAATGGCCATGGAGATCACACAAAGCAGAGGGGTGGTTGGTGTGAAGAGTCTTGGGGTTCTTGGCCACGGTTGTGGAAGAAACAAAGGCTTCCAGGACAGCAGACTCATGGAAAGCAACATTAACCATGGGCTTGAGATGAGGCAGTTCAGGATAGGTATGGGTGGCGTGACTGAAAACATCACACAAAGCACACTAGATGGTATGCTTTGGAGGCCAAGGAGGGGCAAGGTTTGTCGGGGCAGTCTTGTCGGTTGATGCCCCCCTACAAGCTTTGCTAGTCTTACCCGAAGCGGTCTCAATGGGAGGTGGTTCCTGTTGAGGTGGCTGAGGCATTGTTGTAGCAGGAGAAGTCATGGGGACCAGTTGAAATGGGGTCAAAGAAAGATGAGGTTTGGGTTGACCAGGCAGGGTAGTGGTTGGAGGGTCAAGGTACCAGACGGGTATACCCAAGGTCAAGTTAGGGAAGGAGAGGGTGGCCAAGATAGGGACCGAATAAACTCCGGGAGGGCGAGCAAGGAAAGGTATCTAACCAGAGGGGTAATGACCAGGTGGGAAGACTCCTAAATGGCTAAGGATTTGGGGAACCATTCCAGGAGGGTAAAGAGGCTCATGAGTACTAGCTAGATGGGAAGGTCCAGGCAGAAGAATTTCAGGCAGCTGAGGTGAAGGGCTAGGAGCGGATTGTTGCAGGCGAGGTTGAGGTTGCTGACAAGCCAAAGTGGGTTGTTTAAGGTCAGCCTGAGATGATTGCATCATGCAAACATTCGCTAAGCTGGGATCAGAGACAGGAGGAGGAGGAAGACCAAGGAAGGTTCCAAGCAAGGAGGAGTCTTTGTAGACGCCGGGGGAAACACTGGTCAAAGAATCAATAGTTTGTTTATTGGTTACAGAAGAGAGGGTTGACTCAGGGGAGGTCTGAAATTTTGGCTCATGATACGTCAACTGGTTGATGGTGACTATCTTTCCATTGTGAGGGAAAAACATCTTATGGTGGACCGCGGATGGGACAACAAACATGGCATAGGTGTAGCTACGCCCCAAAAGAACTTTATAATAAAGAGGGGCGTCGATGACTTCAACGTCAATGCAAATAGTCCTGCCCGCAAGAGTGATGGGACAATTACGGAAAAGGCCAATGGGCTGAGAGGCATGTCCATCCCACGCTTGAAGAGTGATTGTGGAAGGGGCCAATTCAGGAGATCTGAGTTGTTTCCAAACTGAAACGGACATCACACAGGTGGATGCCCCCTCGTCAATGATGCACCGGGAAATTTTAGCGTTCCAGATTTTGACTGAGATTTGGAAAGCTACGAAAGCAGGAAGAGGAGGAGACTCCAACTAATGGGCATAAAAAACAATCAATTGGTTATCTGCTGGATCTATAGTGCCCAAGGTAGATAGTAGAGCTTTTCTTTGGGAGGGGCATGACTGGAGGAGTTCCAACGTTGAAATGGAAACAGAATATTTGGCTAGCTCATCTACTATGCTAAACGAATGGGAAACTCGGTCAAAAGCAACATTTCGTTGTAATGGTCCCTTAGGAATCTTGGTATGAACCTCGACTTTGGGTGGAGGGATATGAAAGGGACCATAAGTTGTCGAAAGAGGCTTTGTAGAACCTGAAGAAGGTAACTCGAGGACAGAAGGAGCAGGAGGTTGGGGGTATGGACTGGACTGAGTGTGAAGGTTAAGCTCGGTGGTTATAGGTTGGTCAGAGTTCATCATGAGGATCTGGTAATCATAGGTACCAGATGTAGGAGGTTGAGTGGTTACCGGTCCGTGAGGTGGTTGGGTAGCCATGAAGCTTTGCTGCTGGAAAGGATTGGTCATGCTCTGTTTTGCATACACCTGCCCCTGAGGGGATGGTGGCTACTGTTGCGGGGGTTGAGAAGACAAGGGAGGCGGGGGTGCTAATGCTGGAGGAGTTGGAGCACTAGGCTGTGGATATGGATGATAATTAGGTTGGGTAACAGTGTGGTAAACAGGGGGTTGGGTAGAAAGAGGAGGCATTCCAGATCCTGGATGCGCGCTACCGGGAGGGGGAGAAGTGCAGGGGGAGGTGCCCCCTCCCCCAGGAAAACCATAGTTTATGGGATTTTGAGCGGATGGATGACAGAGAGCTCCAACAATACAGTCGACGGCATGAGGTGCCCCCAATGCGTTAGTGCCACCAGGTCTGGGGAGGTCAGGAAGGACGGTATGAACATAACCAGATTGAGCATAGATAAGGTCATATTTCAAGGCTATTTGAAGGGCGGCTTCTTCAGTTTGAGGGAAGTGGGAAGCGACATCTTTGCCAATGGGAGGTAAGAGAGAGCGAAGGAACCAGTCCATATAGACATGGTCTTCGAAGGTAGGGGCTTGACATAGGCTCTTTCTTCTCCGCCATTCTTTAACATGATCGAATAGGCGGGTCGCAGATGATTGACGGAAAGAAGTCAAAATTTCAATACCGGTGTCATAATGAGGGGGAAGCTAGAAATAAGATAAGAAGGCGCGGGCAAGGGTCACAAAGGTGGTATGGGAAGAGGTGGGCTGGTCAACATACCACTTAGAAGCTTCACCTGTAAGCGTGCATTGGAACAACCGAAGATATATAGAATCATTGGTAATGGAATTGGATGAACACCACATGTGGAAAGATCAAATATGGTTGGAGGGATCTTCACTAGCAAGGCCTTCGAACTTAGGAATGTCGGAGGGGAGCTTGGTTGGCATAGCAGGCCAACTAACATCGTGGCGGATAGGGTCGTTGATCAACTGATTGAAATCGGGGAGACTGAGACCAGCCATATAAGGGATCAAAGGGACAGTTGAGGTAGTTCCTGTGATGGTTCCGCTAGGACCAGACCCAGTAGTAGGACCGAGGTTGCTAGCGTTAGGTCCCGAACTAGACATGGTGAAGGTAATAGAGGGAGAACCAGAAGTAGGGGGAGAACCCGATCAATCAGAAGAGGAGTCGAAGTGCAGACTCGGGGGAAGACTAACTCGATGACGGCGAGAAGGAGGAAGTTGACCAACTGGAAACTGAGGGTGAAGGCCAAGAAGTCTCCGGGATGATGACGGGAAGAAGAATAACCGACAAGGGCAAGGAGGGACAGAATTAAGTGAGATCAATGTGAAAACAAGGGCGAAGAGGTGCAGTGTCAATTGATTTTAAAGCCTTTGCCAGGCGGTGTTAACCAGGCTCTTCTTCACTTAAGGTCAGTGTGTGGCGTGTGTTAATTTTAATTTTTAAACAGAGACATTTTGAGAGTAAAAGAAAAAGTGTGCTGCATAACTGAAAATAAATCTATAGTAAATAATACTAAAAGAACAGAAAATTGACTGCTAACAATGCATCAATATATCCCAAGAAGGTGGGTCTCTCAAAACTAGTCTAAAAGAGGGAAAAAATCTAAGAAAAACATGCTAAAAAGAGGCCAATAGATCTAAGGTCAGGAGGGACAGGGATCTAAAGGGGAAATCTACTGAAAAGAGGTGCAGAAAATAGCAAAGAGGCAGAGGCAAGGTTGTTGCAAAAGAGGAGGGAAATAGCTAAAGGCAGTAGGGAAGCAGAGGTGACCCTAAAGACAAACCCAAACAAAACTATATAAGGTGATTTGAAAGGAAAATTAGCTGATCTTAAAGGGATGTGAAGATGAGGTATCAGGTCTGTATAAGAAATGGCTGAAACTCTGGAAATTTAGATGCTTACAGCAACTAAAAACTCTTCCATAAAAAGTGGAGGGTACTCAAGCCCTAGGGGGCTAGATTCCCACTTAGTTGAGTAAAAAAGAACAAGAAAAGGTCTAAATCGGCAGAGATGGAGGTCAGACAACCCTGACAGAGGTTCAGACAAAACCCAGAAAAATTTCAGAAAAATTGCAGAAAAAAGTCCGGGTTGCAGTTTTTGACCTGTTTTTCACTCAGGTCGCAGTTTTTGGGGCTGTTTTCCGCGACCTGAAGCTCCAGGACACAATTTTTGGGCCAAAAAGTGCAACTTGCACTTCTGGCACTCTCGGCGGCAGATTTCAGCAGAAATTGTCGTCTCAGCTGCGGATGATGTCTGTTACCTGCACAATAGTGCCAGAAATACACGGAAGTTAAAAATATGAGTGTTTCAGGGTTTTAGCACCATAAAAATAGGAAAAAAAAAACTAAAGAGAAACCCTAGGGCCTAAAATAGCTGGATACACAGGAATATATAAAACGACAGCGGTTGCAAAAGAAAACCTGTGTGGAGACACCAATTGTTAGTATGAATCTTTTGTCGTAAAAGACCACTTTAGCTACGCATAAAAAATAGCCCTAACATCGATTATGGCTACCAAATATCTTTGAATCTGCAATTTAGGTGATCCAAATAATGTTGCACAAATCTAGATCTAAGCATAAAAGACATTAAGGAGATAACGTAAAATGTGGCTCCATGCATCCAATAGACAAGACAAGAACCATGTATTTGAAAGAATTTTTATATTATATTGGAAAGGGACACCTGAGAGGAAAACAAGAAAGGTGTTTTCTAGTTCTCCTCAATGGGATGGGTTCTTGAAAGTCCTCAGCATTTCAGATCTAAAATTTCTCTCTCTTGTTGGTGTAGAAAACCCAGAAAAAAATGAAAAATTATGGCTATGATGGTGGATCAATAGCCAGACCAAGAGTTTTAGTTCTAGAGTGATCTTTAAGCAACAAAAGGTGACTAATGAATGGGAAAAACCCTTCTATTTATAACAAAATATTGGGGTGTTCTAGAACTCGGTGCATGAATAAAATATTATTAATCAAATTCTAGAATCATCCTTTAGGAATATTTTATTATATTTGTTGGAGGGAAAAGGTCTTTTGACTTGGGTCAATTCCTTTATTTATAAACAATAAATAAATAAATGATTTATTTATTATTTTAGGGATATGGTGGGAATATAATTAAATAAATAATGATTTATTTAATTATTTAAAAATGATTTAGTCAAATTTAACTAGGAATATTATTAAATAATGATTTAAATAGCTTATTCCTAGGAAATAATTAAATAAATAATGATTTATTTAATTAATTTCCTTGTTTTGGGTTAAATATGACCAGGGAATATAAACAAATGTTATTTTACATGGTGAAAGAAATTTTACTTAGGGTAAAATTGGTCTTACATGGTGTACTTGGGTTCATCTAATGATAATGGGTTAGATGACAAAAAAAAATGGTGTAACAAAAGGAGTGAAAAAATTAAAAGAGTCCTAATCAAAGACTAGTAATCTTGATCAAGACTTCTATTCCATGCTTCAAAGGAGTAGAAAATTTCTTAAATTGCAGAGTTAGACCCTGTGCACTTGGCTTCTTGGTAGGCCTGAACCTGAAAGCCTTCCAACACATCAACTTTTGATTATTCTTATTCAGCTCACCATTGTGGGAAAAGAGTTGAAGATTGGTTTCCCAAAGTTTATTGTTAACTTTCGTGACATAATCAAACAAAACCTTAGATTTCTTGGTTTTTTCCTTAAGCTTTGCCAATTTGTTTCTGAAGCATAACTAGTCTGATCTTGAGGTTCTCCTCCTCATCATGAACTAGAACCTTTGTAGGTGCCACAGAGCGTTAGGACGCACTACCTCCAAGTGCCTTACTAACACTTCTCTATGGTGAAGAGCACTGCTGACAAAACTTGGTAGTAATTATATTCATTGAAGGCCGGATAGGTGAAGCTACCTCCAAATAATGAGAAATATCCATTGGAAGGTCTACTACACATAAGGGCATGGGTGATTTCCTAGAGGGAAATTCAAGATCAGGAGACAATGAAACATTCATCTGTTCAAAATTTGCAACAGGGGACACAGGGAGTCATTCTTTGGCCATGTTGCAGGTTCGACGATGACCTTGGGCAGAGGTCTCAGTTGATAGGATTGAAGGCTTATGGGTGTTAAAGAGGGTGTTCCTACATTTCTATCTTGGCTCAACATCATCATGAAACTTAGGGGTCTTTGGCTGAGGCTCCTAGCCTTTTTCCTTTTCTACAGGGCTTAGCTTATATTAGTTCCCTTCAAATCTATGCATTTTTCCTCTTTGCTTCTTATTCTCTGAGTGAATTAAATAAACCGTAACCTCTTTATGTTTGGATGAAGGGTGTATGCCCTGAAGGGTCTTATTGGTCATAGAAATGGGAGATACAGGGACTGTAGAGTCAATAGGAGGAATGGGGATATCTTTGAGAGCTATCCATAGGGGCTTCGATATTCATATTTAGGGTTTGGCCTTCTGAATGCTGTTGAACCTTGACTTGGGTTTCCTCCCCTAGAAAGTTTTCCACCAAGAAATCCTCCCACGATTTCTTCCTCCTCCATAATTTAGCAATGACAATAATATTAATAAGGATATGGTGATACAAAGCTGTCTCAGGCCTTCAAATTTTTTACCGTACACCCCTGGCCATCTTATGTAGGCTTAACTTCAAGAAATGTGTAAAATTTGTGTGATTATTCTCAGTTAAATGTGTCAATAACTGAACATGATATAAAAATATGATCACATACCTTCCCTCGCATCAGAGAAAACACTGTAACAATGTAATCAAAGGGTGCCACTGGTCTTCTACGCAGCTGCGCAATAACTCCTTCACCCAAATAATCGATTTCTATGCTGGCTTCTAAAACATGGTGCAATTCAGAATGTTGAGTTGCCCACCCTTGAAAAATGGTTCACCCTCTGCAAGCAGTCCTATTTCCTTTCTTAATGAATCCTCTGTAAATTTAAAACTCAGATTCCAATTTGAACATATCTCCCATTGAAATTTTTGGTGAATGCCAGAGAAAATTTGTCATTGTATCCTTGGAATTTATATTAAGTTCAACCAACCCCGTTCTCCCACCATGCTCTTGCAATGCTGAAATTCAAGGCTGCACATGAATTTCCCAAACGTAGGCTCATGGTGGTCGACTCCCATATCGAATGGATCTACATTTTTTGCAAATGCACTTCCCTTGCCTTACTACTCGGCCTTTCTTTCAAAAAATCGTAGCGATACTTGCAATATGGCTATGTTCGTGCCGAAAAAATATAGTGGTGCAATCTTATTATGAAGGTCACCAGATTGCTTCCCAAAGAATGTTGCGTAGCAGAATTACATCATGGAAATATCATTGCAAGTGAATGGAAATTCACCATGGGGTGATAACTTTAAGTGAAGGAAAATCAAGAGTTTGGGATATAATGATGACTCAGGCTCGTGAGCCATAGATTTAGAATGATGGGGCCGAATAGAGGGACGGTTGGCACGAGCAGTCATAATCGATCAAATATATGACACGTGGTAATGGGAGAGGCCAAGGAATTTTATGGTCTCATGAGAGGGTCGAGACATGGAAGGGAGTATAGGCTTATAATCATAGGAATATAGGATAAAAATAGGGAGGGAGGATAAGGCTACAATTACAGTTTAGGAGAAGAGGTGAAAAAACGTTTAGCATACAATTTCACTACCTATGACCAAATTCAAGAAATATTAAGCACATACCTGGGCAACTTATGATGATGTAGCGTAATTATTTCATGAAAATCATTCAGCATCAAAGTACTTGAATAGGAAATGATGTTGTAAACTTCCTCTTTTACACATAGTGTCCTGTAGATTACTGATTAATGGATACAACTTATTTAGGGATTACCATTGTTTATAAGGTGATCTATGGTGAAAATTACATAGCTACTAATCATGCTATATGTAAAAATAATGATCTCTCAGAGTACATAGCAGACTGTAAATTTTTTTATACAGTAGGACATAGAAATTTGTTGAGTACAGAATGTAAAACATAGAGTCTAGAAAAATTCCTTTGTTGTATGCCAGGTGATATGCTTCTTGTTGCTTTAGAAGAGAACCTGTTTATCACCCCATGGATTCTTATCAGGCCTGGGATGACAACTTCCTGAGGAATTTCTTATTTAGAGAGCTTTGAAATGGCCAGAAAGAAATTTTTGGCAGGCTTTCTTTTCTGTAAGTATTCTATTGAGTCTAGAAAAGAATAATTCTATGCTCAATAGATCCCTGACTACTAATACTCTATTATTTTAATGAGCCTAAAGTAGCCATTTCTCGATGTCTTCATTTTTAGGGAGTCTGAATTACATAAAGGATGTTCTAGGGGACTTCCTTTCCCTAAGTGTTTCCTTGAGACCGAAAAAGAACAAATCTATACTCAAAGAATCCCTAGACTACCACTGACTCATTAAATTTTGCGAGCATGAATCATTCAATGCTCTGGATTTCTCAATTTTTGAGAGTCTAAAATCATGAAAAAGAAGACTCTGATGGGGCTCCTTTTCCATATATAATCTGTTAATTCTAGTTAAAGGAATAAATCTACTCAAGCCATATTTCTGCTTTATTCTACATGAGTTGCGGGGAGAACCACCTGAAGATATGAAATAATGACAACCCAATAGTTATCATATATATATAGGATAAAAATAATCAACTAGAGGAACCAACAAGATGTTGGTCATTTTCATGAACTGGCTCCATTCTTGGATCTCTTTGTACTTCCTGCAAAAATTGTTGTCGACAGAGCGGTTGATGATAAATCCTGAGTCAGTGAACATGTACTACAATCTGACTGTCATCAATAGTCTTAATACAAATTGAGCCATAACCAAATATGTTATCTACTTCATAAGGTCCTAACCATCTAGTTGAGAATTTACCTTTGAATCTTTTGGACTTACTGTTGTAAAGCAAGGCCCAATATCATCGATGGAATACCTTATTCTTAATAAAATGATCATGCAAACGAGCTCTTTGGTCCTGCACCAAAACATTTCTGTGGTATGCGTCTTGTCTAATCTCATCGAGCTCATTCAGCTACATCAGTCTATATTCTTGGGCCTCATTGAGATTCATTCCAAGTTGAGTAGCTATCCAAAATTTATTCACTTGGTATTCAATAGGTAGGAGCACTTTCTTGCCATAAATGAACTCATATGGGGTATGTCCTGTCGCATTCCTCCAAGTTATTTGGTAAGCCCATAATTCCTCTAACAACTTGTCTGCCCAATCCCTATGATGTAACTGAATGGTATTTTTCAGGATGGATTCTAATACTTTGTTTGTGGATTCCACCTGCCCATTGGCTTGGGGTTGGTAAGGAGTAGACTTCTGGTGTTTGATTTGATACTTTTCAGTGAGACCCTTGACTAATTTAGATGTGAATTGGGTGCCTTGGTTTGTGACAATCTCCCGAGGTACTCCGAATATGGTGAAAATGTCTTCAAAAAGGAATTCCACTACTATTTTCGGCTGCAGCATACAAAGCCTTGTCTTCCACCCACTTGGTGACATAGTCGGTGCAAACTAAAATATACTTTTTCTATTTATACATGGGAGAGATAGGTCCCACAAAATCTAATGCCCATTTCTCAAACGGATGTATTTCTATTTGTGGCTGAAGGGGCATCTCATCAGAAGGAACTGACCTCCCCATTCTCTGGCAAGCATCATAACTAGATAAAAACCATTTGGCATCCTTGACGAGCGTGGGCCAATAATATTCAGTGTGGACGATTTTGTATGAGGTTATTTTTTCTGCAAAGTGCCCTCCACAAGGCTCATTGTGGGAGGCTCTTAGCACATCCATCATCTCATCTATTGTTCAGAAATTGTCATTGATGTCAACGCAAGTAGCACCAGGGGCTACTACAGGACTCAGAGGACTACTATAGGACCAAAAATTAGATATTGAGGATCTGAAATAACAGAGATACACCATATTCAATATCGAGCTCCTAGAAGGAAAGAAAAATCTAGATCATGTGTTGTCAAGGGTTGAAAAGACCAGAATTTCTATGGCAGAAAAGAAAAGCAAGGTACAGCAGAGGGTAGCATGATAAGAGCAGAAACCAAGGTGCATAACAAAGAACAAAATTCTCATCATATGAAGTCAAGTGGGCAGCACCGCATACAATCATTGTAAAGGTATCATTGTACTTAGTCATTGTAAATACATTATTGTACAAATTGTACTAGTGTCTATCTTCCAAGGGTTGAAGAGGCAGTGTTGGGAGGTCTAGGATCATCATTAGGTGGTTATGTCAAAGTTGGGGTTATGGTCTAGTACATCTTCTTCTCCTGCATCATTCTATATCATTGTAAAGTTGACCATTTTCCCTGCTACGGGAGTCCATTCTTCTTTTATTCTTCTATAGGGTGGTAGAGTGGTGCTAGGGTGAGTTGCAGCTCATTGGGTGTTGGGGCATCCGTTCAGTTGACTACTGAAGAATCTCGGGCGTTGGAGCATCCATCCAGTGGGAGTTGGATAAGAATGCTTTTCTAGCTTCTAGGAAGTTGGAGCTTTATTTTCAATTGGATTTGAATATTAAAGAATTATTAGAAAAGCATTAGGTGGTTTTTGTCCTGGAGTGGGTTTCCACCTTAAAAAATGTGTGCATTTGTGTTCCTCTTGTTTCCTGCTATCATTGTACAAACACTAATAATAATTGAATATTAAGTAATTATCTAATTGAAATAAATATTGATTCACCACCCCCCCCCCCCCCTCTCATTATTTCGAACAATTGGTTTTAGAGCTTGGTTCCTTCAATGGCACTTTAACAGCTGGAAGGAGGTCATGGAGCATACCAAGAATGGTGTACCTCTATTCAATGAAAATAATTATGCACTTTGGAAGGGAAGAATGGAGGTCTATCTCTTTGCGTAAGGTTACGAAGTATGGGACACTGTTCAAAATGGATTTACATCAACCGTGGATGAACAAGGTAAGAAGAATTTGGTAAATGATGCAAAAGAAATGAATATTATTATAAGTGGACTTATTGAATCTACTTATCATAACGTATTGGGTTGTAAAACTGCTAAAAATGTATGGGACAAGATTGAGAATATATATGCAGGTGACTCAAATGTCAAAGAAGAAAATCTTCAAATCTATAGAGAAATATTTGAGAAACTAGGAATGAAAGAAGATTGCAACATTGTTGCATACTTCCAATACGTTGATGAAATAACCAATACTCTGGAAGGATTGGGAGAGCCACTTGAAGAGAAGACTATTATATGGAAGATTCTTAGAACGTTACCAGGGAGATTCAACCCAAAGGTATCGGTCTTAGAATATAGTGCAAATCTAGACAAACTCAGCAAAGGAAGAATTACATGGAGTTCTCATAGCATATGAAATGAGACTTGATGAAGAAAAGGGTACTTCAAATCTAGAAACTACATTCGTTGCATCTAAGCAAACCAATAAGGACAAACAAAGTTCAATTGAAATGACATGCACCTGCAAGCGGAAGAAAAGGGGGATGATGGAGAAGGTCTTTCAGATGAAGAATATGCTTACTTTACGAGAAAACTAAAACCTGGTAAGGGAAAATTCAAAGGTAAACTTCCATTGATATGTTTTAGTTGTGGTGAGTTTGGGCATTTCATAGCAAAATGTTCGAACAAAAGTGATGGCAACTCAAAAGGAAAGAAAGGCTTTAAGAAATTCAACAAGAAAGGTAAAAAGAAAGGATCCAAAAGGAAATTTCTCTCTAAAGAAGATAACACATCAACCGATGAAGAAAGTGACAACAAATAAGAAGCCAATGAGAAATTATTGTTTATGGCCAAGCACAATAAACAAGAAGTATCAAACAATGAAGAAGAAGGGTTGACCATAGAAGAATTTTATGAGGAGGCAATCAAGCTTATAAAAGAGCTCAATGCTGAGAAGATCCATTCCAATACTCTTGAAGAACAAGTTCAAGGTCTCAAAATTGAGGTTGAAGAACACAAATGTATTGAAGTGTCACTTTAAAAGAAGTTGGAAGAAAGCAACCAAGAAAGGGAAGCATTAGAAGCCGAAGTAGTCTCGCTACATAAGGAAGTGAAGAAGGGAAAAACTGTCCAAAACTATGCCAACATCTTAAGGGCATTGGAAGAACTCATCAATAATCAATGATCTTACAATGACAAAAATGGCCTCGGTTACAAAGAAGAAGAAGTAGGACCTTCTACAACAAAATACAATGAACCTATGAAATCTAACATACATGAAGACTTCATTGGACAAGATTCGCAAGCACATCCTTGGAAGACGATTCCTAGACGAAGATTTTCATCGAGGTACCAACATATTTTTCATGGCTATTGTTATTCATGTGGAAAATTTGGTCATAAAGCTGAAGAATGTAACACGTACCCTAGGAACCAATACAATTCCAATAGATTCTTCAAATATGAACCTCCCAGGGCTCAAAAAAACATCAATAGATTTGAACATTTAAGAAATAATATGGAATGTTACAAATGTCGGAACTTTGGACACATAGCCAGATATTGTAGACTTGAAAATCCTCCAGAAGAATCTTCGAAGCCACAGAATGAACGAACATGGAAGAAGAAGAAGACCGATAATTGTGCTCTTGCTCTCAAGGCTTAGAAAAATAAAGATGCGTGGTATGTTGATAGCGGTTGCTCAACGCATATGACTGGAGATAGAATGAAATTTGTATCTCTGAAAGAGAAGAAGGATGGAACCATATCCTTTGCAAATGATGGATCTTCAAATGTTATAGGATCAAGTACCATCACTCTCGGAAGCAAAGATGTTATAGCCAAGAATGTTCTATTGGTCGAAAACATGAATCATAATCTGCTCAGTGTTGGAAAAATGTGTGATCAAGGACACACAATGCTATTCAACTCCACAAAATGTGAAATCAGGAAAGGCAGGTATGGTAAAATTGTGGCTACAACAAGTTGAGCTTCAAACGACATATATGTTCTGGATGAAGCAACTAAAGCATGTCTACTAGATAAAGAAGATGAAAGCTGGTTATGGCACAAACGAATGGGTCGCATAAAATTTGACAATCTTGTCATGATCAGAAAAAAGGAAGCAGTACGAGAAATTCCGAAAATGTCAAAACCTTCCAACACACTATGTGAGGCATGTCGGCATGGCAAGCAGACAAAATTACAATTTAAAAAAAATGCACACTTTGCATCACATCCATTGGAATTGATACATACTGATCTATGTGGTCCTGTGAGAACAAAACGCTTAGACGGAGAATTATATTTCATGTTAATGATAGATGACTATACCAGGATGAAAGCCGTCAGTTTCCTAAAGAAAAAATCTGAAGCATTTGAGTGCTTTAAGATCTACAAGGAGTTGGTTGAAAATGAAACTGATTTGAAAATAAAGTGTTTAATATCAAATAATGGTGGAGAATTCACTTCCAAATTATTTCAGCAATACTGTGACGAAAATGGAATAAAAAGGAAATTTTCAACAGCACGAACAACTCAGCAAAATGGAGTTGCTGAAAGAAAGAATAGAACCATACATGAAATGGGTAGAACAATGTTGAAGGACTCAAAATTGGATGAAAAATTCCGGGTTCAAGCAATTGATACTGCGGTCTTCATTATCAACCGAAGTCTTCTCAGAAATAATTGCAACAAGACTCCATATGAATTATGGAAAGGAAAACCAGCTAATGTAAAATACTTCATAATCTTTGGAAGCAAATGTTATATCAAAAGAGAAGATCAAAATTTGGGTAAGTTTGAATCACTTGTTGATGAAGGTATCATTGTTGGTTACTCACGCAAAATAAAGGCATATAAATGCTATAATATAAGACGAAAGCAGATAGTGGAGAGCATAAATGTTACATTTGACGAAGATGGTGTTCTAGCGAGTAATGATGAGGATCTAAAATCTTTGAAACTTCAGATAGAGGCTGAAAAAGACACAAATAAAATTGTAGAACAAGAAGCAACTATCAACAAGGAAGAAGTAAACAATGATCATAAGGATATACCATAACAACAACAAGAAGCTCCTCCAAGGAGAAAAAAATATTGGATTCAAAAGAACCATCCATCAAATCAAATCATTGGCGACATAAATGAAGGTCGACAGCTTCGTTCCTCAAAGCAAGTTCACGTTGATTTTCTAGCAACCTTTGAGCCTAGTAGTTTTGAGGAAGCCAGCCAGAATGAACATTGGGCAGCAGCTATGAATGAAGAATTGGATCAAATTGAGAAGAATAACACCTGGGAATTAGTTCCATGACCAAAAGATAAAAATGTTATTGGGACTAAATGGGTGTTCAGGAACAAATTGAATGAAGATGGGCAGGTTACCAGAAACAAAGCAAGATTGGTTTGCAAAGGCTATGAACAAGTGGAAGGAATTGATTTCAACGAAACATTTGCACCAGTTTCCATAATGGAAGCCATCTGAATGTTTCAAAGCCTACCAAATTGATGTTAAGTCATCATTTCTGAATGGAGAATTAGAAGAATAAGTTTACATCGAACAACTTGAAGGTTTTCTACTATCACAAAAATAAGACTATGTCTGCAGGTTAAGGAAGGCTCTATATGGTCTCAAGTAGGCTCCCAGAGCATGGTATGCTCGTCTTAATGGATATCTACGTCAACAAGAGTTCAAGAAAGGTATTGTTGATAGAAATATTTATGTACAAATAGATAAAGATAATTTAACAATCGTTGAGGTATATGTGGATGATATAATATTTGGTAGCAATGATGATCGACTAAGTAAGAAATTTTCTACAAAGATGCAAAATGAGTTTGAGATGTATTTACTTGGTGATTTGACATACTTCTTAGGGCTTCAAATATCTCAGCAAGAGAAAGGAATATTTATATGTCAAGCCAAGTACATCAGGGAAATGCTCAAGAAATTCAAAATGGAAGATTGCAAACCCGTCCTTACTCCGATGGTAACAGGTTACAAATTGAGCATAGATGACTCATATAAGGATGTGGATCAGAGGTTGTACAGATCTATGATTGGTAGTCTTCTATATGTAACAGCCTCTCGGCCAAATTTTATGCAAGCAGTTGGACAAATAGCAAGATTCCAAGCAGCACCAAAAGAATCACATATTATTTCCGTCAAAAGAATTCTTCGATATCTAAAGGGCATAGAAGAATATGGCTTGTGGTATCCCAAGGGTAACAATCTCATTATTAAATCCTTTACAGATGCAGATTGGGCAGGAAGCATTGATGATCGTAAGAGTACTAGTGGAGCAGCATTCTATCTAGGTGGTTGTCTCGTATCATGGTTGAGCAAAAAGCAAACTTCAATATCGTTATCTACAGCGGAAGAAGAATACATTGCAGCAGCATCATGTTGCACTCAAGTCCTTTGGATGAAACAAACTTTGAAATATCTTCAAGTGCAATTTAGTGAGCCTATTCCCATATTTTGTGACAACACTAGTGCCATCAGCATCTCCAAGAATATTGTCATGCATTCAAAAACAAAACACATTCTGATCAAATATCATTTTGTTAGAGAACAAGTCGCTGAAAAGAATATCAAACTTAAGTATGTTTGTACAAAAGAAAAAATTGTTGATATCTTCACTAAATATTTATCTCGTGAAGAATTTGAATATCTTCATCAAAAGCTTGGGATTCTCCCAAGTTCTCATTATATTACAAGTCTATAGCACGGTTGTGTGTCAGGGGGAGTGGCAGTGTGTACAGGTCCGCAGGATGGTTGTGTTTCAGGGGGAGTTACCCTTTGCCATTGATGTCAAAGGGGGAGAGAATTTTGTAGGAAGAGGTTTCATGATCGCAGGGGGAGTACTTGTGTTGCCATCAATTCCAAAGGGGGAGATTGTAAATCAACGATTGTCATTGATGTCAACCCAAGAAGCACCAGGGGCTAACCCAATATTGCATGGGAATTTTGACCTACCAAATTAATATATTCTGGGTCAATAATTCTTTTGATGGTTTCTACTTGTTGATATGTTTCCGTTGATATATGGCACGCCATGTAATTCTTCATGGTTTGAGAAATATTCATGTTTTAAGTTTTGTACCCCCAGTTAGTGCACTAAAACCCCATGGGGTTGGGGCATGGGTCATTGAAAATTCATAATTAATATTTTTTAAGCTCCTAAAATCCCTCCCACGTTCACTTGTTGAAGCCCCTCTCAACTTAAGCATTTATATAAATTGTGATCTTCATTTCCTCCTTAGGCAAGGGATTTCACCATATGAAACAGGTCATCGTGGCATTTGCACTCTAAATTTTTTTTCTATGAAGGTTCAGAAGCTGAAATTTTTATGAGGTGATGCTGAAATCCTGAGGAAGCTTCTGTAAAAATTTCATATCAAGGTGCACAATATTTTTGGAGATATGATCTGTGGAAGTCAGGGTTTTTGCAAGCTCCTGAAATTCATCTCAAAAAAGTTACCTTGGTAAATTCGTCATAACTCTCTCTCTGAGTATCAGATTTGAACTCTGTAAAAATTGGGGAATAGTGCACATCCTGTAATCTTTTCTCTATCAATTTTAGAGCCAAATGAAGAAACAATGACACGTGGCACACTGTACAAGTGTGCTCTGCTGAAACAGTCCATAATTAGGGAATTCTGAGAGATTGGGTATAACTCTCTCTTGAAGAATCCAAATTGGGTCAAACCTGTGGAATTGGAAAGATGACTCAGAGGACTACTACAGGACCAAAAATCAGATATGGAGTATCTAAAATAACAGAGATACACCAGATTCAATATCGATCTCCTAGAAGGCAAGAAAAAGCTAGATCATGTGTTGTCAAGGGTTGCAAAGGACCAAACTTTCTACGATATAAAAGCAAAGCAAGGTGCAGTAGAGGGTAGCATGACAAGACCAGAAACCAAGGTGCATAACAGCAACAAGAAGTTCATCATATGAAGTCTTCAAGTGGGCAGCACTGCATACGATCATTGTAAAGGTATCATTGTACTTAGTCATTGTAAATACATTATTGTACAAATTGTACTAGTGTCTATCTGCCAAGGGTTGAAGAGCCAGTGTTGGGAGGTATAGGATCATAATTAGGTGTTTGTGTTAAATTTGGGGTTACGGTCTAGTATATCTTCTTCTTCTGCATCATTCTATATCATTGTAAAGTGGACCATTTTCCCTGCTACGGGAGTCCATTCTTCTTTTATTCTTCTATAGGGTGGTAGGGTGGTGCTACGGTAAGTTGTAGCTCATTGGGTGTTGGGGCATTCGTTCATTTGACTACTGAAGAATCTCGATCATTGGAGCCTCCATCTAGTGGGAGCTGGATAAGAATGTTTTTCTAGATTCTAGGAAGTTGGAGCTTTATTTTCAATTGGAGTTTAATATTAAATAATTATTAGAAAAGCATTAGGTGGTTTTTATCCCAAAGTGGGTTTCCACCTTAAAAATTGTGTGCATTTGTGTTCCTCTTGTTTTCTACTATAATTTTACAAACGCTGATAATAATTGAAGATTAACTAATGCTCTAATTGAAAGGAATATTGATTCACCCCCCCCCCCCCCTTCTCAGTATTTCCAAGATCATCTTCCCACACACACCTTCTCATGATCAAATCAGGTCTATTGTAGAACAAGTCTCCATCAATCCAATAATAATTGGCACTACGCTGAACAATGTTTTTTTTCTCCCTGGAGGACATATTCTAGGGAAAATTTCCCGAAACCAGGTAATTTTCAACATCTGCAAACCAGGGTGTAATGGTTGACACAAAAAATAATTCTTCATCGGGAAATTCATCTGGCACAGGTGTCAGAACATTATCCTACACAATATTCATTCAAAACTAGATGTCAGGTACTAAATTACCTCGACCAAGCCTATTAATCACAATTATATTGAATTCTTATAAAAGCAGTTGCCATCTAGTAATTCTATCATTAGTGATAGTTTTGTTCATTAGAAACCTGATGGAAGAATGATGGGTATGAACAAAGGTCTCATAACTAGTTATGTAATGCCTAAATTTACCAATGGCATGCAAAACCGTTAATAGTTCCTTTTTGGTAACCGCTTAATTTAGCTCGGCAGGGGAAATATTCTTGCTAACAATGTTGGAAATATGATGCAGAGTGTTGTCCTTGATGGCAACCCACTAAATGAAGATGAAGACATGCGACTGTTGACATGTGTTATCCTTGATGGCAATCCACCTGATGAAATTATGCTTAACTTGATGGTCTTAGTAAATGATGTAAATCTGATGTGATATAATGTCTGATGCTGAGTGTTGTCCTTGAAAGGAAACCCATCTGATAAAGATGCTGACAACTTACTTGATGAAGTTGTGCTTGAGAGAATATGTTCCTGATGAAGAAAATATGATGTTTCTACAATATGTACAGAAGGCAATGAAGAAAGGAATTCAGAATGTGCTCAAAATATGATGAAAAGAGTATGTATCTTTGTATACGCGGATTGGCCTAAGGGAAGTCGCGTATGCACGCAGAAAAGAACGTACCAAGTCGCGTATGGGAAAAAGCGCTCAAAAAGTGCAAATCCAGGGGCCCGTGGTATTGAAGGCTCATGGTATTGAAGGCTCATGGTATTGATTTGGCACGTGGTATTGAAGGCTCGTGGTATTGCTTTGGCCCATGGTATTGAAAAAGGATAAACCTATATAAGGAGAAGAAATTCATTGTGCAAATAATAAGTGTGGGAGCAAGATGTCTAATCTTGAATGAAGACTTCTCTATGAAGTATATCTGTTTGGAAAGGGTAAAGGTGTGATGATAGATCTGAATCTATGATGCACTTATGAAGAAATGATGAAGCGGGATTTCTAGATCTAAAATGTACTTGTATTTTCTAGATCTATTTATGGAGTGATTAGATCTGCTTATGGAAGGTCTAGATCTGTGATGAGGCGAACATCTAGGCGAACATCTGTCTAAAGCAAAAGGGTAATCTGAACTGAATATCTGATCTGATGAAGTATGCAGCTCTGTAATCATTGAAGATCAATACGCTACTTCGCCGCGGAGGAAGCGCGTATATACGCGGCTTCAGCGGAGAGAAAGCGCGTATGCGCAATAAAATATACACTGTGGTATACGCTGGTTTGTGTGGACGGAAGCGCGTATATACGCGACATCAGTGAAGTAAAAGCGCGTATGCAAACTAGGGTTTGCTGAAGCAAGGGGTATGAAATATCTGATCTGTTCTGCTGTGTTTCTGCTATCTGATCTGTGTTGATATGTATCTGTTGGTGATGTATGTTTGTGCTTAAAAAGTATGGAAAGGGTCCAAGATGCGGAAATATGATGAATTGTGGTCTGAAGTGGATTTCTATTGAAGTGGTTGGATCCAGTAGAAAATTGATGAAACGTGTCGCAAGGTAGCCGAAGGTTGGGGCCTTCAAATGGGGGTCGTAGCTCCCTTCCAGGAGAGGCTGGTAAACGAATCAGGGGGTTGGAGCTCCCTTCCAGGAGAGGCTGGTAAACGAGCGCAGGTGGGTGCCTGTGTGCTGGTAGGAGTCTGCACCAGCACATATGTTGTAAGATGTTTTCTCTATAATAAAATATTGAAGGCTGAGCAACTGCAGCGGTGGTTTTCTCCCGACTTGGGTTTCCACCTAAAAATCCCGGTGTTCATGTGTGATGCTTTGTGTGATGATTTATTCTGTTCTTACTGCACATGTTTACTGCTTATTGAATATCTGATGAATAAATGAAGGAATGATTTAAGTGAAGAATTATAGATATCTGTGTATACGCGAGTTTCGTAAAGGGTATCCGCGTATATACGCAAGTCTGGTTCAAGAAAGTAGCGTATGCGTTTTAGAAGTAAGAAAAAGTGAAAGTTTTGAATATGCAGTAAATACTGATTCACCCCCCCCCTCTCAGTATTTTTCCCAACAATTGGTATCAGAGCGAGGTCCTTGTGGAGAAGCTTGATCGCTTAAAGGAGATCCGTCGCAATGGGAAGTCAAGAAGGAGTAATGTCTATAAAGCCACCTCTATTCAATGGAAGCAATCTGATATTCTGGAAGGTACGTACAAAAGCATATCTGCAAAGTCTTGGTGCATATGTATGGGCAATCGTGGAAGAAGGTTATCAATACCCGGCAAGTATTCCTACTGATGCAGCTGAAAGAAAGAAATATGAAATCAATGCCAAAGCAGTGAATGTCTTATTGGGAAGCATGTCTGAATCAGAATTTGCTAAAGTGATGCAACTACATTCGGCAAAAGACATATGGGACAAAATCATTCTAAGCTATGAAGGAGACACAAAGGTAAAAAGTGCAAAACTCCAAACTCTTAGAATTGAATATGAAAATTTGAAGATGCATAGTGATGAGAGTGTTGCCAGTTTCTTTCTTCTTCTAGATGATATTGTAAATCGGATGAGAAATTTGGGTGAAACCATGGCTGATACTACTCTGGTGGAAAAGGTCTTGAGATCTTTGACTTCAAAATTTGACTCTAAAGTTTCTGCTATTGAAGAAAGACAAGATTTGCAAACTCTTACTTTTGTTCAATTACATGGTACTCTGACTGCTTTTGAAATGAGACAAGGAGGCCCTTCTCAAGTAAGAGAAGCTGCTTTTAAGGCATCTACAAAAGGAAAGGAAAAGGAAGTTGTCAAAGAATCCAACTATATATCCGATGAAGAAGAAGCGAATTTCGTGAGAAAGCTCCAACTAGGTACTGGAAGATTCAAAGGTAAGCTTCCCTTCAAATGTTTTGAGTGTGGAAAAGTTGGTCATTATGCTGCTAAATGTCCTTATAGGGAAAAGCATGGTAAAGGGAAACAATTTGAGAAGAGAAAGAGTTATTATGCAAAAGAAGATGATGATGAAGTGTCCAGTGAAGATGAAGAAGATTCTGACCAAGATCTAAAAGTGCTCATGGCTAAGAAGCAAAAGAAGAAGGTTACTCGAGGAAAGGAGATACCTCAAAAATCATGTATAGCAAAAATTGAAGAAGATGAAACAGATTCTGACGAAGATCTACAAGCACTCATGGCAAAGAAGAAAAAGGAGAAGGCCACTTGTAATACTCTTCTGTGTGCAAACAATAGTAAAGATAGTGAAAGTAAAGTTGTGGATCTAGAAGAAGCTCTCAAGATTAAAGAAGAAGAACTACAAAGTTCATACAATAAGCAAGAAACTATCTATAAAGAGATGATCTCACAAATGAAAGATCAAATAGAAATGTTGAATGAACAGGTGGACAAGTATCAAAGGTTTCATACTTATGCATCCAATCTAATTAAAGATCTAGAAGCAGATCTTGAAAAATCAAGCAAGAAGAATGAAGGACTTGAAGCTGCTATCATCTTTCTGCAAGCAGAGCTAGAAGCATCAAGTAAGGAGAATGAGGAACCTCTACAATCCTTTGAAAAGGAAGGCCTTGAAGAAGAAATTATCTCTCTCAAAGAAGATCTGGAAAAATCAAATAAGAAGAATGAAGAGCTGGAACAAACATGTGAAGAAAACGAAAATTGGCTGAAAGAAGAGATCCTAAATCTAAAGGATCAAGTTGAAGATGGAAGAAGAAAAGAAGAAAGCATGACAAAGCAATGTCAAGCCTTGGAGGTTGAGGTAAACATTCTCAAAGGTAAATTAGAAGAAAAGGTTAAACTTTTGAGGTTTCATGACAGTACTAACATTTTGGACAATATTCTGAGTAATCAAAGGTCTCCTGCTATCAAACATGGTCTTGGTTTCCATGAAACTGTTAAAGGAGAATCTAGCTCACAAGGAATTGCCAAAAATTCAGAAGATCTCAATGCAAAACCTGATGTGTTGAAAGAAACAAAAGATCAACCAACAATCATGAATTCTCAAAAGAATTCATTCAAGAACGTTGAATGTTTTAAATGTTATAATTATGGGCATGTTGCAGCAAATTGCAGGAGCAGATCATTTCAGCCACAAACAAACAAATTCTACTCAGAAAGGTACTCTAGCTTCTTCAGGGGATATTGTTTTTCATGTAACAAGTATGGACATAAAGCAGCTGATTGTAAAAGGAGGAAGAATAGTAATACTCATTATGATTATTATGTTTATTTCTCTGGCCACATGAGATGTTATGCTTGTAATAAGTATGGACATGTAGAAAAAGAATGCAGGATGAACAGATCTGGGAAAGTGGACAATTTTCAGCACACTGTTGGAAAGCTCAAGCAAATTTGGAAAAAGAAGGAGGACCGATCAGAAACGTAGAGAATTCAGACCCTACTGCAGTCATCCGCTTCTGGAAGCTTACTTCTCTGATTGACTGCAGGAATGATGTGGGATACATTAGGAGATTTAGTAATGTATCGTCACAGGGGGAGCAATGCATGATGACTCTCATAGTTGATTTGATTATTCTGGTTAGATGTATTTCTGACAGTGCATTTGGTGTGAAGAAAAGACAGGAACAGAAGGTAAATTTGCAGAAGGAGATGAAGGTGTGAAATTTTCTATATTACACTTTCCATACGCGAGTTCCATTAACTAAAGTCGCGTATACACACGAGTTCCAGAAGACGCAGTCGCGTATTCATTGATGATAAGAAAATTTATCTGATAGCTGAAGATCTGAAGCAGAAGTCCAGGGGGAGCATCAGTCTGACTGCTGATGATTTCACTGTTAGCATCATTCTAGTTATACTCATGATAATGAAATGATGCATGGGTTCTTGTGTTGAAGATTATGGATGAAGCCTGGTTGCTTTATGATGAAGAGCATTCATTGTTGAGATGAAAGTCTTATTGTTCAGAGATGAGGACAGATCATGCAGAGATTGTTGTTAATGACTTGCTGTTGAAGGTGTCTCAGATTGCACAAGTTAAAGAAGAAGCACTGGTTTAGGGGGAGTAGTAGGTTGAATTCTAATGGTTGCATTGTTGGAAATATGACTGCTTATTCTTTGGTCTTGGTGATACTCATGCTCAAATGATGATGATTTAGTACATGGATTATTATGATGAGATTTTGAGCCCTGGTTGCTGATAAGTATCTTTGTGTGGATGAGTTGGATATTGTTTGTTTCAGATCATATAGAGTTTGGTTGCTATGGTTGAGATCTTTTGCCTACATATGTTAATTCATGTTACATCTTGAAGATCATGGTGATTTTGGACCGCATGGATGATTGCCTGACACATATCTGAAGATGTTGTTCTGGTATGATAATCTTTTGGAAAGAATGTATTGATGCTGCAAAAGATCTGAAGGCTTGGTTACTAATGGGCTTATGCTACAACCATTGGATGACGCTTGAAGACACAACTACACTATTCTGTTATATCTGTAGTCCAGGGAAGCAGTCAAATATCTCAGAAAGAAGCTGAACATTGTCTTTTCCTCATAGAGAATCAGATCTGCATAAATTTTAGAAGATGGCTTGGGATACGCGGGTTTCCTGAAACACAGTCGCGTATGTACGCAAGTTAATGCATAGAAAACCGCGTATGCATGATTGCTGACAATTTTTGCTTGGAATCAGCTCACTTCAGCACAGCTGCAGTGCTGTTTGGTATCTATGATACTGTTTGGTATCTCTGGTGGTATTCCAGTTCTCATAATTCTGTTTCTAAAGTTTTGATGAAGATGCATTGATGATTTGTTGGTGGAAGTTTTCAGGATGCACAAACTAATGGGGAGCCTTAGTCATATGAAAAGGATGCTTGGATGGACTGATTCAGGGGGAGAATTAGTTTTGCTGAGTATAATGCATTGCTGGCATTATGGTGGTTCTGATATATGATCTCTCTTGAGGTCTTTTTGGTATTAATTATGAAAAATCATATTTGTACTTTGATGAAAAGGTCATGTGGAGACCCATGTTGTAAAATTGTAATATTCAATCATGTAAGGACTTGTCAATTTTGTAAACCCACTTGGTTGGGTAGCTGAGTCAAATTTTGTAAACCCACTTGGTTGGGTAGCTAAATAGAAATATGTAAACCCACTTGGTTGTGTACTTGAGTCTTATATGTAAATCCTCTTGGTTGGATGTTTGATGTAAGTATGAGTCTTTGGTGATAGGAAGTTCATAGCGTCATGTACTTCATTTGACAAATATGTTTGAAGATTCAGCATGAACTCAGGGGGAGCTTGGCCACTTCAGCACATATCAGATCTGCAGAATGTTTCTTCCACATGAGGAGAAAAGGAGAATTGGATTTTGATCCGCCCTTTGCCCTTGATGTCAAAGGGGGAGAGTGACATGGTGTTTGAATAAAGAGAAGATAATGATGTGACATATTTGGGAGAGTGACATGGTATCTATCTGCTGTGGTAACCAAACACCATTGTGGTTGCCATCAAGCCCAAAGGGGGAGATTGTTGGAAATATGATGCAGAGTGTTGTCCTTGATGGCAACCCACTAAATGAAGATGAAGACATGCGACTGTTGACATGTGTTATCCTTGATGGCATTCCACCTGATGAAGTTATGCTTAACTTGATGGTCTTAGTAAATGATGTAAATCTGATGTGATATAATGTTTGATGCTGAGTGTTGTCTTTGAAAGGCAACCCATCTGATAAAGATGATGACAACTTACTTGATGAAGTTGTGCTTGAGAGAATATGTTCCCGATGAAGAAAATATGATGTTTCTACAGTGTGTACAGAAGGCAATGAAGAAAGGAATTCAGAATGTGCTCAAAATATGATGAAAAGAGTATGTATCTTTGTATACGCGGATTGGCCTAAGGGAAGTCGCGTATGCACGCGGAAAATAACGTGCCAAGTCGCGTATGGGCAAAAGCGCGCAAAAAGTGCAAACCCAAGGGTAACCACCATGGTATTAACCCATTGTATTGGGTAATGATCCGCCTATTTGACCCCGTCCAGGTAGTTTTGGGCTTATGGTATTGTTTTGGTCCATGGTATTGGAAAAGGGGGCTCATGGTATTGAAAAGGGTAAACCTATATAAGGAGAAGAAATTCATTGTGCAAATCATGAGTGTGGGTGCAAGATGTCTGAGCTTGAATGAATACTTCTCTCTGAAGTATATCTGAATGGAAAGGGTTACACTTGAATGATAAATCTGAATGTATGATGCACCAATGATGAAGAAGGGGATCTAGATCTGAATTTCTCCTGTATTTGCTAGATCTGATTATGGAAGGCTTAGATCTGTAATGAGGCGAGCATCTTGGCGAACATCTGGCTGAAGCAAAAGGGTAGATCTGAACTGAATATCTGATCTGATGATGTATGCTTCTCTGTAATAATTGAATCGCACGCTTACTCCCCGTCGATGATAAGCGTATATATTGCCGGGGTTTCCACGAGAGAAAAGCGCGTACGCGCAATAAATATACACCTCCGTGGTATACGCCGGCCCCGGACGGAGCGCGCAGACACACACGCGCAAGCAAGCGCGATGCAAACTAGCTGTCAGCGGTGGCAGAAACATCTAATCGCTCGCGATTCGGACCGTGTTGATATGTATCCGTTGATGATGTATGTTCGTGCTTAAAAATATGGAAAGGGTTCCGTCTGGAAATATGATGAATTGCGGTCTGCAAGTTGTGTTCTATTGAAGTTGTTGGATCCAGTGTGAAAATTGATGAAACGTGGTCCAAGGTGGTGCCGAGGGCGTGCGCGTGTGTGTGTGTGTGTGTGTGTGTGTGTGTGCGCGCGCGCGCGCGCGTGGCGGGCGGGTGGCGCGCGCGCGTGGGTGGCGCGGTTAGCCTACCTCACAGCCTGTGGAGGCTGGTAAACGAGATCAGGGGGTCGTAGCTCCCCTCCAGGAGAGGCTGGTAAACGAGTCAGGGGGTTGGAGCTCCCTTCCAGGAGAGGTTGGTAAACGAGCGCAGGTGGGTGCCTGCGTGCTGGTCAAGTCTGCGCCAGCACATATGTTGTAAGATGTTTTTTCTATAATAAAATATTGAAGGCTGAGCAACTGCAGCGGTGGTTTTCTCCCGACTTGGGTTTCCACCTAAAAATCCTGGTGTTCATGTGTGATGCTTTGTGTGATGATTTATTCTGTTCTTACTGCACATGTTTACTGCTTAATGAATATCTGATGATTAAATGAAGGAATGATTTAAGTGAAGAATTAATGACATAAATAGATTTCTGTGTATACGCGAGTTTCGTAAAGGGTATCCGCGTATATACGCAAGTCTGGTTCAGGAAAGTAGCGTATGCATTTTAGAAGCAAGAAAAAGTGAAATTTTTGAATATGCAGTAAATACTGATTCACCCCCCCCCCCCTCTCAGTATTTTTCCCAACACTTGGAGCAAACAGAGCATGAGAGAACTGTGGAGCACGGAAATACATTTGAACAGAAGTATTCAGACAATTAGAATTCCAAACCTATGGTGATTCAAACCTTTTACCATAGAATTTCAAATTATATGAGTAAAGTTTATTGTTTTTTATACTTTTTCTGCAATTTTTTTTTTGTGCAGTAAAAGAAAAAAATCAAAGTCGATTTTTTTTTTACTTCTTCTGTAGTTGTTTTATAAACTAAAATAAAAAAATCAAAGTTTATTGTTTTTTTTACTTTTTTTCTACAGTTTTTTTTACCTTTTATGTAGTTTTCAGAAACAAAATAAAAAAAGAAATCCATTTTTAGAAACAAAAACCCTAGATTATTTTTGTTTCTGCCCTTTCTTCTCCCTCTTTTTGTAATTCCAGAATTGGGGCATTTCAATTTATATTTATAGGGTTTGTATAGTCATAAGAAATCCGACCCATGGGAGAACTTGCATATTCGGTTCACAATTCCTGTTGGCCCTTGCGTCAATCTAATAAAAAACAGATTTTTTTTCGTCGGTACGCCCTGCGTAACATAGCGCACCGGTGTGCACCATATATATATATTTTCTTTTTATCAGTGCGCCATATGTAACATATGGCACCGGTGCACTATTTCGTTATGGCGCACTGCAAACGTGTTGTTTTGCAAAAAAAACCATTTTAAAAACAAACCTTACAGTCCTTTTGTTTCTGCCCTTTCTTCTCCCTCTTTCTGTGATTTCAGAATTAGGCCTTTTAAATTTATATTTATAGCATTTGTATTGCTAAATATAAGTCTAAGACATCCAACCCATGGGAGGACCTACATAGTCGGATCCCAATCCATGTCGGCCCTAACGTAAATTAATTTTTTTTTTTTTTTTCGGTGTGCCCTGTCTACCTGAGCGCACCGATGCACTCTATTATCCCAGTGCACCGTGCAAGTACTGCGATAAAAAATTAGAAAAAAAAAATATTTTTTCTTAGTGTGCCATTTGTAAAATATGTAGCTAGTGTGTTATTTCATTATGGTGCACCGCGAACATTCTGTTTCGAAAAAAAAAAGAACTTTAAAAAAATACAAACCTTACATTCTTTTTGTTTTTGCCCTTTCTTCACCCTCTTTCTGTGATTTCAGAATTATAGATTTTCAATTTAGATTTATAGGGTTTGTGTTGCTAAACATAGACGTAAGACATCCAACCAACGAGATGATTAGCATAGTCGGATCCCAATCCATGTGGTCCCTTGCATGAATTAAAAGAAAAGATTTTTTTAATCGGTGCACCTGGCGTAACATAACGCATTGGTGCTCTGTATTGTACAAGCACTGGATAGGCAATGTGATAAAAACTTAATAAACATTTTTTTAATCGGTGCGCCATATCTAAAATATGGCATCGATTTATGCTATAAAAACTAACACTGTAGGACTTTTATTATTTTATCATGGATAAACGGAGCGGTGATTGACATGTAATGCACTGGTGCTCCTTGTTGACATAGAGCACCTTACGGTCTATTATACTATTTTTACGGTGAGTTTGGAAGACCGCCATGCACCGGTGTCGGTGCGTACACCATGAATGGTGCAACAGTTTCTTGAGATTTTTTTTTTTACTTGAAAATTTGACAATTTATTTATAAATATATTAATGAATGATATGGTACAGGTTTGAGATTGATAAAGAAATGACTGAAAAGATATCAAGTAACAAAAATACTGATAACACATCAATAAAAGAAAGAAAGACAAGTTCTTTGTAAGTTTTTTACAAAAAATATTATTTTTGAACTATATGTAAGTTTAACTAATATGTATTGTTTACTATGTATCATGTAGAGCCACAAAATGATGAAGCTCGTAAGATTATTTCTGATCTAGGACTAGAAGAGCATAAAAGCTCGATGGAAAAATTACAAAAGGATGAACCAGGTGAATGAAAAAATACTATCGATCCAGTATGAGTTTCTTTTTTTAGTTTTCATTAATAATATAATTAAAATTATTAGATAACATGTGTGAAACAATCTATTAATTTACATCTATTTAATGTTCTATAAGGACCAATAACTTAGAAAATGAATGTTGTTCTAAGAAAAGAAAAAAAATAAAACATGCAAATGAAAATGAATTGCTCCTTAGCTCATCTGGAGTGGTGCTAGAGGTTAACAAAAGGGGGAAAAAATTTTACAAAAGTTTGAGGGATCTATTGGAACGAATGTATAGATGTTCTTTCCACTTACAATATAAAAACCAATCCAATGATTCCAAGAACCAAATTTTATCTAAACTACAGGGAGAGTTTTCAGAGAATTGGTCAATGAGACATGTCAGACTTTTAATAGCAAAAACGTACAACAACAAAAAATAAGGAATGAAAAAGTAATATTCCTTTAGATGTTTGTCTAGAATTATTTATAAATATCACTTTTGTTATACTTACTTTTCATATATCTATATAAAAATTGAATAGTTTATTGTCATGTTAAATTTTCAGAAAGATTATGAAAATCTCAAACAATGAACGAGCTGATATCAGAAATATGCCAGTAGGAATGTCCAAAAAGGTGTACAAGGAGATGGTCAAAGAAATGGACAAAATTATATAGCGAGAGGAGCCATCTCAACAACGTGCTTCAAATGTAATATGTAATCATTGAATTTTTCGAACATTAGGTACAATAAATAAACAATTTAGCATTAAATATTAATTTTCAAGTACTTTCTTACATAAAAGAAAAGAAAATGGATCCCATTCAACACGTAAAACAGGAAGACAAGGAAGAAAAGGATTGATATCTAAGTTTGTGAGTAATTGTTACTTCCTTATAAGAACTTAACTAGATTTCATTTTTTTTATTTTTTAAGTTGTTTTACACAAATCATCATTGAATGTCTTACAACAGGTGCTAACATACAAAGAAGAACCATCAGAGGAATTGATTGAAATTGGATTAAATATGGGTTGTGAGTATATGTTGGCATATCAGAACTTAATTGTGGAATTTATAAGCATCTATCGATCTTGTTTTACTTAGCTCCATCTATAACTAATAGAAAAAATAAATATTTTATATTAAATATATGATTGGTTATGTGGTATAAACTTGTAGGAAACAAAGTATGACACTGCACCAATAGATCAAATCTTGAAAGATGGCATGTTACATGGTTTTGAAAGAATGTGTATAGTTTATGAGTCAATTGTTGCATTGGTACGTCATTTATTTTTTATTTAAATTGATGTATATTATTTAATATTGAAATTTTAATTATGCTCACCAATGTATATACTCTCATTACAGTTTATTTTTATGTTTGTAGATGGAAGGCGAAGAAGAAGAAAACAATCAACACTGTGAACTAAACATTCCTGAAAATAACCCAAGTCATGGAAGTAGCTCTAGCAGTGACAACAGTTGAAGCGAAGAATGATGATCACTATGTTTGTATATCAAAGAAATCAGACATTTTATTTAATGTAATGGACATAGTGTCCCAATTGAAAGATAAAGGGATACCAATAACTATCCCATTTTGTATGTCAAAGAATGTCTTATTCACACACACACACACACACACACACACACACACACACACACACACACACACACACATATAATGTTTTAATTTATTCTATTGCATTCTACATTGTTGCTATTGCGTTCTCCATTTTCGTTCTCAAATGCATTAATAAAAATTTAATTCATATGAATATTGTTATAAGATATATATGTGTCAACTTTTGATGAATAGTGAATTTTAAAAAGTAAAATAATTATGATATGATATAAAAAATTAATCCAATCATCAAATTCAAATCCATTAATAAAAATGTAATTAATATGAATATTGTTATAAGATGTGTCAACTTTTGATGAATAATGAATTTTAAAAAATTACAATAATTTCACTATCATAGGTCGATGTTTCTAAAAAATAAAAAATGAAAACTGCTGCATGTATTCTTATACCAGTGTGCTTGTATTCTTAGGCACACCAGTTTGTTTTTAAGCGCACCGCACAAATACCAAAACCAGTTAAAAATCTCGAGGCGTTTGTGCGGTACGACGCTTTGGTGCGTTTATGTATATATATGCGCCGGTGCCATTGTACGACCTATGAGAACCACATGAAAACCCATACCAATTATAAATCTCAGTGTGTTTGTGTCATACTATGTGCTGGGGTGTTTTTGTGTCTATACACACCAGTGCATTTGGACGACCTATAGGCACCACATGAATACCGATACCAATTATAAATCTCGGTGCATTTGTGTCATACTGCACACTAGGGCATTTATGTGTTTATACTCACTGGTCTATTTGTATGACATATTTTCACCAAATGAATACTAATACCAATTATAAATCTCAGTGCATTTGTTTGATACAGTGCACCAGTGCGTTTCTATAAGTCTACACACCGATGCATTGATATGACCTATGGGCACCTCTCAAATCCCAAGACCAATTAGAATGGCCCCGTGCGTTGTATCATGAACAGTACGCCCAGTATTATTTTATACCTTAAAGGCCCAGTGCATTCTCCTTCGACCACCCTGGGGCTCCGGCTACAGGTATGCACCGGTGCGTTAAATCCTGAATAATGCACCGATGAAAAAAACATCCGTAATAACCTCCGACTGCCCATTTTTTTTAGTTGTGTTGAATTTCCATTAAAAGCTCCACAAAAACCTTCGTAACCATAAAAAAATGTGGTATCATATGTTTTTTTGACAATTTTGGCCAATTTTATAACACTAAAAACCTCCTTTATAACCTCTGCTAGAGGGTCTTTTCCTTGTAGTGGATTGGGCATGTTTAAGCTCGGTTTGACCGAACCAACATGTGTAAATTTAATATTAGTTCCCAATATTTCTAGAAATGTATCCATCTCGAGCTCAAGAGTCCTGTAAATCTGACATCGATGAAGCCATTACAAGAATTTCTGATCTAGTCCAAAAATGCACTTAAAATTCATTTTTTATAAAAGCTTCTAAGAATTGAAAAACTTAATTTAAATACCTAGATATGCATTAATTGGAAAAATTAGAGTGAATATGATGGTGTATGGATGGATATCATGGTAATAAAATGTATTTTATTAAACAAAATTAGATAAAAAACGAGGGCCAACAATAATTGCACTATATTCCTCAATATTATTCATTGTTCGACAAAGAATATTCTACGAATACTAACTAACTTATTAGTGGGTGAATAAATAGCCCAAGCTATGGAAGAAAAATTCTGAGTACTATGAACAGTGGCATTGGAAAATATAATGTAATTTGGAGGGAGGGTCGAAAAATGAGAAACATGTGTGACACAAGATAAGCACGAGAAGTAGAAGAAAATCATCAAAAGAAGCAAAAATTGCCACAAACAATAAAAAAACAATTTACGATGTACAAAAGTAGAGGCATATTCCCCCTAGAGCTTCATTTGATCTACTTAAGTGAATGATGAGTTACCAATAGGTATATGAAATGAAGTTTCATTGATAAAATCAAATGAAAGACTCATTTTAGAGGGCGATTTGTTTCATTTTTTAATGAGCTTGAGAAAAAACTATGCTCATGAATTTTATAAATTGGTTTCTTTTTTAGCGAGGTTGATACAGTAAAGAACCATCCTCAGAAGAATTTTTTTTCATTTTTTAATGAGGTTGAAAATGTAAAATAACCATCTTCATAGTACTTAATATTGGTCATGGCTTCGAATTGGAATAAGCAAATGTCACATGACATATCTCAATCTTGGATTCCAATTGCTCTTCATTAGAAGGAAGAATAATTCTCTAGAAATAGCACATGTGAAGAAAATAAAAAGGGGTAAGAAAATCAACTTTATATTTCCCCATAGGTTACTTCATGTTAATTACCGGATCTAAGTCAAAAGAATTTGAATAAACAGTGAGAGCCTCTCTTGCATCGGTAACCAAAAGCATGGAACATGATTCCACATAATTAATCTATTGTACAATAGGTACCATTTCCACATAAGGAACATTTAGGGATGCCAAATAATTCGTGGCTGAATCAAGAGCAACGAAGGAAAGTTGCTCAATAGTCACAATGTTTTCATTGTGAGGTAAAGACATCACTCGAAAGAGTGTGAACATGAAAACTTTCATGGCATAGACCTAGTCTCGCCCAAGTAGCACATTGAAATTTAAGGGGCCTTGGACTACCATAAGATCAATACAGACAATTTTTCCTTCGAGAGTAATAGTTAAATTAGGAAGGATCCCGAAAGGTTTTATAATGGTCTAGTTAAAGGATAAAAAAATTTATGTAACAGGCACAAGCTGAGGGGAACCCAAATCTTGCCAAGCAGTCGAGAATAAAATACTAACAGAAGCACCTTATTCTATGTTTATGAGATGCACCTCCTTACCATAAGCCCTCACAATTATTTGGAAATTGTGGGAATAAGGGAGACAAGATTCTGTGAGTCTAATCAAATAAAAATAAATGACCTCCGTAATTGGAGGGGGTTATATAGAAAAATATATAATACCCCATTTCTGTAGAATAACCTGAAGTAATAAGAAGAACTTGAGTGGTGTGAATTTCAGTCTCTAAAGGGCGAATGGGATTGATTGTAGACAAAATCAATTCGACCACTTGATCAACCAATGGTTCATCAACCTAAGTGATATGAGCTTCACTCTCTGAGGGAAGAATGATTTTGAATGTACTTGGAACTAGAACAAGTACTTGGTTAAGTGATGGTAGGTTGGCAGAAAACATATTGTAACTAGTTGGAAGTTGCTGCTAAAAAACTATAAGGTTTTCCAACAATTTTGAGGCTTCATCCAAGCGAGGGAAAAGGTGATTTTGATGAATTTCTTTACATAACCTATAGGGATACCTAACTTTACCATTTTCCACTGGAACCTGATGATCACTATTTAATGGACCAATTATATATAGATAATAATTTTTATACCAGTCCTCTAATACCTTTGGAATTCCATAGTAATTAATAAGAAGGTTGTCACTCATGCAAATCTTAGAAGTGAATTTGGGCTTGTGATGAATTTTGGGTTTCTTCTCAACTATTTCCACAATCATAATAATGGTTGGTTGATCAACTTATTTATTATGTCGCTTCTTCTTCTTCTTTGGTTACTACCATCAAAACTTTTATCAAGCGAAAAAGGAGAAAGGGAAGAATAAATTTTGGGTGAAGAAGGAGAAGTGTCAACAAACGATTGGTCTTGTTGTGATGGAGAATCTAGTTGAGGATAGTTTGGGTATTCGGTATTAAATATTCTTAAAACAACCACACTGATAAACCTATTGTGAATTCGAGAAGTGACAACATAGCCTTATAAGGAGGAATGGAATTTCCAAATCCAGGAAAGGAGCTAGGGTTCTTGTTGAAAGGGGTTCCTTGATTAGTAAATCCAAGCATTGTTTCCATCATGTTTAAACTTAATATAGAATTTAAATAATATTAACAATCCAAATTCAAAATCCACACCTAAGGTGTGTAAAAATTAGATACAAGAAAATAAAATGCCTAATAAATCAAAGGAGTCAAACCATTCAAACAACACTTTCGGAGTGAAATCACTAGTTGGTGATGAAATCCAACGTCATAGATATGAATGTGAAAAGTGAATAGAGATAGAGTAGGTGGAATTAGTGACGCTAAAAACCTACTTAATGTCCACAATTTGATGCAAGTAACTTTACTTATGGCATATGGAGTGAAAAATACCCTCCAAAAAGGTCCAAGTGAGTCTAATCAACGTCTGGTCCAGGTACAACAGGGACTTCTACCCTGCCGTCACCTTGGGTAAAAAATCCATAAGATAATTGCCTCTAAGGTTACCACATACAACAATTCAACCTAGGGGAACAATCACAAATCAGACGTACACGCAAGGGGAGAGTAACAAATCTTAATCCCCTTGATGGTTCCTCAACATGGTCAATTTGTGGTTTATCCTTCAAGTGACTCACAAGTACCTTTTGATACCATTTGTAATGCATGCAAATCATGTTAAAATAAACAATGAAGTGGGGTAGATCATGTAATATTCCAAATTTGGAACAGCTACACTATTGGGAATATTTCAAGATATTACCAATGTGGAGATCAGCAACACATAAACATGAGTTGGAAAATAGTAGTGAATGCATTAATACAAGAATTTTGGAGGATTCACATAACCATTACATTGGATTATAGCAGCAAAAATGTATACAAGATCTTGAGGAAATGATCTCTCAAGCTAGGCAATGCAACCTCAACATATACATAACAAATGGAGAAATACTGCTACATGCAAGAAGCCCTGGCTATGACAACACAGTCTATTATGGAGAACTTCTGCAAAATAAGGTCAACACATGAATATAACAATATAGAGCTCAAACATAGATGGGGGAGAAAGATCTCAACCCCTGGAAACAACAATACACAATCTTTGGAAGGATTGGCTGAAATATACACAAAATGGAAATTCTGCAGAAATGCCAGAGTAGTAGTGTTGTAGTTGCAACTTGGAAACTGGAAATGGATGTAGATGGCTAATGATGCTGAAAATTATGCTTGAATCTCATCCAAAGGATCTCCCAGGTGAAAGGATGATCCAATCCCTGAAGATCTCACCCTCCAAAATGGTGGAGCAAGTCCCCACTGCAGTTTCCCTCAGAAATAACGCAGTCTAGAGAAGGGACTGCGTTTTTGGTGAAGGGAAGTGCTTGGCCTGATGCCAATGATCTACAATATGCTCAGTAATTTCCCTCAATAACCTCCCAGAGGAATATAAGCTCCATCCTCTGAAAGATGAGCCAAGGAAATGGTGTTGTGGAGTCCCTCGCTGCAACACCCTACAACACAAAGTTATCCTGCTTAAAAAATAACGCTATGACTGAAGGAGGTGGCTTTGGCCGCGAGCCAAGATATGTGGAGAATGATGAAAAATCCCTCAAGAGGCCTCTCAAGAAGGAGAATAAATACTAAATAGGAATTCCCCCTACAACTTTGCTAAACAGCAAAAGAATGCACAATGTATGCATAGCCAATGAAATCAATAATTCAATTCATGCATCACAATGGCTACCTTGCCCTCCTTTTTAAACAAGTGAAAGCTCTCTCTCCATCGGCCCCACTCATTAGGGTTTCCTCCACAAAATATCCTTTTCCTCATTCACACTGCGTTGTCTTCTAAAGTAATCCACTCCTCCTATGGCAGCACTTTTGACTTGGTCAAACCTGACCTTGTCTTCATGCATTTTCCCCTTTTCACACTTGAGGGTGCAAAATAAATCTACTCTGATGATCCCTTTCACATTATGAGGGATTTTATTCATGTCTTCAATAAGAATGGGTTCCCTTACCCATTTATTAAGCTGCTAGGTGATAAAAACAAAACTTTAATATTCCATTTAGCTATGTGCTAAAATGGGAATATTATAGATCACTTCACTAGGTGCAATATGATCTCATGCTTAACTCCATTGTAAGAGGATATTCCTAGAGTCATACTACAATCAATGGATTTACTCCCTACCACAATATTATATTGTTTTTGTGCAAATTTGGAAAGTTAAATCACTTTCCTATCCCAAAGCCATACAATCTGATATAATGTACATTTAATGGGTCCCAAAAATATAAAAAAAAACTAATTTTTTTTATAAGAATTGTTTTTCAGGATATTGTTTACTTAGTTGGTTGAACAATGTGAAAACTATGGTGTAATAACTTGACTCAAAATTGAATGCAGTTGAGCATGATAATGTAATATTTTCACTTTAATTATTTGTAACTAATGTAAGGAGAGAGAGTTTTCATTCAATTTTAAATAATGTAAGAATGAATGATTCATTTTCAAGATAAAAATTAGAGAGAATGCAGAATACACAATTCTTGGCCCCGGGCCATGAGAGGGAAAGTATTTTGAAAAATGAAACCTAATTTCCTTAAAATCAATGTTATAGGAATAAAAATGTTAATCTTAGAAACTTCTTGCATAACCAAAAACAGGTAATGAATTCTTCCTTCAACATACACAATCCATAATTTCAACTTGATATAATGAATTATAAATCACTGTAAGGAGAAGGTTGTGTTGTCTTATAGAGATAAATAATCACTTTCACTTCAAAAAAAAAAAAAACTCCAAATCATAAATGTCGCATTGAAAAATCCTAACTTTTTCCAAATTATAATGATTATTTGCAATTATGAAAATAAAGTAATTAATTTGGTCTTTTGACAGACGAAGGGTAGACTCAAGCAATCTTGGCCATGACTGGTCTTTCTTTTGATTAATCATCAACACATAGGATCAAAATCTGAACCCTATTTTTCAAAGTTGAAGAATTCGTCAAGAATACAACTCAAAATATGTAGAAATTAGCTGAATAAATCACTTATTCAATGGATATTAACCCAATTACACATCAATTTCGAATTGCATGCATAACACATAATCTCATCTACAATTAATTGTCACATGCGGAAATAATAGAAGCGATCGCACATCAAATCAATCAGACATTAACTCAGTATGTATGGGGAAAGCCTATAGCTGAAAACCCCACAGCTATTGTGTATATTATAATGGATAAATCAAGTAACAAACTCACTACAATACTCCTCACAAGTACTCAGTACTTTCTCATGAAGTTACTCACAATCTAGCTCAGTTTTGAACAGGTTACTGGTTCAAAACTCACCGCCAATTGCCTTGCCTCTATTGCGCAATCATGGCCTGTCTATGTAGAGATCCAAGGTTCGAATCTCCTTGGCTTGACTGCGCAATTGTCATGGACAATTCCTCCAAGTGTGGTGCAAATCTCATGCACAACTGATCCTCCAACTGATAGCTATACTCACCCTTTCATCTACCTCTTTCACCGGTCTCCACTGAACTGATCATGCACTGTAGTGAACTGATGTGTTCTTGAGTTGACTAATGAGTTACTAATTAATGAATTAAATAATATTTAATTCACTCCACTCATAACTAATTGATTAGCTAGTTAAACTAATCTCAACTAGTTCAACTAAGATAAACAGAACACAACTCCACTATCTGTCTCATTAACTCCTCCAAAACTTCTGCCACTGAAGTCAACCATGCAAGATGCCATCAAACCCTAGGAACCACGTGATTCCTCTGTCAGATGCATGAGCCACATCTGTAGCTCGAACTGAAGTGCTCCAAGAGAGTAAACTGATGTTTAGAGTCTAAATATTATTAAGGGTAAATAATATTTGACTGCCATATTTTTAGGAGAGGTAGTCTAAAAATAGATTTTGACCTCCTTTGACCTAAAAATAGAGTCTCATCTATTTTTACCAACATGTCGCATACACCAAGAATCTCAAACTGGAATCCCTGAACCATGCTCCGTATGTCTAAAAATAGACATAGTCTAAAAATAGACTTTGCGCCAAAATTTGCCTGCGGGCCCACTTAGTGAAGGTGACTTCATTTCACTAAGATCCATCATCTTGCTGCATTCTCAACAAAATATTAAATCAAAATAATCCAGACATTTCCATAACGTAAACAAATCCAAGAAAGTACAACAATAAAAAAATCCTAGACTCAGCAATCAGAAAGCTTAAATTTTCAAAAATTACAATCATGTGTGCAGGAAATCATTTTGATTCAATGCATATACACATTGGTGCTAAGGACTCAGTGAACATATATGTGAACTGATTCTAACTATAAAATGTACAGTCAGAGAAAATTTTAGAAAAAATAAAAATAAAACCAAACAATCCAGAAAATCCAAACTTCTAATATCTTGCATACGCTCAGATAAGGCTATGAGAAAAGTTTCAAGAATTCAAAAAAAGGAGATGTTGAAGAATGATAAGCTCCCAAATATGGTTGCCAATTTTTTATGGTGGAAAATTTTCTTATGCGGAAAAAAATAATCTCCCTAGGTTCAATGACTGACTCTAGTAAAAAATAGAAAAACAAGTAACTCTTTCCTTCAATTCATTCCTATTGAATCACAAGGAATAATGGTAGAAGATGAAATCCGTACATTTTAAATGAAATTCCTGATGAAGATACTTCCTATGGTTTAATGTAACTCGTCAATTTTTAGAATCCATACTTGCAAATATAGTATCAAAAATGATCAAACACATATGATAGATAAATGACTCAATAAAACCCATACTAGTGGTCAAGGAAATTAGTACCTGATATCATTATCAATGGAATAATGGAATCAAATAAACAATATATCAACTCCATTGAACAATAAAGTTGGAATAAACATTGTTTTGTATTAATCTCAAGATTGAAGGAGTAATACAAAGTTATTCTTGATGATGTATGGCTCCTTCCAATGGTCTCCAATCTTCTCCTTAGATGACATGCCTTCTATCCATAGTTCAATGACATAAGTTTACATTCAACAATTCTCCCTAGACCTTTGATCTATGTTTGATTTATAGGCCAAGAGAATCAATTTTGAGATCCTCTTCTCAAGTATGTGATCCTCAAAGGAAGGATTAGGATTCCAAAAAGAGAGGGAATTATCTCTATTGTTCCTTAGGAGACAATCTCTAGTTGTAGGGATATTAGTGCCCAAGACATTTACTACAACTTATAATTAAAACTATTGTTTCCCCTTCATATTGTAACCCCATAATTTATATCTCAAACCCTTTTATATTTACAAGATAAAAAAACCCCCCAATGTGCCTTTAAATCATAAATGTGAATGAACAAGAGAAGATGAAATGTTTGTGGAAAACCATTAACAATATGTTGTAATCACATAAACTATTATCTCTGGTTTTAGTAGAAAACAGTTGCAAGAAATGAAAGCGGAATAAAGGAGTGAATTTAAGGAAATTTACTCTAACTCATAGATGTAAATTAGATACGAGCATATACCTTACTTTATTCCAAGAGAAGAAACATACATAATATGGAACAGGAAAACACATCACATTCATCAAATGCTGGAAAAAATTCATAAATATTTATTGATCTCATAAAGGAAAAGTATAAAATTCTGCAAAACTTGTGAGGTCCAAAGTCTAGAATCTATTTTATCTTTTGAAAAAGTCTTAGATACAATATTACAAAATGGACATTTATAAAATTGTCTACTTCTCAAATTCCTTCCTTTTGGTCATTACATAGAAATTAAAAATTAAAATTTTATTCAGGGAAAAAATGTAAATATTAAAGTAAAAGAAAACATCTGATCACTAAGTGGCAGTGGCCTTAGTTTGTGGGACAGAGGAGGTTCATGATTCTGCATCATTTTCTTGTAGAGACATCTATTCTTTTCACTTTCTTCATAGGTCCACATTCGATATAGGGAAATTAAAAAGCTTGACATTTTCCATTATGAAATTAGTGATCCTCGAATATGAAGGTATTTCTGGAAGCAAAGTCTTCCTCATCCATAGTAGCTCGAAGTATTTATGGAGTTAATTCATGATGGTGGCTCCTGTTAAGATAGCAGTATTCTCATGGGAATTTCCAATATTACTTTTTTCTTCCACAAGGAGTGTCTCATATGTTTCCCAGGGAAGTAGGTTTCCCTGTTGATCCCAATAGGGTGGTAGCCCAGCTCTGTTCCTTTTATCAAATAAAATATTAACACTCACCACTACTTCTTTAACTTCCTTTAGCTTTTTCTTTGTCGCTTTATTGTATGAATTCTTCATAATCAACCTGTTCAATTCCAACAAAAATAGAGTTCTATCTTCAATTCAAAAATCCTTCAACTGCAGATTTAGAGTTTATAAAACCAATCAATTTCCTACTATATACAACTATGTTTTGTGGTTTTCTTTTTTTCCACAATAATTTCTTCCAAGTCTCTCACACTACTCATTTCTTCTGTAACAATAACCAATAGATTCCACACATTTTTAACAACTTCAATAATATCAATCCATATGATTTCTCAAGCCTGAATAAGGGACATATTCCCTTTGACATTCTCCTTGATTTCTTGACAGGCCATCTGATAGTCATGTATGTAATTCTCAACATTTTCCTTTGTCATATGTACCTATTGATCTATAGCTCTTATGACCTTTCATGAATTTTCCAGTTCTCTTTTAGTCTTTTTTAAATCAATCTCTTTCATTTTTAATTCAGTCATGACTTGAGTTAATTTGGCAATAGGATCTCCAAAATCTAATGCAATAACAACAGTACAAACATGAGAATCTAACTTCTTCTACAAACTTTCATTTACCTCTTTCAACTTAGATATCTCCCCATATTTAGCCAACAGAACTTGCATCAGCTCCTATTTTTATGTCTCAACTTGAGCTACTTAAAAATCCATTGGATGCTCACTAGTGGGGGTCTTGAGCTTCTTCTTCAAGATTTGAATTTCATATTTAACACTCTGCAATAATTTTTGAACTGCTGACTTATCTTCAGGGTCAACACCAATCTTGAAAATGATATTCTTCAACCTTTAATTTTGTGTGGAGTAAGCTCTAGAGTTTTCTTTCTCCAATTTTAATTTCTTAATTACCTTACCCAACATATTTTTAGATTTATCAGCACCTCAAGTGGTCTTGTTCAAATCATTAAAAATCAATTGCCTAGTTTGCATATGAACATTGATATTATCTAAGATATGAATCATTTTTACATCCACTACTACATTAACAGTTTTGAAAGAAGTAGAAGATATTACATTCATAGCCGAAGGTTGAGAAAAAGCTATCCTTAGCTGATTTTTTCCAGGTCAATTGCTATAAAAAATCTATTCTTCTCAGGAGATATTTGAGCCTATGACTGGGATTCAATATTCTCTATTATCATCTTTTCTTTCCTCAATTTGTGCAAATACCTGCTTAATATTAGAAATAGAATCATGGCCTATACCCTCAGGAACAAGAGATGAGGGAGTACAAGAAATTTCACCCAACTGCAAAGAATATACTGGCATAATTGAGGAACTACTCTCCTCCATTGTCTTTGCTTTCTTGGCTTTGTTTTCCACCTCACTCTCCAAATCAATCAATTCCTCCCTTCCTCTTTTGAGGTGATTTTTAGTAGGATTTTGGGGGTTTCCACCTCCATCTGCACAAATGTAGAAGTCTATCAACCATTTTACAGCTTTTCAACCCCTAGCCTGGGTTCATGAAAAAAAGGAGAATACCCATTCTCCAACCTGCTATTGGAAATTACATGATATGGGTCATATGCCCATTTCTCTCCTAATAAAAAATGCATAACATTCAACATATTGTGAGCCTCCTCAACAAATTATCTAGTATTTACAATGAATGGACCCACAGTCCTGGGTAATTTGAATAAATGACCCTTATTCAGAGGAAAAAAATGAATCTGATCCACATTTATATTTTTCTTAATAAACTCCAAGGAAAAAATTCTCATGGGAATGAAAATAGGAAGTCTGAAAGGTTCTACCTCAGCTCCATACAATCTGATCTCAGTGTGACCCTCATAGGTAAACCAATCTGCAAAATTTACATCCTTACTTGATTGTATAAATGACTGACCTTTGGGCATTAACCATGGTGCAGGTGATCCATTCAAAATTGTGTACAAAATAGGAAATAAAGAAGAAGTAAAATAAAACAGACCCACTTTTTCCTCTTGAATGACCACTGACTATTTATTTGTTCACATCAACAATATTTAGTCCCAAATCAATAAAAAAATTCACATGAATCTAAAGAAACAAATAGATAACTAGGGATGGAAACCTAAAACTCCTAGTAAGTGAAAAAATCATGAATTGATTGTTTATAGAATTCTCCAAGTGGGAATATCTAAAACCACCCAAGGCTTCATAATCAAAGGAAACATCCCCAAACTTTCCCTATTTATCACTACAATATCTTCTTTGCCCAAAATTTTCGCCAAGATTTGGAGAATTGGCCTCATGTCTTCAGTAAATAGGCTTAAAGGGAATTCATCTGAATCTAAGGATAATTGTGCCTTTTCGGGCATTAAATAAAACATAATACGAGTGAACTCAGGTCCAAGCAACTCCTGAAAATACGTGGAAAGGGATTCATCAGAAAAACTTAAATATGATTTTCTAGAAGGATAAGAGAAAGATTTCATAACAAACTAAGAACATACTTGAAAAATATTTTCCCTTAACTGATTCATTACAACACAATTCTGAGGGTACATAGAAGAGGATAACCAGTGAATGAACTCTGGGAACATGTATGTTTGTGGGACAAAAGGTAAAAATGCTCTAGACTTGATTAAAAAATAGTAAACTAGGAATTCAGATTGATTGAGAATGACATGCTGGTAAAAAAATGCATGGTAAACTCAACATATAGTCTCTAAAATGTCAATTTTTGTATCAATTAAGGCAATGTGGGTGGAGGACCCAGCCAAAATACTTGTCTTTGAAATCTTTGAAAGAATTGAGTACAATTATATGGAATACATGGTTCTGACGAGGAACTTGATGACTTGGATGTTGGTACAGAGGCTGAGGACTTGGTTTTTCAAGAGCGGACATGGACGGACAATGAGGAAAAAAACCCTTTTATAAGTGAAATGAAACTCAACGGAAAAATATATTGCACGAAATTGGAATGAATGAAGGTAGATGATAAGATAGGTGAGGTGACACAGAAATATTACGTGGAAGTGACATGGACGGATCTCTTGCTGACGTCGTGGGCTTTCCTTATGTTGTAACTACAAGGGCTATAGGGGGACTCAATAGTATGGGATAAATCCTAAAGCAGTGCTCCCATAGCTAACCTGGGATGCTCGTTCAGTCAACCATCAGGGGTCAAATATTTTGCAGAGGCACTCCCCCTGATAACCCTCAAGAGCTTTGTGATTTCGGGTTTGCGCCATCATACAAAATCTATGAAATCCACAGCCTCCATGGTGTAACATTCTCAACCTTTAATGCTATGCATCGGTAGGGGTCCAACTTGTCTGCCACAAAATACTCTGACACCCTTTAATGCATCATTTTTCAAAAATCCTTTTTACAAACATATATATATTTTTTATATTTTCAAAAAGATATATTACCATATATACAACATATAGAAAATTTACAATAGGCAACAACATTTGGTTCCACCTAGGGATAGTGTTTTTTTGTAAAAGAACACTAACAACCGTAGATTAGTGCCTTCGCTTCGGGCATGGAGTCAAAGGTGACTTACAAATTGCAATGAATCACTCACCGAAATATGTACAATGGCCAAACAAGTATGTAAAACGATGAAACCAAGAAATTCATTGCTGGAAATAATGCTTCAAATATTTCCCATTCACTAGTAATGACAACAATTCTTCATCGAATTTTTCTAGGAAAAGTATTTTTATCTCCGGACTCAATAATATTGAAAGGACCATACCAAAGGGTATCAAATTATGTTTACCTTTATCTTCCCTTCTAACATCCCATCTTAGAACAAGATCACGTGGCTGGAAAACAACATCCTTGGCTTTTATGTCAATTTTTTTTTTCATCTTCTCTTGATAGCCGATTAGATTTTCTCTGACCTTATCCCTACTTTCATTTAACTCTACCAACCTATTCATTCTTCTGATTAAAGGAATTGGTTCTTCTTGGACATATTGAATCAACGCTACCACAGGCTTTATCAATTGACAATGGAAGAATGATTCTGTGCCATATAACAACTCAAAAGATGACTTACCAGTTGATCTTCTAATGGTTACTCAACTTTCCTAGAGAGAAAACTTCAATTTTGAATCCCAATCCTTTTTATTCTCTACTATATTTTTTTTCAAAATTCTTACAAGTGTCTTGCTTGATGATTCTGCCAACCCATTCCCTTGAGGATTATAAGCAGCAGAATATGACAAGATAACATTGTATTTCTTGAAAAAATCAATCAATTTAGTAGATTTAAAAACTTGAGCATTATTTGTTACTAACTTCTTCGGACAACCAAATATACTAAAAATATTTTCTTCTAAAAATTTCATCACCACCAAGTCATTTTCCTTCCTAGTTGGTACTGCCTCAACCCACTTTGTATAGTAATATGTCCCTATCAATATCCACTTGCACTGTCCACTTGAGGGTGGATTAATTTCTCCAACAAATTCTAGCCCCCATTGCCTAAAAGGCTCCCCCATGAACACATGAATTAAACGTAGTGGTGCCAACTTCTTCTTTTAGTAAAGTTTTGGCATTTCTTACAATTTTTTACTGATTTAGAAACATCTTAAAATAAAGAGGGATAGTAGAAGCTTACTTTCAAACTCTTATGAGCTGTCACTTTCCAGATAGAGTGGCCTCCACACAGGCTATCATGATGTTATTTAATTATTTCAATTGGATCTCTCCAATATAACTTTCCAGGCCTTTGATCCTAATTTTAGGGGTCTTCCCCTTAAGATGTGGGCCTTATTCACCCATTTGTGTATCCCTAACCTCATATCCTTCCCTATAAATGAATTCCTGATTATCCCCAAATGGTTGGTCAGGTTGCTCAATGTTGGTTGCTATTATAGTGCTCAATTGTACCCAAATGCTTCCAATTTCTGAAGGAGAAAGGAGTTCTTGAATGTCTTGGCTAGGACTTGGAAAATCATCACAAGGAGGATTCCAAAATCATGGCTTAAGTGGTTGTATACTTTCCTTACTTTCTATTAACAATACATTATGTTTTTTCTTCCCATAAGTGTGTAAATCTTTACTCATTTAGTGTGTTACTTTGTGATATATCACATAGTTTATGTTAGAATGAATTATGCTATGTATGCTTTTGTTGCCTCTGTTTGATCTTCCTTGCAGGTATTCATCAACAATAATGTAAAGAGCATTGAGCTTGGAAGTGAGAATGTCAATAAATGACACCGACAAGAATTAGCATCAGAGTGAGGTAGGACATGTATCTTACTTTGTACTTTTTAATATAAACTCGGAAAAATTTCACATATTTTTCTATTTTCTTTCTATATCCTCTCATTAGGATCAGATGGATCACTTCTCTCCGCAAAGTGGAATTCCTGAATAACAAGAAGTCATTGAATTTAGTATTGCTATTATTCTCAGCATAGTGTAGATATATTTACCAAGAGTTTGACTCAACATAGGTTCACAACTTTGTGTAATCTCATAGTAGTGAAGGACACAACATCTTATCAGCTAATTTATTGACACATTTGCATTGTAACCTTGAAGAGGGTTTTCTTCCCCATAATTTTTCCTATTAAACTAAATTTATGTTTTATTTATTTGTACATGAGTACCTCATATGGGTGAAATTGTTTTGTACTCATTGACTATGGTACTAATTAGTTGAGCTTCAATGGGACTATTGGGGTACATTGCAATCAAGAGTTCATCAAGACTTCATCTAGACCTACAATAATGCCATCATTTGACCCTACTATATGTATTATTATGGAAACATATGACCAATTTTGTTTCACTATTAAATATTCCCTATCATTTTTTATCTATTAAATCTCATTCATATTACATTATAGCGTTCATCATAATAGATACTATAATATTATACTTTAAATTTGAAATATATACTCCAAGCATTATCTTATTTAGAATTTTGGATTCAGTAGGTTCTTTTTTTCATGCAGGTAATAAGTAAAATGTGGAAAACATAGAACATAGAAGAATATAATTATTCACAATAATAAGAACACAAGATATTTAATGAGAAACACTTTTGGGAGAAAAATCATATGTGGGGTGAGACTACTATGCTCTCTCTTTCTCTGAACGGAAATGGATGCAAGACAAAAGGAGTGAGACATGTGTCCATGGGGTACTATAGTGTTAAAATACTATTTACTTACAGTTACTCTATTCACTCTTAGCTACTCTACACATCTATATAAAAAATTGCACTAAAATAAAATGAAATCCCTTTCTGTCCTAGTGTTCTAGTTATAGCACAAACTAATAACATACTAGTGGTTAAGTTTGACTCCATATAATCTTAAATAGAGTTACAATATTGACTCTTGTCATGTATTAATAATTTATATTAATGGGCCTGAACATTTTATATGGATAATGGGGGTTGATGTGACATCCTCTTGAACCATGGGTGAAACAGTAGAAAGGTAAAATTTTGAGGGGCATAACTTTTGCATACAAAATCTAATTGATGGGATTATGGCATTGTTGGAAAAGTATTTATGTGTATAATTTTGATAGGGGTGTTCAACTTAGGAAACTAGATTTGACGTAAACAAATATCATTTTATGCCTCAAATTAATTTCAAAATATTTTAGACCACCATTCACCAAACTTGACGATCTTGTGAGCTTATTACCGTGGCACAGAAGCCTCATATAGTTTCAAATTCTATACATTTACCATTGAGTAAATATTCATGTATGGGGGTAGACATATTATATGTGTATTGTCCCCTATCTTTTCCAATATCTCAAAGAGACCATATAACATGCCCTTGATTTTCTTTTTAGGACCCTATAACCCTTATTTGTTTAATTATAACCATACTCTATCTCCAACATTGAATGAATTATTTGTCTTATGTTAATCATGCTTAGCCTTGTGTTTTTCTTGTGACATTTGAAGCATTTCCTATACCTTTAGATGGTTTTTCTTGATTTTCTAAAAAAAACAATTATATGTTTATGGAATCCACTATAATATCATTATTCACTATTTGTTTCCCATATGAATTATCCAAAGGTATACACGGAAAATATCGAAACCAAGTTTCAAATGGGGACATACTAGTACAAGTGTGGGTTTCTCCATTGTAAGGGTGTTATACATACATTAGATTTTTGTTCCAGCTATTTAGACAAATCTAATCATAACCACTCAAAATTTGCACCAAATACCTATTGACTATTGTTTCCAATATATCTATGGATGAAATCTAGTAGATGTCTTCAACTTCATTTCCGCCCTCTCCCACAGTGTAGTCTAAAATGCACTAAAAAATCTTGTTTCCTTGTCTAAAATTATGATCCTCAATATCCCAAGGTGTATTGAGAATTGCCTAAAGAATAGGTTTTATACTTCTTACTCATTGATGATATTTTTACATGGTATGGGATATACATATTTCCAAACCTGTCGACTATAGTGAATAGGTAGTCATGTCACTTGCTTATTTTTAGTAAACCTACCACAAAGTCCATGTAAATTCTTTCCCAAGAATGAGCAGATATAGAAAAGAGATAATATATACCCCATTTATTACTACAATACTTCTTGGTACAAGAAAGAATGAATCATATTATGAACATGGCTACCTCTTCCTACAACTTGGGCTAGTCTACATACTTATTCAAGTTGTTCATTATCTTCCTTACACTGAAATGCCCTAAAATATTGGAGTTGTGAGCTTCTTAGATCAGTTATAGTCACTCACATTTAAGAACACATAACATATATAACATTTTAATATTCCCAAAACCTATTCAACAATTGAAAATTTGTGTAGGGCCACTCCATAGCCACCTTCCCATCCATATATGACCTCTAGCAAAGGAAATCTTTTTAAGGACACACTTTAAATAAGACCTTTGGCTTTAAAATTACTTCATTAGTGATGTCTTCTCCTTGTTTAAATCCTATTATATTTAACACATGATATCAAGAGCTTTCACATCCACTGTAAAACTCATTTTGCCACTAGAAACACATGGTGATTTCCCCTCAGGTTCCTCATAGTGCTCTGTATCGAAGTTAGGAAGCTAGAAGGAATTGTTGTGAATGTTTTAGTATGCACTTAGTTTTCTGATTTTTCAATTCCTTCAATATAGGGGAGGATTTAGAACAAACAATTTCCATGACCAATGCTTAATATTATTTGACATTAATCTCCATATTTGTATAAATTTGATCATGTTATTCAATTCATTTGTATTTAAACGCTTTCCTAAATGGAAAATATTGTTTTTTCTATGAGAACTTTATACTTATTTTTATTAGACATATCACCATTAGCCAATAATTTCTATTGACATGGCCTCATTTCATTCATACTAGGATCCCTTCAGTGGATATAAACTACCTAACATTGAGACATATTTATGTGGGACATTTTACTTTGTTGACATTAATGACTATCTCGTGTCATTTTTACAACATATCTCAATTTCCCAACTTCTTCTTGTTTGCATTAATTCTTCTATGGATGAAATTAAAGTCTCGACTTTAATGTCATGTTGTTATGCACCATTATAAAGTTAAATTTCAAGCCTTACCCTTCATTTACTTTAGGTTGTGTGATCTTATTACCCCTTTGCTTCGTACTCTCTCAACTTTACGACTTATGCCCATAGCTCAAATTCTCAACAATATCTCGTTAGATTCCATTCAAAGTAAGAAATTACATTTCAATTCAATTTTAATTATGCAAAGCCACATATTGTGAATCATATGGTGGTTACTACATGGGAGTATTTAATATATAAAAAGAAACTAGAATTGAAGAAGCACGAGGGAAATGGACAAAAGCTCAGTATTGTTGAACTCATTGTGTTAGACCCTCCTACCAGTGAATTCTTCCATAATGATACTCAATATTTTGATGGGAGATACATACACCCTGAATAGGGGAATCTTTCACATATACACCAACTAGTCGCTTGATCGACAAGATGCTGATTACATTGTGACGTGTAATATTACGAAGTTCTAGATGTAGATGTACGAGATAACAACAAGATTGTCGATAATGCAATACGATGACACCATGAGCTGAGCATGAGGTGGGCAATTGTGTAGGTCAACCTGCAGTAGGAGGCTATTGTCCACAACAAAGGTTAACTTGTAGTCTCTTTGAATGCCAATGCTTTCAACAAGATGTATCATGTCAAGTTGTTTTAATTTAAACCAAACAAGAAAATTTTTTGTTAACTTGTTGGAAACCCACCCCAAATTCATCAAGATTATGAGGGGTTGGTTGGTGGATAGTTATTTGATCAAGGAACGATAAAACAAGTAATACCCCACATAACATCTATGAGAAACATCTGGGAATCTCACAACAATCATCAACTTTGAGAACTGAATGGTTTCCCTTGGTGTTAGAAATATTTTCAAGTGAGTATATTTATTTATCAAAATATTTTGTTAAAAAACATGTTGAAATCCCCTTTGGATGTAAAGGAATCCCTCGTAAATTAAAACTCCTCATACTATATGTCAACCTACTGAATAGAAACATCATTTTTTTTTTTTTGATGAAAATGAATCCCTCAAAAAAGGAAATGGAAATTATATATTCCTCTCGTACATATTTACTAGACAATTTGATACAAAGAATTTTTGGTGGACCATTACATCAAATTATTGCAGGAAATTTGTGATGAATTCTTAACTCAAATGATTCAGTTTACCCAAGATAACGAAAGAAGCAATGAATTTTATTACAGGAATATGAAACTAGTATTATGTGGAGAAGTATAGCTACATCAAGCCATTTAGTTCCCCCTTATTTAATACGTGAGTTGGACGTGGATGAATTTATGATACTAGATAACATCTATCACATTGGCAACTTGGGATAAAATTAGTTCTAGAAAACATCAATAAAAGTTCATTGTAAGTATTCACTATCAAAAAAGACTACCATGCCCTAACAAAGTTCCCTTAGACAGTAAAAAAATAAGAAGCTCAAGCTCCTCAAAACCATTTTTGAAAGACATGAACCCATCTTATAGTTAAAGATAATTACGAGTCTATGAAACTCTCACATCCATATGTTCAAATACATGCTCACATATAAAGTGTCAAACAAAAAATGCAACAGAGGGAATAGGAAGAATTTCTTCCTATCCACTAACTGAGAGTAGGGAAAACCCAAAGTAGGGGAAAGGGAAAACAATGAGGGAAATGGCCTTTAGAAATAGAGGTGCAAAAAATTTATGAGCAAGGACATATTTTTAGATATTATAAATTAAATAACATTCTAAAGCCACTCAAAACAAAGGGGAAAAGATGTACGCGGCTTTATTAAAGTGGAAAATAGTAGTTACTTTGAAAGAAAAAATCAGTAGGAGGGTCTTGAAAGCAAGTCTCTCCTAAGAAAAAATATGTTTCTAGAGAATTTGAACTATAAGAACAATAAGAAAATTCTCCACCAATAATCCTTGTTGTACAGCCCCAACACCAAATGGCACCTCACCTTCCCCAAAATGTCATGATTAGCCCAAATGTAAGAAAATAATGGAATCAAAAGAAATTGTTGTAGATTATTAACAGGAAAAATTCAAATGAACAAAGATATCTATAAAGATAAAGAGAGTAGGGATATGGATGTAGAAAAAATTGACCTACAAAGCATTATAGAAACCTACCAACATAAATAGATTCAATATGTCTATAAAAAACACATCCTAGTAGTCAACAAACAGTCCCACAAAATATAGAAAGCCTTCAAAAAAGGGTTTACAAAGCATCATGGTTAAGCATTATACACTACTAAGTCAAAGCCAACGTTTCATGTTTGTTTTTAATAATGTTGACAATCCTAATCTACGTTACACCCACTATAAATTTGTTACGTGGTTGTTGAAGAAATATGAAATTTGTTCTGGATGGTATCGTAAATCTTGTTCTGAACTTTGTTTTTGGTCCTTTTCAGTTACAAATATGGAAACGCAACAAGAAGATGCGGGTGTTGTGGGATCGTGGTTGAGCGAATCATGTGATCTTAAAACAGAGATATTAGCTCGTCTGCCAGAGGAGATTGTATACCGTTATCACCCCATCTCCAAGCAATTGAATCTGTTTCTTTCTTCAAACTATTTCTTAACAAAGTGGGCCAAAGCGCCTCCCAACGGAAGGTAGCCACGGCTGGTTGTATGCAACAGCAATCTCGAAATGTCGTGTATGGGTTTTTGTTTCTACACACGTACATGGATTAATCCCGACTCCACCCTTTCATTCCTACAGGATTGGAGACCGCAAGCCCAAGCCCATGAGCATCAGCATGCTCAAATCGGTCACGTACAGTCTGTGGCAGGACTCATGTTGTTCACCAAAAGCGTTGGGTTCCACACTATCTCTATAAAGCTCTGTAATCCTTATAGACAAGCGTTCGTCGATATTTCCATGCCACACATTACAAGAGTCTACGGTGAATGCATTTTTGTTAAAGAGAGTAGTAATAAAAAATCATACACTACATACAAAGTTGTAGCTCTAAGGAATAAGTCGTCGGTGCAAATTTACGAACCTTCCCAACAGGATTGGAATATCGCTGGATCCTTTCCTGATGACCCAAACCCTCTTCTTGTTTACTGCAACAGAACATTCCACGGTCACTGTCAGAGGAGAGCGGAGCAAGTGGATGGCATCGCATGTTTCAACATCCCCCATTAGACGTAGCACAGAAGCCCATTCCCGTGCTTTTCGCACCATTCCCAGAAGTGGTGCAGAATTACAACCATTTTACATGGATAATCACCAGTGGGTCCCGTATACTGTTAATAGCTAAGGGGCGGGTGGATAACAAGCAATAGACTATTATATGGGAGTTCAGGAATGGGAATTCAAAGTCAGTGTCGTGGAAGTGGTTGGAGATTGCACGGATGCCTTCTTTTCTTTGCAATGAAAGAAGGAATAAACTTTCAGCAAATTCATCAGAATTTCTGTGGCACTCTTGCACAGGAGTGGGATATCAAGTTTACTTCACACTATCATCCTCCAGGATTCGAAAAACAGAAGCGGTATCCGTGGTTGTCTATAATTTAATCAACAAAACATGGGATTTTCTTCCCACCTGTCCAATAAGGTCCCGCTTCCTGGGATGGGGCTCTTGTTACGGGGGATTTTACAGTACTATAGACCTTGTAACCAGTCTACATAAAAATATCCACAAATAATTTTCTTTGTTAAAATAAAATTTGTGCAAAAATTGGAGGTTTTTATAGAATGTCTGTCAAGATTTTGTAAAAAACATTTCTCGTAAATTTATAAATTCAAATTTGTAATTGGATTCATATTTAATTTATTTATTTTGTTTTTTAGTAAAGTTTTTTGTTTTTTTTTTTTTGGGGAGGGGGGGTTTGGTTTATTTTTAATATATAAACATTAATTTAATATTTAAAAATTATGAAAGAAATTAATATCTGTGAAAAGAAAATGACAATTAGGGTTTGTCCGAGGGGTAACACTAAACTGACAATTAGGGTTTGTCCAAGGGGTAACTCTAGTGTTGTGCAAAGAGTTACCAGTGTTTCTGGAAATGGATGAGTGCCAGTGAACAATTGGAAGGGAATTGGTTAACGTGTTTTGACTTTCATTAGAAGAAGTCTATAGCCATGACTAACTATTAATGTACATGAAGGGATGAATCGAAAGAATAAGACAAAACGGGCATCTTATTCCAATGAGGCTAAGGGAGTTTCTACAAGGAAAGCTAAGCATGAAGATGAAAATACATACCATGAAAACTAGGGAGATAGGTAAATCGTGAGATTAAGAAAGTAATGTGGTACAAAATATCCAAAGAGTACGACAAATGGCAGAGTGGTCCTAGAGAAAACGAACTTGATCCTTAAGGGAATAGAAAACATGTCTCACTTGTAATCATTTGTATATTTTCTATGGTTTCCAAGTCCTAGTAGTCGAAGAATTAATAGTCTTTAGACTCAGACTAGCGATATATGCATTATGTAGTTGAAGAATTAATAGTCTTTAGACTTACACTAGCTATATACACGTAAATTTTTGAAATTTTTTATTGATTTACAAGTTTAATGAAATAAAATGAAGGTATAAGTTAAATGATTAAATGTGAGTAGTAGTTTCTTGATTGCTTGTGCCTCAATTGAATGATATCTAATGTTAGGTAGGGAAAGACTTCTGTATTTGTTTGGAACCTTAAAAAAACAAAACAATAGTTATGTGAAACAAAAACATTATTGTTCATGGGAAATGGGCTAACTACATGGTTGTCATGTAAAATACTCTAGAAGAATCTATTGTAACTCAGGAAAGGGTTGATGTATTCAAACCTAACCATTAGTAGGTTATGAGGCTTTGTTATAACCGGTGCCACTAGGAGGAAGAGCCATTCCATTATTTTGAGAGAATTTTGTTACACAACTGAGAATGGCTAGCCAAGAGGGATAGGAGGTAGAGCACATTGTAGCAACCCATGAATATTTCCACACAGACAAAGAAAGTGAATTGGCCTCACCTTCTAGCTTGGTTTTATCCCATAAGGTTTTCCCATAGCATATGTTGTATCTTATGTGTTTGTATGAACTTATTGTTTCGTTCTCTATTTTTTTTCATATTTTTCATTTTCGTGCATGTACTAATTATAGTATATTATGTTATTATCAGATATGTTGTGAAGAACTATCCAATGGAATATCCACAACCATAGAAAGATCATTTGGTATTAGAGTAGGTTTATTTGAGTATTTTTTTTTATATATTTGCACGAGATCTATCTTGGTGGGGTCTAACATTGTAAAACCCCAATCGTGGCCAAATAATTATTAAATGAAGTTGAACCGTTGGTTGCAATAACTAGAATTTTATTTTAACATCCATCAGAATGAGGAAGCGAAAACTATCTCATTCGCATAGCTAAAATTAGAGGGCCACACATTGACTTGCTGGGGGAGCCACACGTAAACCCTGATGTTGGGGGGATAACCTACGGTGACTAAGATCGAATATTTCAAAACCCTTATTAAGTCACAGTTTTACCCCAATGGGTACATGGAGGACTAGTGGATTTGTTGACATTACTTTAGGCAAAATAAGGGCCAAAACATGAAGCAGTATGCCACGAAATTAAGAAAAATGGTGATAATTTTGGGTATCTCTCCAAAGAACCAAGATGTACTCCTCAAGTATATAGGGAGTGCTACACCACCATCTCTATGAGAAATTGATGTTATTCAAGCCCAAATGGGTGGAAAATGCTTTTGTACAAGTATAACACCTAGAGAATGTAGGCCTAAAGAAAGCATAATGAAGCGGATCAAAAAAGGAGAAACATGATGCTCCTGAGGGAAAGAAGAAGCGAAAATGGCGAAAAGATAAAAGGACGATAGCCACAACACACTACTGCAAAGATCCTAGCAACTACTACAACATTGATGGTCATACAGAGGAGAAGTGTTGGAAATCACATCCAAAGCTAAACCCATAGAACAAGAAGAAAGGTAATAAGAAGAATAATCTCATGGCCACAGACTCGAACAACAAGTGTCTTAGACGTGGATGAGAAGATTTTTTGTACGTTAGTGAAAAAGGAGGTGAATCTTAGTAGCCCTCAGCAACATGAAGAGAAATAAATGATCAAGAAGAGAAAGGTTGATGCTCTACTTCACTCAATATCACAAGAGAATCTCATTGCATTAGAAATCATAAAGAATTTTGGGTTGTATGTTTGTGATCATCCCAACCAATATCAATTGGGATGGGTAAATAAGGATGTAGAGTTGAAGGTAACTAAAAAGTGTGAAATTATATTTGTTATTAATGTTGATTTTATTGATGAAGTAAATATTGATGTGGTTCATACATGTAGTTGTGTTTGTTAGTCCATACATGTACATGCATGATGCAATATTCATGAGGAGAGCTAAGTAATACTAACTCGTCAAGGATGGAAAGTTGTTCATCATCGATGTGAAAAACGACAAGTCAAAACTTGCCATGGTGCAAGATGTGAAGTAGTGGAAGCACTATCTCATGGGAAAGTTGATAGCAATCTACATAGATCATGATTCATTGCAGTACTTGTAGTCCCAGAGTAAGCTACAAAATACTAGGCATTACAAGTAGATGTGGCTTTTACAACAGTTTCATTTAGTGATTAAGTATAATAAAGGAAGCATAATCAAGTTTGTCGACATGCTTTCAAGGCCATTGGCATCAAATATTACAACATTGGTGAGTCTTATGCACATGGAGTTTTCACCCATAATTCATAGAAAAAGGCATTATCATTGGATGAGGACTTCAATGAGGTGTATCAGCAGTTGAAGAGTTATATTCATTTACATGACGATGATAGCACCATTGACTACCATCTCCAGGATGGGTTACTCTACAGGCTGGTGTTATGGCATAAAAATTGTTTATGTAGACAAAATAAATCTACATAGATTTAATGAATGAAAATAGTAATAAAAGACAATCTATTAAATCTTTCCTGAATTTCATTCCTATTAAATCATAAGTAAGAATGGTAGAAGATGAAATAGATGCCTTTCAAACAAAATTCATGATGAAGATCCTAGTTATGGTTTAATGCAACTCATTAATGCTCAGAATCTAGACTTACAAACATAGTAACAATAAAAAATCAAAGACAGATGATACACAAATTACTCAATAAAACTCATACTAGTGATCAATGAAACTAGTACCTAATATCATTATAATTGGAAAAATGGAATAAAATACAAAATACATCAACTCCATTGAACAATAGAGTGGGAATAATCACTCTTTTGTATTAATCTCAAGTATGGAGTAATACAAACTTAGACTTGATAATGTATGGATCCTTCCAATGGTCTTCAATATTCTACTTATATTACAAGACCTATAATCCTATTTCAACATCATAAGTTTACTTTAATTAGTCCTCCCTAGCCCTCTAGTTTTTGTTTGGTTTATAGGCCATGAGCACGAGGTTTGAGATCCTAAAATGAGGGATTAGGGTTCCACAAAGGGAGGGAATTAGCTCCATGAATATAGGGATTAGGATTGAGTAATAATAAGCTTGAAGCTTTCAGTTGGGAAATAATCCCCCAACAAATATTCTAGAATTAAATTTTTATTTTTATCTTCGTTTAGTCATGCGCGTTGTTCGTAGTGGGAGTCATACCACAAATTTGCATTAGTTATAATGGTAAAATATGCGTATGCGTAGAATATGGCTAGGGAACTGCACAAGTGCTCAAAAATAGGTTTTTGGACCATGTAATCCGGAATTCTTATTCTCTTTGGGATTCTTTAGCTTCTAACCTTGCAGGGGAATGCTTTGGGACACTTTGATGGATAGTAAAAGATCTGGATTGATGGTAAATTGAATGATGGTGACAAAATGATATGTAGCCTATTCCCCCCTAAAGTGAAAATTCAGAAAATATGTTTGAGGATTGAAGTGTTATATCATGCCAAAGTTTAGATTAGAGACAATGGTTGGAGACTTGAAACAATCAATCAAGGGTTATAATGAAATATATAATCATCACTGAGGTAGGAATTACCATACTCTTAATATAAATATCTCAATGAAACAATAGGGAAATACACAAAGATCCATCTCAACAATAGACATTGTATGGATGCAACCATCAAATATGGATCTATCTCTACAATCATGAATACATAACTCCACACAACCTACATGGATGAAACTAGATCCATAGTATTGATATCCATCTATACCGATCCATAGTACAAATCTAACCATGCAAGTGAATGCATCGAAGTCAGACATGGTTGAAACCACCTGATTACTAGTTAATGATGTGTACCATTAACAAGTGCGAGAGAAACTACCAATAATAAAAATGGCTCTCAAGGTACTTCCATTATAATCTATGATGTGTTAAAATATGCCTTTAAGTCTAAGACTCATAGAATCATTCGATCGAAGGTCATTGATAAGAACTTGTCATCGTAGGCAAGAAACTTGTTATTAAGGCATACATGATTGAAGGTATTGAAGAAGGTTTCTAGATAAACTTCTTAGATAATGAGCTAAAGTCGATAGGAAGCGACTCATCGCAGGAGTTCCTACGACACAAAATTTACGTCATGTTTTTAATAACAAATTTGAATTGATCAAGGAATGACTAAGGGATGGTTGACATGATTGAAGGCTATCATTTTCAAGGTAATTTTAACTAAGGTTGTACTTCTCTTGAACATATCAGTGACACGAAATTTGTACTTGGAAATAGTTGACACAAAAATAATATGCAAAACCAACTAAATACTTTCAATGAGGTATCATTAGTTGTGATACAAATGGATTTCCCAATTCAGACACAAAGGTGATGCAATGTCATGTTCAATAGCAACATACTCCCTTTCATAATATAAAAACAAACATGTCTTTCCAATTTCCCCTCACGATTACTGGAAATTACCTCTTTATTTTTGTGCAAGGTTGAGGAGGATAACATGTGCTTGTCTTGTAATCTCATCCCTAAGATGAGTCCTTCGAAGTATTTTTTTTTTAAAATAGGAAGGAGCGGTTTAGTTTCATCATGATTAATGAATCATGCACTATTTATGTTTTACGAGTCAAGTGAAGGGATAAATCAATTTCATTTTCATGTTTAAAGAGTTTGAAAAGACACGAAAAAAAATCATTTAGTTCTTTCAACGTAAAATTTTAACGAGGCTGAAGAAAGTAAAACTCAGTGTTTTCATTTTTAGGGAGTCAGGAAAAAAGCATAAGTAATCTCTGAAATGTTCTTTTTTGGGAATTTATTCTCTCAAGCCTGAAAAAGGGTAAAATAATGTAAGAGATAACTCTATTGACCATAATTAGTCGAGGAATACCTTTTATGTAAATAGTCCACATGATCCGTAAAAGGGGTAAACCTATATCAAGTGGAGATTTCTTGTTTTCACTAATGAGTTCGAAAAAAAACAAGCGTACTTGAAAATCTTTTCATATTTTGATATTCATAAAAGAGATTAAAGATAACTCCAAGGTTTCGTGTTTTCGTATCTTTTTAAGAGCCCGAAAAAGTGATAAAATTTTACACATCGGCAAACTGATTAATTTCCATAATTAAATTTGTTTCCTACACATTTAAACTCAAAATTTAATCATAGCTACCCAAAAACAGAGTAAAAACATTAAACTTTTTAATTTTCAAAGATTAACGAAAAAAATACTATTTTAATTGGCCTAAAATGCTTATAAAAATACAAAAAGTAAAAATCTCTTTACCATTTGTTTTTAACCATTTGAGAACCATTGAGAGTGCATTTTCACCTAAAACTTTAGAGGCTGATTTTGACGAAACAAGTGGACCATTTCACGAACCATTTTCTACACATAAGAGGTCATTCTGTTATATTCGTTTTGATTTCTTTCATTTTTCATTTCACTGTAGATTTAGTGTCTTATGGGGGGTTTATTTAATTCGAATTTGACCCTTAGTGTTTACAGTTTCTCCTCATCAGGGTCACGCACACTAGCCCTTTTTTTAAACTGAAAAATGTGATTTACGTGGTCTTCCCAAAGGGAAATCGTGCAAATTCACTTTGTTTCTAAAAATGGATCTCGCATAGCGCCTCATTTTTTGAAAAAATTAATAAAACACCAAAAATTTCTTACAAAATTTATCACATTCTTTTTTAATCATCCTTTATTACTATTTTCAGGATTTTGACTTGCAAAAATGGAATGGAGGGAGAGAGAAAATGAGGCTCAATATATGGAAACTTTAAATGACCAAAGAACACTACATGCCTTGAGAGATTGATGTGTATACTAATTTTTCATGATTTCGGGGATGAAAAATCAGCTAGATTTGTTGACATGGATGGTAAGAACTTTGAATGTTCAGGAACAATGTTTCTAGATTGGAGAGAAAAGACTTACCATAGATGTGGGTGGCATCTATTTCCTGACTGGTATTTCTCGCTATGGGATTGATATCTGATTGTATGGGCATAGAATAGGTGGTGAAACAACAACAACTTACTTACAAGAACATTGTTTTCACTGTTGCACGACTATGTGGAAGTGTGATGCTTCATTTTATCACTAATTCCCAAATGAATATTTCTGTGGAGAGTTCATAGCCCAGCATTATCAACTTGTGAGAGGGGGTTGTTCCCAATCTCAAAGGGAAACTAACTAGAGAAAATGAAAGAAAAATAAATTTTTTTTGGTATTGTACCATCATGATCTCATTTTCTCTAGAGAGGATTCATCGTCTTTACCAATAGGTATATATAGATGCAGGAAAGCCTCAATATCCTCATATCCTACAGTGGGTTTCATTGATGGCACACCATAGAGGTAGTAATGACCCAATTGTGATATACACTCCTGACATATTTGGGTGGCTTGATAGCCATATCTTCATGATTGAAGAGTACTCGTATGCTATTATGGATTATAGTGGTGATCCATATATCCCAATTCTTGGAGGAATGCAGTGGGGTGAAATAAGTAAATTTTTCACTTTTTAGTTTTTTTTTATTTTTTGATATCCAAAAATAATAATATAAGTGTGGGCCCAATCATACCCGCAACATTGTGTCGATTTGACATATATGGTGAGCAGCCATAATCTCTTGTGGTACCGAACCCTGATGTAGCAAAGGATTTATCTAAGCTTTATCACAACCTAGAGAGGTTGACTCTCGATATCTCAGATATTGGGATCAATGATTTTCCTCTCCATTACCAAAGGGATATCATAGGAGTTCCTAGGTTTAATGCAACTCCTTAATGCTCAAAATGAAGAGTTACAAACATAGTAAAAATAAAAAATCGAAGACATATGATACATAAATGACTCAATAAAACTCATATTGGTTATCAAAGAAACTAATATCTAATATCATTATCAATGGAAAAATGGAAGAAAATAGAAATACATCAATTCCATTGAACAATATAGTGGGAAGAATCACTCTTTTGTATTAATATCAAGAATGAAGGAGTAATACAACCTTAGCCTTGATAATGTATGGCTCATTCCAATGGTATCCAATATTCTCCTTAGATTACAAGCCTTCTAGCCCTATTTCAACATCATAAGTTTACATTCATTAGCCCTCCATAGCCCTCTAGTTTGTGTTTGGTTTATAGGAGAATAGCATGAGATTTGAGATCCTCTTCTCAAGGGATGAGATCATAAAAATGAGGTATTAGGGTTCCAAAAAGAGAGGGAATTAGCTCCATGAATAAGGGAATAGGATTGAGTAAGAATCAGATCAAAGCTTTCAGTTGGGAAATATTCCCACAACACATCTTCTAGAATTCACTTTTTAGTTTTAGTTTCCTTGAGTCATGTGCGTTGTTTGTAGTATCTAGTTTTTTTGTTCGTAGTATCTAGTTTTTGGACCGTGTAATTCGGAATTCACATTCTCTTTTGGATTTTTTAGCTTCTAACCTTGCAGGGGAATGCTTTGGAACACTTTGATAGATAGTGAAAGATACATATTGATGGTAAATTGACTAATGGTGACAAAATTATGCGTAACATATTCCCCCCTAAAATGCAAATTAAAAAAATATGTTTGAGGAATAAAGTGCTTTATCATGCAAAAGTTCAGATTAGAGACAATGGTTGGAAACTTGAAACAGTGAATGAAGCATTATAATACAATATATAATCATCGTTGAGGTAGGAATTCCCATACTCTTAATATAAATATCTCAATGAAATAATAGGGAAATACACAAAGATCCATGTCAACAGTATACATAGTATGGATGCAACCATCAATTATGGATCTATTTTTAACAAACCCTAGGAAGGAGTGGTTAAGTTTCATCATGATTGATGAATCCTACACTATTTATGTTTTACGAGTCAAGTGAAGGGATAACTCAATGTCATTTTCATGTTTAAAGAGTTTGAAAAGACACGAAAAAAAGAACTCATTTAGTTCTTTCAATGTAAAAATTTAACGGGCCTTAAGAAAGTAAAACTGTTGTTTTTCATTTCTAGGGAGTGAGGAAAAAAACATAAGTAAAATCTAAAATGTTCTTTTTCGGGAATTTAGTCTCTCAAGCATGGAAAAGGGTAAAATAATGTAAGAGATAACTATATTGACCATGATTAGTGAAGGAATACCTTTTATGTAAATAGTCCACATGATCCGTAAAAGGGGTAAACTTATATCAAGTGGAGATTTCTTGTTTTACCTAATGAGTTCGAAAAAAACAAGCATACTTACAATCTTTTCATATTTTGATAGCTACAAAAGAAATTAAAGACAACTCCAAGGTTTTGCGTTTTCGTAATTTTTTAAGAGCGCGAAAAGGTGATAAAATTTTACCCACGCTAACTTTATTCATTTCCATAATTAAACCTATTTCCTACACATTTAAACTCAAAAGTCAACATAACTACCCAGAAAGAGTAAAAACATTAAAATTTTGAATTTCAGAAGCTAAAAGAAAAAATAATATTTTAATTTGCCCAAAATGCTTATAAAAACAAAAAAAATAAATATAATTTTACCATTTGTGTTTTTACCATTTGAGATCCATTGAGAGTGCATTTTGACCTGAAACTTTAGAGGCAGATTTTCACTAAACGAGTGGACCATTTCACGAACCGTTTTCTACACGTAAGAGGTCATTCAATTATATTTATTTTGATTTCTTACATTTTTTATTTCAATATAGATTTAGTGTCTTATGGGGGTTTTATATAATTTAAATTTGACCCTTAGAGTTAAACTGAAAAATGTGATTTATGTCATTTTCCTAGAAATCATGCAATATTTGCTTTGTTTCTAAAAAAATTCATGCAATATTTGCTTTGTTTCTAAAAAAAAATTCTAAAGCCACCCAATTATCAATTAAATAACATTCTAAAGCTTCCCAAAACAAAAGGGAAAAGGATGTAGAAGGCTTCATTAAAGTGGAAAATAGTGGTTACTTTGAAAGAAAAATCTCTATGAGGGTCTAGAAAACAAGTCTCTTCTATGAAAAAATATGTTGCTATAGAGTTTGAGTTATAGGAACAGTATGAAAATTCCCCACCAATAATTCTTGTTGTACAAACCCAACACCAAATTCCACCTCACTTTCCCCAAAATGGCATGATGAGCCCAATTGTAAGGAAATAATGACATCAAAAGAAATAGTTGTAGATTATTAAGAGGAAAAATTCAAATGGACAAAGATATATATGAAGATAACGAGAGTAGGGATAAGGATCTATACAAAATTGACCTTGAAGACATTGTAGAAACCTATCAACATGAATAGATTCAATATGTCCATGGAGAACACATCCTAGTAATCAACACACCCTTCCGCAAAATAGAAAACCTTGGGAAAAGGGTTTAAAAACATAAAACACAACATCGGGATTAGGTATTATACACCACCAACCTATTAATAAGTAAATTATAGGACATCAAAGATTTTATGATTACCTTCTAACATAATGGTTTGATGACAAATTCTTTGTCACCCTCAATCATCCATGATTTACAATAAAGGTCATCTCATGGAATTTTAGAGGTATTCATTATAAAACCATAAAAAGACTCTTACGAAAACTTGGTGATATTTAAATATCCATACATTCTTATGTTACAAGAAACAATGTTCTTTAGTGAATTTTTACAATTTTTAACCTAATATTTTTATAAAAATGGTCAAATAATAATGATGGCATAAGTATCTTTCTCAATACAAATATTATCCTTTCAATAATGTTTTTTCTACTAAAATAACTCTTACCATTTATTTAAAATAACCCTTACTATTTATTTGACACTAATAAACAACTTCAAGGCAACTTTTATAACCAATAATGCTAAACCCTCTTTTTCTTTTAAAAAACCACAAATATAGAGCACCTCATTAGAGATTATATTATCACTTTAATTGGGAAATTATATTCTATTATCATTGTTTAATTGCATAATAATTATATATATTGTTTTATTTATTTATAATTCTTTTATTTCATTTTTACGTTGTAAATTTTAATTTTTAGATAGTATTTTATTATTGAGAAGCACCAGGAATATATGTATCATTACATTCATTCATTTTGGAAATAATAATATAAAGTCGACCTTTCACATTTGTTTTTAATAAAGTTGAGTACCCTATTATACGTTACACCCATTATTACATGAAGGGCACTTTCAAGATATTTTTTTTAAGATGATAGAAATATTTTGTCTTAAAAAGTTACTTTTTTATTTTAGTCATTTTAAATTAAAATCTAATATCAATTGAATTGTCTCAAATATAAAATTTATGACAAAAGGAGTTTGAGACAAAAAAAAAAAAGAAATTAAGACAAAACTTTATATTTAAGACAAAAATTGTTTGAGATAAAATTTTTTTAAGACAAATCTTTATATTTAAGATAAAAATAGTTTTAGAAAAAAATATTTTAAGACAACTCTTTATATTTAAGACAAAAAAGGTTTAAGACAAAATATCCTAAGACAAAATTTTATAGTTAAGACAAAAATAGTTTGAGAAAAAAAAAAAATTAACAAAAAAATAATTTAAGATAAAAATAATTTAAGACAAAACTTTATATTTAAGACAAAAATCGTTTGAGACAAAAACAATTTAAGACAAAACTTTATATTTAAGAGAAAAACAACTTGAGACAAAATTATTTTAAGATGGAACTTTATATTAAGATAAAGGCCACTTAAGACAATGGCAATTAGGACGATATTCATTTAAGGCAATTAACAATTAAGAAAACCATATCAATTGAAGACAATATTATCTAACATTACTTGAAAACTTGACTCTAATAGTGCACCCTAAGTCTGCCAGCATGTAGGTTACTACTGTCTCGTACCTATATCGAGGTTGTTATTTCAGTTATCATTCATGCTATCTTATATAAAGACAAAAATTTGTTGGGCTCTTTAGTTTGGTGGAGTAGCTGACACTAAAGAACGTGACAACTTTTCCTAGCAATATTTCTCAGACATCAATCCCTCTTATGTCCCTTCGATCTCTATTTATATAATTAGAGACAACTTGTATGTCGTTGCATTCGACACTAGTACATGGGGGGAGATTTTAAGACAAAATAAATAATTTGTATTAAAATTTTTGATGTGAGGCACTGGAAAAAAAGGGAAAAGTAAAATATTATGGGTTTGTATTTTTTTTGCTGATGCGTTCTTCAGGAAGCAGATCAATGGAGGCCGAAAAATATTGTTGGGATTTAGGGCAATGGAGGCCGACAACAAAGGTTCTTAGTGAGAGGAGCCACAAAGGCACTTTCGTTGAACATGGATGGGCTGTAACATAGTTGGATTACTTTTCAGGGTCTCCATTGATAGTTTTTTAATTTGTGTTTTTTGACTGTTTCATTTATTTTAAATGCTACTTATATCTGTTGGTTGCTACTATTAGTACATTGTTGTGCTGAAACTTCTAACGATCATCAACAACATGGATTATATTCAATTAAAGGATGGTGGAGAAAAATTATGCAAGATTCGTTGGTAGACAATATTCCTAATTCAAAATCTCTATGACAACTTCTGCGAGAAGAAGACGCCAAGGATAAAATATAGGATTGTGGAAGCTTTAGTCACAAAACTCTCAAGGGTTGTAATTTTGGTTTTAAGTGTCAAGGTAGATTGATTAAATTTAGCATTTACTGGTGCAATTACCGGTGTTGTTTGATGCAATGCGTCTAAGCATAATTATCTGAGCTAGATTCGATTTTTATCCTGAGTATGAATGATATGAGGGATATCTACTAGTTCTTTCATTCCAAGGTACACTAATAACAATTTTTTTCCACTCTAGTTGTTGGCATACTTTGTGGTATATTTGAGATGCACTAGATGGCTATTTACATTGTCTTTCTTATGAACCTTTGCTCCTGTGTATCTTCTTGCTCCTTCTTTTGTTCGGGAATGGTGATTTTCAAGGATCTTAGTTGCTACCTATTGTTCTTCTCTATGGTCTATCTTAGAAACACTGGATGGTTATTTTACATGGTATTTCTTTTGAAACCTTGCTCATATGGACCTTCCTGCTCCTCTCTGGGTTGGGATTGGTCGATAGGAGGATTTCCAAGGATCTTTACTGCTATGTAAGTGCGTTAATTTTGATTAGTGGAGTTGGTAACATAATTCAATTTTGAATTCGATCATGAAGGAGTCTCTTGGGGTCATTAATTGGTCTGGGGGGATATTTATTTTCCAAGATGGTCATTGATTATATGAGTGAAAATCCATTAATGGTTTTCTTCTTCATTGAAGATCTTTGTCGATTGTATGCTTGATTAGATTTTATGAAGGAAATTGGTCGATGGTGATTAGCCAATTTATTTTATTTGAAGGGGTTTCCTAGTGGATTGAGTTGGTGACAACCTACATAGAGTGGTGTCAATAATTGATAAGTGACATTACTTTACCTTGTCTACATATTTTATCGAGGTTTTTTCATACAGTACTACATAATGTGTTTTTTAGTAATTCTGTCTACTTTGGTAAACATATAGGTGGGATTGCAGAGTGTCTGTGGTGTCCATTGTAAAACTAGCCTTTACATTTATCGGTAGGATTTCACTTGATACTGAAGGAAACTAGGGTGGTGATGTGCTATTACTCGATGTGTTGGTACATGCAACTATACACGTGGATTAAAATGTTTCAGTATCCCCACTAATTATTGAACCCAATGTCATAATCCATGGAAAATGTTTTTCCATCATTCGTGGAAAAAGAAGGAAGTTAATTAAGGTTGACCTGGATTATCAGAAACTTGTTTTTGATTCTGATGTTTTTTGGGACCAGATGGTAGGATTACAACAACGAGATTTGGTGGGTAAGTGGTTTTATCTGCTAATGGAAGGCTCTCATATGGTGTCCTAGGTTAAAGAATGTCGGTACCCTATTCTTAAGTACTCTCTTCCTTTAAACAATTTATACAATCAATGGTTATGCTTACACTTTATTAATGATGGAAATGATGCGAAGATTTTGGGATCATATTGGGTTCATGGTTGTGGTTTCATCTCTTTAAATCATTGACACATACGATTTGATTCATACCTGGAATTAACCTAAAAGAAATTGTTTTCAAGCTGAACTCCCTGGTTTACCACTCATATTTTTGTCATGTGTGTTAGGGTAATAAGTTTTATTGTCAATTTTTTTCCTTATCCTTTAATTTTTAGTTTTAAGTAGTTTAGCCTATGACTATTGCTGTTGTCATAGCATCTAGATAGTTGTCTGACATCTTTGAGTTTCTTACATGAAGGGTTCACTCAATTTCTAAAATAGTGTCGAGTTAATGGAAGTCATGGTCGCACATGTTTTTGTCATGTCAAGTCAAAGGGGTTTTAGTCATTTGTTTATCAAAATTTCCTAAATTGAGCTCATTTGCAGTCATAGTTGTGATGGTTACAAGGTATGGTCATTTAAAACATCCTAAAATTTTATCCCTCGTTCTTATTTACCCTATGCTTATCCATTTCACCTCGTATTTCCCCATTTACCCATTTACCTTTCGTTCATCCCCCTTCATATAAATTCACATCCTACACCCTTCCCATATACCATTAACCTATCATCATATTACAATTATTTTACTCCCCCCTTTCATTCTAAACCATTCCCTATATTAACATTACCATTTCCCATACTCATATCATATAACCCTCATGCATAATAGCCCATTCTCATATATAAAACTACCATACCAAAGGGATATCATACCCGTTATAATAAATCAATACCTATTCTTTGATTCACATGCCATGTCAGGTGGAGCGCTCCAAAACATCAAGTCAAAGCATCATGATTCACAATGCTACTTATATTTTCTCACTCCATAGTGCTGCACATACTCTATTTTTTTACACCCTTTTGAAACGACAATTCCGACCACATAAAGGCCAATTATGGAAAATTGAGAGAGATAGTTAATAAATATAGACCAGAGTACAAAACCCTCCTCCTGTTGTTGCACAATTGTCACAGATCAGGCATTATGAATGCATATTCAAAGCTCATTTTTTGTAGTTTGTAAATTTCCTCTTTTGATCCATGGTTTTGTAGAGTATTTTGTGAGAATATGGGGAAGTATTTCTAGAAACACAGAGAGGTTTTTCTTCCCAACACTATAATATAAAATAAACTCCTTTATTTTTGAAAAATATGTTACGGTTTGGGAGATATACCCAAAACAAAGTGTGTTACTCAGGTGTTGCGTAGGTGTTTCACATCCCTTGCCTACTGAGTCTCACTCATGTTTTGGAGTTGCTAGCTGTCAAAGATTTGAGAGGTCAACATTCTTTACACCCGGATTCCATTTCAACCAAACTTTCATCAAACAGGTGTCATCCATTAATGAATGATGACTTTGTGCTATTGAGTTGTTCTGCAGAGTTGTTAGTTCGATCACAACTTTTATATGATTTTAAGTTGTTTATATTTTCTTTACACAAAATGGATGATATTATAAGATAAAAATGGTTTCAAATATGTTATTTCTTTAGGGTGAAGTTAATTATTTTTGAATTTTCTTTGTTATTTTTTAAAAAGGTTTAAACAACTATAATGTTTCTATCTTTCAGTTATGATGTTTCTACTTTTCCAGTTGGTGTTGATCCTCTCCATGGAACAAACATGTTTTGTATGCAAATTCCTATCACACTTTGATATTTTTCCTATATAATGAATAGAAGTAAATGAAGAAAGGTTGGTTGGTTGGTTTGGAAAAATACTTTGCGAGAGTGTTACTATGTGATTGTGTTGTGGCCTGAATTTTTATGCATGGAGCTTGTGTATCAGTTGATCCACAAAAATTATGGTGAAGATGCTCATGGTATGGGATCTCAGATTTGTTTTTCCCATGTAAAAGCTTTTTTATTCTCCTATAAACTTTCATGTTGTCTCCCTTCCGCTAAAACTCTGTCTGTTTTCCTGTCATAAGTACAAGTTGAGGCTATTTTGAATTTAATTTAACATTGCTCCAAATTAGGTGTTACAAATTGGTTCAGTTGCAATGATGGTGCTTATATACATGTTTAATTTCTTCTAAAATGCTTATTTCCTATGAGTGCAGTATCTAAATTTCTCATGTTGTTTCATTTTAAATGAGTATTTACTCTATCATGTTCCCCTATGCTACAATTTCTGAATGTCTGAGATGTTATATTGATTGAACCTTTGAGAGAATGAGTGGTTGTCTAAGAATAAGCCATGATTTGTGCAGGTTTTTTGAACTGTAAACATTCTCTTTAGATAAATATTTACCTAGCCCAAGAAGAATGAATTGTGAAATAATTATAGAAGATCTAGTCTCTGTGGGTTTATAATTGTTAAATATATAGTTTCTTTAAGTGAGGGAGCCCCCTCTAGTCGAGAAATACTAGTACCTCAACCATAAGTGGTTAGTGTTACCTTCTTGAGTCTATTTCCAGGCTAGTAGATATTAGGGAGTGCTAACATATTGGCACAGTTTCCAGGGACCAAATGGTCGCATTTTCCTCGAGTATGAAAAAAAAAGATCAAATATAATTGTTGATGGTGAACAACAGTTGGACATATGAATGTAGAATCATTCACATGGCAACTCCAAGTTTAAAGAATCTAGTAGATTGAAATTGAATGGTGACTCCACTAGTTAAAATTCATTAATTTTAGTTGACTGTGTTCAATATGGGTTGAAGAACAAATTCCAGGTATTCACCTATGGACAGATCTCGTATTCCTAGTTTTTGGAATCCCATGCTTCTTGTTGATTGGTCAACTTACCAACCAATATTTAGAGATGGAAACAGAGAAGATGATGCTCTACATCTGGTTAAATTTCATATCCATGTAGGCAAGTTGAAGGTTCAATTTCATAAAGGCCAATTATGGAAAACTAAGAAAGGTTTTTCTTTAAGATGGTCCAAAGTAAAAAAAACTCTTCCAGTTTTCGCACAGGTGTAATAGATTAGGCATTATGAATGCATCTTTAAAGCTCATTTTTTGTAGTTTGTAAATTTTATCTTTTGACCCATGGTTTTGAAGGGAATTTTGTGATATATGGGGAAGGATTTGGAGAAAATAAGAGAGGTATTTCATCCCAACATTATCATATAAAATAATCTCCTTTATTTTTGAAAAATATGTTATGGTTTGGGATATATGCCCAAAACAAAGTGTGTTACGGAGGTGCTGCATAGGCGCTGCATAGGTGTTGCACAGACCTTACCTACTGAGTCTCACTCATGTTTAGGAGTTGCCAGCTGTCAGAGATTTGATAGGTCAACTTTATTTACACCTGGATGCCATATCAGCCCAAATTTCATCAAACAAGTGTCAGCCATAGATTAAATATGACTTTGTGCTACCCAGTCGCTATGCAGAGCTGTTAGTTCACTGGCAAATTTTCTATGATTTTTTGTTGTTTCTATTTTCTTTACTCAAGATGGATGAGATTCGAAGATAAACATGGTTTCAAATATGTTATTTCTTCAGGGAAAAGTTAAGTAATTTAGTATTTCCTTTTTTATTTATGAAAAGGGTGTAAAAAACTATGATGTTTCTAGTTTTCCAGTCGATGTTGATCCTCTCCCTGGATCGAACATGTTTTGTATGAAACCACCTATAACACTATGACATTTTGCCTATATAATGAAGAGAATTAAATGAAGAAAGGTTTGGTTGGTTGGTTTGGAAAAATGCTTTTCAAGAGTGTTACTGTGTGATTGTGTCGTGACCTGAATTTTTATGCATGGAGCTTTTGTATCAGTTGATACACTAATATTCACACGAACTTGATAATCATGATATGGGATCCCATATTTGTTTTCTCCTGTAAAATATTTGTTCTTCTCTTCGAAACTTTGATGTTGTCTCTTTTCCACTAAAACTATGTTTATTTTCCTGTCATAAGTATAAGTTGAGGATATTTGGAATTCAATTTAACATTTCTCCAAGTTAGGTGTTACAACTTGGTTCGGTTGCAACGATGGTGCTTATATCTATGTTAACTTATTCAAAAATTCTTATTTCCTATCAGTATTTGAATTTCTCATGTTGTTTCATTTTAAATGAGTATTTACTCTATCATGTTCACCTATGCTACAATTTCTGAATTTATCAGATGTTATATTTATTAGCCTTTGTGAGAATGACTGGTTGTTTAAGCATAGGCCATGATTTTTGTAGGGTTTCTGAACTATAAATGTTCTGTTTAGATAAATCTTTACCTATCCCCAACAGAATGAATTATGAAATAGTTACAACAGACCTAGTCTCTATGGGTTTATAAATATCAAATCTCTAGCTTCTTTAAGTTAGGGAGCCCCTTCCAGTTGGGAAAGACCAGTACCCAAACCATAAGTGGTTAGTTGTTAACTTCTTGATTCTATTTCTAGCCTAGTATATATCAGAGAGTGCTAACATATTGGCACCGTTGTCGGGGACTGAAGGGTCACATTTTCCCCAGGTATGAATGACAAATATCAAATCTAATTGTTGATTGTGAAAAAATATGGGACATCTGAATGCTGAATCATTCACATGGCGAATTCGAGTTCAAAGGATCCAACAGATTGAAATTTGACGGTGACTCCATTGGTTAAAGGTCATTAATTTTTCTTGAATGTGTAAAATATGGGTTCAAGAAGAAATGTTGGGTATGCACCTATAGATAGATATCGTATTCCTAGTTTTCTGAATCCCATGCCTCATGTTGATTGGTCAACTTACCTGTCAATATTTAGAGATGGAAAGTCAAAAGATGCTTCTCTACGTATGGTTAAATGCCATATCCATCCACGAAAGTTGAAGGTTCTATTTCATAAAGGCCAATTATGGAAAACTGATAGAGGTTTTTCTTTAAGATGGGCCAAAGTACAAAAACCTCTTCTAGTTTTTGCATAGGTGTAACAGATCAAACATTATGAATGCATCTTTAAATCTCATTTTTCATAGTTTGTATATTTCTTGTTTTGAGCCATGTTTTTGCAGAGAATATTGTGAGAATATGGGGAAGGATTTGAAGAAACAAAGAGATGTATTTCCTTCCAACTCTATCATATAAAATAACCTTCTTCAGTTTTGAAAAATATGTTACGGTTTGGGAGATATGCCATAAAAAAAGTGTGTTACGCAGGTGCTGTGTAGCCCTTGCCTACTGAGTCTTACTCATGCTTTGGAGGTCAGCTCAGTTCCACACATAAAATTAAGTAAAAAGAAACAAATCCGCATTAAGATGGATTGGTCATTGATTATATATAAATTTCAAGGAATGACCTTCAGAATTTCTACCATTAACCTTGGTAAAAGTGAACACCAAAGCTTGACCTTCACAACAATGCCATATAAGGAATGAAAATACCATAATAATTTTCCTTAAAACACAATGAAAAAATAAACTATACTTCCTATGTTTTCGACCTCCGTATTTCGACATTGATTCTCTCATGGTCGATATTTGCAATAAAGTCATGAAGGACTAAAAAGTGCGAATAGATGATCGCTTCCATGATTTTAAGTTGAAAATGGGAAGAATTGAAACCTAAAACCTACAATGTGGTTAAGGTTGGGGTAATCAAACATGTGTTGCCACAATGAAGAAGATAGAATCTAGATACCATGTATGGCAATGGGACAACCACATGATGCTTTACAATGAGGAAAAGGGTTTTCACCTTGAGTATATATATGGAAATGATTTCCAGTGCCTTAGGGAAGATGAAAATGTGAGACTAAGAAGCATTCCCAACAATCGGTTTTGCGGGAGTATATGGAGAAAGACAACGAGGTCAATGTTGGGATTTTGTGCAAAAAAATCATCTAGCCTCCAAGTGTTGAATTGAAATGTTTATTCTAGCCATGGATGTGTAGTAAGGGTTTATATATATCATGGCTTTGCCTACTAGGGTTTATTTCAAGTATGTCTGCTATGGTTTTCAATTGGAAGAAGGTTTAGATGGAAATGCTCCATGGAAATTGTTAAATAAAAGAAACCTTGCTACTTAAACCCCTGCGGTTTAAGTATTTTCCTATGCTTGCAAGATTCATTATCTATGCTGGTCATAAGGATGAGGATATGGAGAGTGAGAATGTATTAGAGGCAATGTACGAGGATGTTGGATGAGCCTGGATAAGATTTCCTCAGATGTAGACATGATGAACATTGATGATAAGGGCGAGGTGGATGATTTGGAGTATATACTACCAAATAATCAATGCACTAGTTCTAGAGTAGAAGCCCCCAAATTTCAATCTCAGGATGTTGCATGCTCTCTGAATGTAGGTATGTATAATTGCGTATTAATATTTAGGTTGTTTTGTTTTAAAATTAATGACATGTCTGATAATTTGGTTCCATGGTGAGTTCAATTCAAGTGGAGCATTGTTCAACATGACTTTATTGTGGAGAAAATTTTATGGTTAAAACTATTGACATTCTTGATTTCTAATTTAGTTTCAAAAAAAAATTCCCACCCTCTCTATAGCCATAGAAAATAAGTCTTTGCTTTTATCGCTAAACTCCCAGTTTTAAGGTCCCACCTTAGCTGGAATGCTTGTGTTTTTCCAGACCTAGTGAGACTCATTATTGGTTAGTTCTAATTTAAAGTAGCATGTGTTATTCTATCCTCAAAATTTCCTCTTTTTAAATCAAAATTTTAGGAGTTCCACATTTTTTAAAAGGTTTGCGCCCTTGCCTGCACCTACTCCAACACTAGCATCCAATTGTGCTCCTACAATACTCTCCTATCGAGAAATTTACCCCTCTGACCCAAACTAAACTCATATCTAGTTATTTTTTTTTGGTTATTTATTGATCCCACATAATTAGAATTTGTATAACTAGTTAAATGAAATGCATCACTTTCACCATATAGTAATCCAAATCTGGTTGTACTTTTCTCATATATCAAATCACTTTTTATTTCTATTCAATGATCTAAAAATGGGTTGGATAACTTGTTATTCTTTTCAAGAACCTCCCACTCAGTTAAAAAAATAAAAGATCTAGCTTATACTTGACTTTTGCGGAATTTTATACTTGAAACGGGTGTGTGTTTTTCAACTGTTTAAGTGCTTTAATACCATTTGTTTTTGCTGATATTAAACATGTGAAACAACTATATAATGCAACAAATAGGCATAAACTCATAACAACAAATTTAATCTAGGAGTTCACCCGAATATCGTGGGCTACATCTCCTTGAGCTCGTCATCTTGACTTGACTCTTTGGGATTATGGAAATTTTCTTTCACAAGTTACAAAATCAACTCTAATGGTTAACCAAACTGAACCAATGGGTTTAGAATACCATTTGTATCGCTATCATGGCTGTCATCAGTGTGAAAACAGATCTAGGTCCCCTTAGACTTGATTCCTTGAGTCGGTACTCTTGAGCTACCCTGAGCTTCTCTATGGCACTAACTACCTCATAATTATTTTTCTATCCATGAACCTCACCTTCTGTCTCCACATATCATACCTCCAAAATGGACTAATCATTTTCTCAAAATGAGCAATGGCTCCCCAATCTAGGCCTCCATCCACTGATGGGCCTTGGGTGTCTAAAACTTCCATGTGGCTCTTCGACCTTCAAAAGTCTTCAAATGGCTCTGCAAATCCTTTCATTGGATTCAAAAGTATCAAAAAAACAAAAAATGACTATTTTTTTGCTGATAATGGATATTGGTTGCTTTGGATAGGCCTCTCCTATTGGCACTTGTTGGCCCTGGTGGACCCTCGAACTTCTCTAAAGCATCTCGACTTTCAAAAGTCCTCTACAAGCCTTGAAAACCACACCATTAGTTCCATAATTTTTGAAACATTTAAAAATGACTATTGGATTCTTGAATAAGGCCTCTAGTTGCTTTGGCTAGGCCTCAAATTGCTGCTAGCCCCTGGTGGCCCAAGTGGACCCTAGAATTTCTCTATCACAAACACCTGCTCAAAATTTCTCTTATAGCTCTGAAACCCTCATCAATGAGTCTGGAATGTCTAAGATAGTCAAATTGACTATTGGCACCCTCAGAATGGACGAATCTAGCTCAAGATAGAGCCTAAACTCAAGTTTTTCAGTTTCACCTAAAAATCCTCCACTAAACTTGGAGAAGTGCACTTAAACTCCAGTTAAGTTTGGAGTTTCTTCCAACAGTGGTGCACTCTCCAACTATCCCTCCAGGAAAATTGTAGCATTTAATTTCTAACTGTTGGGGTTTACTGCCATGTGACTGCTCCGAAAGTAATGACGGTATTGTGGGCTCGAGGTTATGGTTTTAATAAACCATGCAGAAATATAACCGTTTACAAGTGATAACTGTTAACACAAAAAATTTCGGACTGCTAAAAGTTTATGGGTTGGTTTAAGCCCTTGGGTCTGGGGCTAAGGGCCTATGGGGGAAGGGTTGGCCCTTGGGGGTGGTCCCTCTGCTCCCCTAAATGGATTTCCACCAAAATTTATAATAAAAACATTGCCCTAAGGGTTAAGAAACAATTCTAGCCTGAGCGATAAGAGCTGTGCATGCAGTCATGGGGTCGATTCTTGGGAACCCCAACAAAATTTTGTACCACAAAACTAGGCCATGTGGCGGCCTCCCATTGGCAAAAACCACAAATCGTACAACCCACAACGAACCACAACGTGCCACTTGGCATTCACTGGTTAGTCCAGAAGGAATATTCCAGAGAATATTTCGAGGAATATTCCTTTTTTGAAATTCCCAAAATCCAGTCAAACTTGGTCAAAATCTAGAAATTGTAGTTTACTGGACTTTTCAAATCACGAGAACTTCTTCATACGATGTCGATTTTTATAATCGTTATCAGTGCTGGAATCTGGAAGATGATATCTACTCGGTCTCCCAAGTTTGGCACACTTCCAAACACTTTGAAATTTGAGCTATCACTTAGGTCCTTGATCAAAATACTATCACACCTCCCCATTATGAATATTTTGGACCCCAAAATACTGATTACCTGATCTGTACAGTAGATGAGAGTACAAAACCCTCATTTTTCAACCTCCATACACTTGCCCTGCATGGCTTAGTGTCTTTGAACCACAACTTGAAGGTAGTCAACGCTTCCCTTCCTAAATGTTGTTGTCCTTTTATCAAGAATTGTCTTCCTTGCTCCTCTAAAAAATTCTGGCGAGAATTTTACAGAAGGTATCTAAACATCACTTCCTTGATCATCGATCCAATTTTTCTCAAACAAACATGAGATTACAACAGGAATTCATACATACCTAAAATTTGTGTATGTAAAAATGGTTGTATGTCTTATACCAAGCCACGTCCACGGCGACTTTTGTTGCTGAAAATATTCTTCATGTTAAACATTTGTTCTCACATCAATGATGGAATATTTGGTTCCACTTTCTCCAGTATTTCTGTCCTCTTTCTTCAAATGATTGGGATGATTAGTTGGATAGAATGTCCAACATTGGGAAACAACATGTCCCCTCTTCTGACAATGTGTGCAAGTATTTGGCACCTTCTTTGCAAGTTACCTTTGCTTCAATCATTTCATGTATGCCTTTCATCCTCTTCCAACATTTTGAAACCACATGGTTACAAAGACTACAATATGCACAACAACTCTTTCTTCCATTCACACATGCATATTTTCCATGCTTATTAGAAACATAATCAACTTGACTATGGGAATAATTATACCTCAAATGCTGCTTTGCATGTCCATCGTTTTTACCTTCTTGAGGAGATGAACTAGTAGAGGTTCCAACTTTCTCTTGAAGACTAACATCAGTGTTCATGTCTTGATAGTTGTCCGAGCTCTCATGATCACCATAAGCGGCATGTCTACACACATCTTGTTACAACATACACTTCAAACAATCCCAATCAACTTGAAAAGAAACTTGAATGTTTGCGGTTTAGAACTTGGAACAAACGTTCTTCTTGAATTGTCTCACATGCCTTCATGGCTTTGGAGTTTTCGCCATAGTATTGAACATAACCTATACTGAACTTCATAGTTATTTCCTTGACCAAAATAGGATCAATCATGCCTTGTACATGTTTTCCTAAACCCTTGCCTTCATATCCCATTTTAAACATCAACTTGGACCCTATACCTCTTGTGTGCTTTTCAAATGAACCAACACATCTATCTAAAGAGGAAATTAAAGACAAATTAGAGTGAATTACCTCTGATTCACGCATGTTCTTGGTCAAGGAATATTGGGCTTGATGGAGCTGCATCTCCATCTCATGCATTCTTTGAAGAATTCCTTCTTTCTCTTGCTTCATAGCAACCAATTTCTCATGAAGTCTAGTGTTTTCCTTTCTATCTTCAAATAGAATTTGCACTCTATCCTTCAAGATGTAGAAGTCTCACTTCATGTCTTCATCAAAGAATATTGTGAAGGAGGATGATTTTGAAACCTCACTTGAAGAAGTTTTCATTATGAAAATGAACTAAATAAATTCAACAAAATTCACAAATCTTTCAAAAAAAATTGACGAAGCTTGTGAACAAAATGATTGTAGATTCAAGCTCTTCTTCAAGAAGCCTTTTGCAAACAAAACCTCTTGTGCTTCAAGGGTTGCCTTGAGGTCCTTTTGGTAAGGAAGATATGTTCAACCCTTCTTCCTTCTTGTCCTCTTCTAGAATTAGCTATCAGTAGCTTTCCCTTCACGTCTACCAAAATTCAAACTTGTAAGCACCAATGAATTTTCAAACAGTAAAATTCTTTGCACTCTTTAAACACCTTTCAAGTCAAATAAGCAACCTAGTGATCTATCAAACAAGAAACACATGCTATGATACCAACCTGATATTAAAATGGGTTGGATAACTTGTTATGCTTTTTAAGAACCTCCCACTCAGTTAAAAAAATTAAAGATCTAGCTTATACTTGAATTTTGCGGAATTTTATACTTGAAATAGGTGTATGTTTTTTAACTGTTTAAGTGCTTTAAGACCATTTATTTTTTCTCATATTAAACATGTGCAACAGTCATATAATGCAGCAAATAAAAATCAACATAGAACAACAAATTTAATCTAGGAGTTCACCCTAATATCATGGGCTACGTCTCCTTAAGCTCTTATCATCTTGACTTGGCTCTTTGGGATTATGGAAAATTTATTTTACAAGTTATAAAATCAGCTCCAATGGTTAACCAAGCTGAACCAATGGTTTTAGAATACCATTTATATCCCTTTCATGGCTGTCATCACTCTGAAAACAGATCCAGGTCCCCTTAGAATTGACTCATCAAGTCAGTTCTCTTGAGCTACCTTGAGCTTCTCTATGGCACTAACTCCCTCAGAAATATTTTTTTGTCCCTAAAACCCCACCTACTATCTCTATCACATATCATACCTTCAAAATGGACTGAAAATTTTCTGAAAATGAGCATTGGCTCCCCAATCTAGGCCTCCATCCACTGATGGCCCTGGGCTGCCCAAACCTTCCCTGTGGATCTTAGACCTTAAAAAGTCTTAAAATGGCTCTGTAAATCCTTTCATTGGATTCAAAAGTATCAAAACAGACAAAAATGACTATTGATTTGCTGAGAATGGATATTGGCTGCTCTAGATAGGCCTCATTCTCTTGTTGGAACTTGGTGGCCCTGGTGGCCCATGGAACTTATCTGAAGCAACTCGTCTTTCAAAATTAATCTATTGGTTACATAAACCACACCATTAGTTCCATAATTTCTGAAATATCGAAAATTGACCATTGGATTCCTGAATAAAGCCTCTAGCTGCTCTGGCTTGGCCTCAAACTGTTATTGGACCTTGGTGGCCCCTAGAACTTCTTTGAAGAAAAAAAAAAATTTCTCAAAAGTTATCTGATGGGTTTGAAACCCTCACCAATGAGTTTGAAATGTCTTAAATAGTCTAAATTGACTATTGGCACCCTCAGAATGGACGAATATAGCTCAAGATAGAGCCTAAACTCAATTTGTCCAGTTTCACTTAAAAATCCTCCACTAAACTTGGAGAGCTGCACATAAACTCTAGTTAAGTTTGGAATTTCTGCCAACAATGGCGTGCTGGCCAACTATACCACCACGTTAACCATAGAATTTTATTTCTAACAATTGGGGTTTACTGCCATGTGACGACTCCAAAAGTAACGACAAGTTTACAGGCTGGAGGTTACAATTTTAATAAACCAGGTGGAAATATAACCATTTACATTTGATAATTGTTAACACAAAAATTTGAAGACGGTTAAAATTTTATGCGCCAGTTTATGTCCTTGGGTCCTGGGCTAAGGGCCTATGGGTGGGGGGGCGCTGGCCCCTTCACTCCCCCAAATGAATTTCCGCCAAACTTTATAATAAAACCATCACCATAAGGTTAAGAAACATTACTATCCAAAGATATAAGAGCTATGTGTGTTGTGTGTGTGGTCATGGGGTCTATTCTCGGGACCCCAAAAAGAATTTGTACCACAAAACTGGGCCACGTGGCAGCCTCCAGGTATGCCACGTGGCAACCTCCCATTGGCCAAAACCAAAAATTGTACAACCCACAACGAACCACAACATGCCACTTGGCATTCGCTAGTTGTTACAGAAGGAATATTCCAAGGAATATTTTGAGGAATATTCCAAGAATATTCTCTGGAATATTCCAAGAATATTCTCTGGAATATTCCTTTTTTCAATTTCCCAAAATCCAGTCAAACTTTGTCAAAAGCCATAAATTGTAGTCTATAGGACTTTTCAAATCACGATAACTTATTCATAGAGTGTCAGTTTTTCGAACCATTCACGATGCCCGAATAAGGAAGATGAGATCTATCCGGTTGCTCAGGTTTTTCACACTTCTGAACACTTTGAAATTTAAGCTATCAGTTAGGTCCTTGATCCAAATTTGATCATTCAATGTTCTACTTCATGGTATATGAGAAACCTGGATATGTATTTTATTACAAAACTTAGACTTGTCCTAATGATTTTAAGATAAATCAAACTTCCCACAAGTTGCCTATAAATTGACTCAATTGCCGATTTTGAGTCTAATTTAGCTGAAAGTTTAAGCCTTTCCATATATGTATGTATTTTTACAATTAAAAATCTTGCATTTGTCTAGTAGACCTTTTGCATGCTTAATATGTAAAGTAAAGACACATTTATTACTATGCCAAACTTCAATATCTAAGTAATGTTATAGGAGGCCTAAATTTGTAATGTCAAAAGTTGAATGTGATTCATTTTTATCTTGGTAATGATCTAACCTAACTACTTATGATGAAAATTGCATCTGCATATATCACTAATATATATATGTACTATACTCACTTTTAATGCAGAGAATTTAATCACAAATTCTTATTCTTAATCTCTTATCCTACAAATGTTTGTCAATTTTCATGTACCAAGCTCTTGGTGCTTATTTAGGACCATAAACAACCTTAACTAAACTACATATCATATGTTCCTTTCTAAGAACCTGGAAACCTTGAGGTTGACACATATAAATGCCTTCCTTAAAAATATCATTGAGGAAGGTGTTAAAGTATAATGCTTATTCTAATATCATTTTTTTTAAACAATTTTTTACGGTACTTTAAAACATTTTTTCAAAACCTTTCCTCAGTTCTTTCTTTATGGATGGAATGTAGTTCTCATTGTTCCCTATCATCAAAATATCATCTACATACACCACAAAATACACAAATATTTTTCTAACTTCACAAAGTTGCATCATCAAGATCATAATGTTTGAAATTGAGTTTCAGAAGATGCTCAGTCAACTTCTTATACTAGCTTCATGGTGTTTTCTTAAGGCCATATAGGGATTTTACAAGCTTTCATACATTATTTTCCTAACTCTTCACAAAAAATCCTTCTGGTTGGGACACAAAAGCATACTCTTTCAAATCTCCATTCAAGAAAGTTGTTTTTACATCCATTTGATGGACTTTCCAACTTTTTGAGTTTCTAAGGAAAAGAGTCTCTAGATGGTAGCCCATTTTTCTATGGGGGAAAAGTCTCCTCATAATCGACCCCTTCATTTTGTGAAAAACCTTTTTCCACAAGCCTAGATTTATTCTTATTAAGTGATCCATCTGCTTTATACTTGTTCCCGAAAAATTTTAACGCTTAATTTAGAAAGGGTCTTAGGAGGGGTTCCAAAGGGACTACTAATATATCAAGTGGAAACAATGGGATAAGAACCCATTATCACCTCATTCAATGTCACCTCCTCTTTACAAACTTTCACCGATGAGAGGAGTCTCGGTATAGGGAAATCACTAGAATTATGAGATCAATAATGATGCACAATGTGATTTCTAATGCCCATTCAAAGAAGAGGATTAGATAATAGCTTGTCTATTTAGAAGCAAAAGAAAGACTCTCCAAGGAATGCTTGAGGGAAATATGACCTCAGGTTTTAGAATATTCAAAAATGATGAATGCCTAAGATCAAAACTTCCAAAATCCCTCACTTATGATCGATGTGTTTATACTAGGCTTCAAAGTAAGGCAAAGATGACTCATTCAATGGAAATATTCAATTAAAGTGTGAGATTTGGGAGAAGCTAGGTCTACTTTCCGTGAAATAAACTTTGAGAGAAATACTATAAGATACTAAGGCTTGGGAGATATACCGTGGTAAAGGCTCATCCAATGATTGCTTATAGTTAAGGTAAATTTTTTTGAATGATGAAATACAAAGTGAAAACCTTCAATAAATCCCCAAGTGAAAGTATCTTCAAGGGTTCCCTCTTGGTGTGATAGCTAGGGCACCAATTTATTTGAAATTCCACCATCGTATTTCATTCAAAATTGGAGGACACCTAGAGATCTAATCTATCCTAGGAAGTGATTCCTTGCTTGAGGGACATTTTCTATTTTTACACACTTCATCCTTTGTTATTTTAGTCTCTAGGAATCATACTATTTTAGATAAAATAAACCTTTATTCCCACACCTTGCATGTGAGCCTCTTCTTGGAAACTCCTCATGATGAAATTCAACCTACCCATATATGCAAGGTTGCTTTCTTCATGAAGTGGAATTATACCTAGTTTCATCCACACATGTTAATTATTAAAATGATAAAGCTAAAATTTGAGAGGTGATGTACAATAAAAAATGATTATTATTAGCAGATTTCATGTTTCAACCATGCAAACAGTGAACAAACTTGGAGAGGGTGTGCTCCTGGAGTATCATTCTAGGTAATGTTTATATTTCATCCATACAAGCAACAATATATATATATATATATATATATATATATATATATATATATATATATATATATATATATATATATATATATATATATATATATATATATATATATATATATATATATATATATATATATATATATATATATATATATATATATATATATATATATATATATATATATATATATATATATTGGTTACTATGGAAAAAAAAGTTAATACAAAGGGGGCACCATACTGAACTATTTCCTGTAGGTTGGAACATCAGAATAAGAAAAAAATAGATATCATGGAGAATTAGTGCCACAATGTTGTGTTGGCTTGTTGCTCATACATTTAATGCGATATCTTGAGTATTACATGCTAAAATAACACATATTTTAGAATAGATGTTATTGAAAAGAAAATTAACTCAAACAAATTACAGAAAACACACATAAAAACCAGACACCAAATATTGGCAGAAAAGGCTTCAGCCTCACGGCTTCCTCACATATTTTTCTCATTATTAAAAGAATTTAGTGTTAAAATTTAAATAGATGAGGAGACAATGTCTCAAGATACTACATGCTATCTTGAACACCTTGTTGAGATAATTTCTCAACCAAACACACACCAATATAGGAGCTACCTAAACCAACTACTATCTTAGAGGAACAGCCCAAGAGTTAGGCACAAATTCCTAACTTGTAATATTTAATTAATTAATTTATTTTTGGATTTATTATTGTTTTTATTAGAGAGGCTAACATATGTGCCTCACTAAAGATACTTTCAACACATTTTCCAATTAAAGGGAAAGCATTAGCTACAAAGTGTTTTGAGAAAATGTGTGCTTTCAACAAACCTAGTTTTGAAAGAGAGAAAATTTACCAGAGAGAAATTGCGACATCCAAAATTATCTAGCACATAGGCCTTTAACCCACAATTTGATTCTCTTCTCTTTCATCGACTGCATTCTCTCTCCTCCTATTCTGTTCTATAAAGGAGAGGTGCAAGTCCTCATTCCAAAGGGTGGATTTACTTACATAGGTGTCAAGAGCATCTCATCATCTTCCCTCATCCATTTCATACTTGAGAGAAATTCCACTACATGCAAGAGCTTGATAGGGTATCCCATGGTATAGTGTATCTATGATTTACTCTCTAACACTTCATTCACATATCACATGAATTATAATATACTTATTTTATAGATCTTTGAGTTCATGTGGTTTTTTTTTATATGTTATCATGCTACAAGGATTATGTTGTCATTATAGTGCAATTATTTGAATTTTACTTTCATATTGGGTGCATATTCTTTGCCACTTTTCCATCTAATAACTACAAGAATTTTAATTAGGAAACTCATCACTACCCTCTATAATTTAATTTGTACTCAATGACACCATTGTCTATTTGATTATTTTAGACTTACACCTGCAAAAATATCTTAAATTAATCCTTATGAATACAAATAATTAGTAATAATCCTCATTAATTAATAAGGTTACTTAACTATTTATAAAAGCATTAAATGATTAAACAATGAAAACAATTATATCACTAGCATATAATGGTACTTTAAAAAATATTTTTAAGACAAACTAATATATTGTCTTAAAATTCTAAATTATCATTTTCATTATTTTAATTTAAAAATTAAAACTATTTTAATTGTCTTAAGCTAGATATTAAGACAATTTGTTCCAAGAGTAGCGGAAAAAATCTGAAAAAGAAGAGGGGAAGTAAAAAAACTTAGGGTTGGTGAAAGTTAATTATTGCAAACAACACGAAATTAGACCGATAGGTTGCTTGGTTGACTCTTCTGACCAAAGTGTTGTTGCATTATTTTCCCTCTTAAATTATAGGGACAAGGCCAAACTCGCCTCCTTTTGGATGGGTTTTGATAGGGCTACCCTTGCCTCCATTTGCAGGGGTTTTTAGACTCCTTTTCACGCTTCTGGACTCTCCCACTGCATCTAGAAAATTATGGAGTATAAGCTTCTAGCTGGAGTGAGTTCCAGAAACATCGTCATAAACCTGGAGTCATAGGAACTCTGGGAGATGAATGCGATGAATGCGAAGAGGTCTTCTAACCTCATGGATACATCACTTTCCATGCTAGCAACCCACCTCTAGTAGTTCAAGAGCCTATAGCTAGGGCCAGATTTATGCAAGAAAATCATGAGTGGTGTGATAAGATGTTGTGGCCCTCTATTTCCCAAGGGTTAAGTAACTCTGGTTGTCAGGGCTAGGGGATGTGGATGAGGTTCCTATCGAGGAGCTTATCAAGCATTGCCACAATATTTAAAATTTTATCTCCTTTGATTGGATGAATGCTGATGAGACGATGCTAGGAAATGTGTCTCTCTTAGGTTTTTATCTATGGAAAGTTCTTAGGACATCAAGTGGACAATGGATTTGCAACTCTGGGCTAGTCTTCTGAAATTGGTTGCGGTGGATGTATCACGCAAGGATATAACACTAGATGCAGCTTTCACGTTGCTTCTTTTGGAGAGATTAAAGGTTCTGTGTGCATTAAATTATGGAGATAAGTCATTGAACTAGCGATGTTTTATGATGATACTACATTTGTTGATTATTATAGGGCATAAGTTACAATGGATGAAGGCAGGAAAGGGTTCTGTTGGATCTTGAAAATTCGTGCCTAGAGGGGTACATGTAGAATAAGGAAAGGTACATTTCCCTTTGCATGAATTTCTCAATATTACTTGTTCATAATTGATCCTTTGAAACCAACATTCCAAATTTATTGGTCATTCAATCTCGTTTTGCCTTGCATTCTACACAGTTTTCTTAACTTAGTATTCCATGGATGATTATGTGACTCAATCATCACTATTAGTTGCACTTGTTAGTTATGTGTAGTTGGAGAGTCAGTTTTCTTGAGCACTTCTCCAATTACATAATGAAAGGATTAATCAGGTTGTCCACAAGTGAATTTTATTTGTTTTTCTGTGGGCCATAGAAAATTTATCAGGAAATACAGATGTTTCCAAAGCGGTTTCTATTTAAGGGGCCATTAGAGTTTTCATAGCCCTTGCTAGGTCCCTTAATAGAGGGGTTGTTTTGGGGGTGTTGCGGTGGACTCTCGAACCTGTTTGTAGGAGAAGAGCACAAGGTGTTGACTATATTCTCTTTGTTATTTTTTAATTAAAAAATAAAAATGAAAAAGTGAATTCTTATTTTCCCCTTTATCAAGCAACTCACCTTCACTGTGCATGTTAGTGGTTTTTCCTGCTCATTGTATGCTTTGGAAGTGCAATGTAAATTATAGTCATCATTATCAACTGGAAACAGTCGGATTTTTACTAAATAATGCTTTATTTTTCTATGATACAAATAATAACAAGTTTTCTTCCTTCTTTCCAAATAACACATGAAGCTAATGTATGTTTTCTTTCACTCAGGGAGTTATTGCAAAGTCAGGTGGCATAAGGAAATTGGTGGATCTTGTATTTGAATGGTCTTCTGGTGGGAAAGCGATTCCGGTAAGGTAGAAACTTTGATTTCTAAAACTCGACACATAAAACTATGAAACTAACAATTCATTTTAACTTTAAGAGTTCTCACTTCTGATAATATAGTCATGGGAAATCATTCTAATGGATATATAGGCCTTTTTTTTCCTCTGATTCACACAAAAATTGTACAAATAAATCTCATAGTGTCGAATGATGTCTTGACAAGATATTTTTTTCTACTTTTCTTTGAGAAAAAAATATTACTTACTTTACATAAGATTCAATATCTAAATAGATTTTGAAGAGAAATGAAAAGTAAGCCAGACTATTTGAGTTCATTTTAGGGACACTCTTTGCAGAATGTGCCTATCATTACTCCTTTTAGGTTTTGAATCATCAAGGAATGGAGCCCCTATAAACTAAAGCATGTCAAGATGGTCGAAACCTGGGTTTCTTGTTTTTGTAGCATGCCCACTTTAAGGTGACAAAGCTACATGTGGTGCATTTTTTGAATGGTGTGAGTTCAAAAGTTTGAACTTTTTTTGTGCATTGATGATTTCTTTAATTAATCAATGGACATGTTTTTTTATCTCCCCACTTCTTTTATTTCTTACCATAATTGGTTTACCTTATACCTTCTTCTCATTTTTTCACTTTAGGAACACTTTTTGTAGAAGGTTCCTATCATTACTCCTTTCAAGCTTTGAATCATCAAGGATTGGAGCCCTTGTAAATTGGAGTAGGCCAATATGGTTGAAACCTATATTTTCTTGTTTCTATAGCATGCTTAATTTAAAATGACAAAGCTACCCATGGTGCATTTTTTGAATGGTGCAAGTCCAAAAGTTTGGACTTATTTTTGTGCATTGATGATTGTTGCCATTGATCAGTGGACATGTTTTTTATTTCTCAACTACTTGTGTTTTCTTAGCAAAATTGGTTTATCTTATATCTTCTTCTCATTTGCTTCTTTGTTCCTGTTTCACAGATTGTTTCTTTTTTCCCCTTTCTTTTTTAGCATTCTAACATATGCTTTATCAATACCTGTATTTTTCTCCTTTGTCTTTCCATTTCTTCACTTATATGTTCTTTATATTCCCCTTTTATTTGATGTTGTTTTTTCTCCCCTTGGTCCTTTTCTTTTCTATTTTGTTTCCTTTTTGTTTCCTTTGTGTCCCCATTTTTGGTATTTTTTTCCTGTCTGCGGATGCTACATGTATTAAGGGGTTTGAATAAGTGGAAGCGAGGCTGCTTCTGTGAACTTTTGACTATAAGAAGTGCTCACCGCTAACACAATATGAATTCCATGTAATATTTTGACATATGTCAAGCATTTCACTTCACTTATGTGTGCCAAGAATTCCATTTCTCCTTTTCCTATGTGAATCGACACTCTGATCTTGTTGTATTATTAACTGTTAAATTCCATGCTTTAAAAATTTTTCCTACATAGTACAAAATACTAGCATGTATCTTGATATTTACCCATAACTCAATGAAATTGCACTTGGATGAAAATGTTTTGGGCGTACTTTCTATTGCATTAGAAACTGAAAAAATTCAAGAGATGATTGCAGCTTAGTTAGTTGCATGTCTTAAACACCTAAATTTTAGTTTGGTCATAGGTATGGAGCACATTTTAAGATATTAAATAGTTCATTTTATCATATTTCAAATTGAAAGTCTTGGTTACAATTTTTCTTAAATATTTCATCAGTACCATATATTTTGTATTTTCTGGGCAGTTCTTTAGTTTTCCAAGCGTTAGAGTAACTATCCAATGAATCATTTTACTAGTGCATAGCTAATGGAGTGGTTTGCTTCAAATTTCACTATAGTAGAATTAGTTGCACATGTAAGAGTTCAAGGTAAAATTATTGTTTTCTTTTATCAAAAATTAGTTGCAAAAACCCTTATTGAGTTTTTAAGTTTAGAGGAATATTAGGGAGGATGAATCAGAAGTAGATTGAAGTCCTCATTATTGCTTATCATTAAAAAATTGTAAAATTGTAAAATTCAATGAAAAACTACCCATTTCGAATATGAAATGAAAATCATAATATTTATCCATCTAATAAACATCCATAACGTCTAGGATACAAGTTAATTCATTTGTGGGCATATATGGTATAAATAAAACTTTACATTGATATAACTTATCCTAATCAATTTAGATACAAGTGGAACATGCTTGGAGCATAATGGTTAATTCTTTTCTTCCATTCGAATGCATTCTCATATAATAAGTGGATGTTTCTAAATGAAACCACGAGATCAGTTACATGTTAACAAAAAATAATACAATCTATGAATCCATGACCTTGAATTTGAATTTGAATGACACTTTTTGCAAATTCTTGAATCAAGGGCAGAGAACTTTGGAGTTTATAACACTGCTTTGGAAGTAGTTTCATTTGAGTGGTTGCAAAACTGTATAGGGAGGTGAAGTAAATAGAATGTTCTATAGTGATGCCAGTTTTAAACATCAAGAAAGGAAACAATACCTACAGAGGGAGGTTTCCATATTTTCTCAATGACAAATTATGAAGGTTGGGAATGTATTTCAATTTACCAAAAGGCTTGATACTTTAAAAGAACACTGATGGTAACAAAAACTCCCTTAAAAGGATGTCAACATTGAGAAGGAACGGTTTTTTTATCTGAAAAAAGGAGAGTTGAGTTTCAGTTCCACCATTTGGAATTCATCTAAGGATGAAAACAAATAATCATCAGAAATAGTAGAAGATTCCAAAGTTCAAGATAAAATATAAACCAATGGTTGTCAATACGTTCTTGGATATCATAAACATTGCATTGAACTACTATTTTTCTCATCTAAATAATTAATATGAATATGTATAAGCACATGTTGGTTATGTTGATAAGGCATATACTATTATGTCTATAAAGAAATTACAATAAGTATATCTCAAGATATTTTAACCTAAATCATGGCTATATACTCTTTTTAACATCCTAAAAAGGCACTATTTGAGATAATAGAGCTTTTACAATGACCTTGGATGACCAAAGGTGAGTAATATGATTTTACGTAATGTGAAGTGTAATATACCAAGGGGGTGCACTAGGAATATATAGGCCATGTCTATGAAGTGATGGAAGTAAACATATACCAAAATGCTATAAATCTATGTACTCTAACAAAACTATAAGTAATTGAGGAATTTGCACACACTTATAAATTATTATAATGTACCCCAATAGTTGTTGAAAAATAATAAATATCTTTTGAGGAAACCTCTCACTACACTAGCCTTCACCCCTTAGCATTTGTAAATTTGTATTGTGGTAGAATTTGTGAAGACGCTCGATCATTTACCTTATAAATTATTAGTGGTTGCTTTGGGGTCTATTATAATTGAGGAAATCCTATATACATGTGTAAATGAAAGTATTACTTAATTAGAGACCCACTTCAGCATTTTTTTTATATTTTCCATTTTTATTTCCTTGTTAATTGATAGAGATGATGATTCTCAATGTTTCACTATATTGTCCTTTTTGTATTATTGGAGATATTTATTTAGAACCGGAACTAAAAGGAGGTGAGGGCATTGCAAAATTTCCTCCCTGTATTTTTTAATTTTATTTTGTAATCCAAATTAGTCTATAGTCTTTAAAACATATGGGATGAAAAAATTACAAATGCACTCTAATTATTGCGACAAATTTTTGGAACCTTACTTCAACATTTGATATATGAAATTTATTACGATTGCTTGTTTAATGGTTCTGCAGTTGATATCGTGAAGCAAGAAACCATAATTATCTTGTTTAATGCAAATATTGATATGGTTAATGTAAATATTGCTATGTTTAGGGGTTCAATGAGACTTATTGGTAATAAGTGAGGCATAATTGAGGACTCCATAGGGCCTAGTCCACCACTGGAATCCATAGGAAACTTCTCCAACTTGAAAATACTTATTTTTAGTGACAATGAGTGCATCGACAATGTTCATCAACATATTGGTTGTTTGAAGTCGTTGTCCAAGATGGATTTTAGTACTAACAAATTATCTAGAGTGATACCTCGAGAGACAAGTTACTGTAAGCTCCTGGGCTCAATAGATTTGAGTAGGAGTGAGAGCAATGGACCCATATCCCCACAGATAAAGAAGATGAGGATTCCTAATATCTATAGAAACCATTTGGTTAGATAATTCCTTTACAGATTGAAGGCATGCTAAACCTAACATATGTGGCCTTCATAGATTTGAGTAGGAATGAGAGTAGTAGACCCATACCTCATAGTTAAGAGGTAGTGGTGACAACCAAAATTATTGGGTTAGGTCATTGATTGGATGAGAACTACTTGCTTCATTCATTTAGTAGAATTAGTCAAGGTAGGCAGGGTAATCATGGCATGGAAGTAGAGTTCGCTTTAGTCTTAAGAGTATATGTTTGGGTAGGCAAGCAATGGTTCTTTTGTTCCCATGATTAGATCTTGGTTCAATTCAGAAAGGTTTTTTCTATGAATATTGATACATGTGACAATGGTTTTTCTAGAAACAATTGATTAGCCTTGCCACTCATCCAAGACGTCACCAAAAATTTCCTTTCTCTTCAGTATCACTAGTAGGAAGGCTTGTAAGGTCCCTCAATGGGCACGTTGATATATGCTACATGTTCATGAGAAAGCTTTATTAGCTTAGCTCCCAACTTTGGCAAATGCAGAGCAACTACCTTTTCATCTAGATGCTTTGGGAGAAGATATACCTTCTTCTTGTACTTCTTGGACTTCTTTTCATTTTGGAGCTCCAACTGAGTAATAACCTAGTTTCTAAAGGAGTAAATCATGAAAAATGTATGGTATATAGTAGCACAACCCAAGCTCATTAGATGTCCCAATGCAAGAATGATGATGCCACTATTGATATCAGAGAACACACACCTATTTTTTTGAGGCATGATGGTAATATTCTTAACACTGGGGAAAGTTTCAAGATTTTGTGTGTCAATCTCGTTGTCAAAATGACAAATGTTGAAAAAAAATGGAATTATTCTTCATTTTCCTCATGTGATCCACCATGATTATATCCTTCTTGTCGGTGATGGTAACAAGTATATCAGTAGTTCAAACTTCAAAATACATCCTCTAGGGTAAGGATGGGATATCCTTCTATAAGAGCTTGTAGGGCACAGTTTGGATCAATTTATGTAACAATGACCCTAGCTCCAACAACCTTTAGAGTTGCATCACAACCCTTTCCAACGTATTTGTATCCATGGATAACAACCTTACCAACAATCATGACATTTGTGGCTCTCATCAGATCATTTGGGAGAGAGTGTCTATATCCATATAAATTATCAAACTTGCTCTTCGTAACAAAGTCATTAACATTGATAGTAGGGAATATCCATTTGGGAAATTTTGAGGTCTAAAATAGGCCTCCTAATGAAATTATAAAATAATAGCGAAAATAATAATATTATATTTGATTACATCATTAAATTTTTCAACTCGTATTATCAACTTATCTCCCAAATTTTTTACACAAATTTCGAGCAGGAGTACTCATTGGATGCAAAATTTAATTCTTCATCCAAGGAGTACCCATGTTTCATAGTTTCGATGGATCCCACTACATGAAAAATGTGATTGCAATCACGCTTTTCATTTATTTATCATCTTTTAAGTAGCAGGGTCCATCAAGAGTATGCAACATGGATACTCCTTGGATGAGTAATTAAATTTTTCATCCAACGAGTACTCCCACTCTAAACTTGAGTAAAAACGTTAGGAGATAACTTGAAAATACGAGTTGAAAAACTAGCTTTATTATTTTATTATTTTTTAATATTTTTACCCTTTTACTTAAAAATGGTGATTCATCCCCCATGGTTAAAATCATCATCTTGAATCCTATTGGTTCTTATAAAGTTTATTTTATTTGTACATTTTTCTTAGGAGGTCCATTTTAGACCTAAAAATCCCCCTAATGAAAGTCCCACTCGCTTGCATATGATAAAACCTCTTAACACTAGTATTTGTGGGTGAAAATGTGAAGTTGGGAAACACTTTTTGCCCTTTTTTGACATTGAAAATTGTAATTTTCTATGATTTTCAACTTCAACTCCACTAAACTCATATTTTTATTGCAAACTAGGCTTTGACATAAAAACAAGAATTGTAGAGAATTGTCTTACCTCCATACCCATATTTAAAAAAAATAAAAATATTGACATATAGAGGGGTAAATTTCTTGTTTACTGACTGCATATACTTGAAATTTTCAGGCAAACATAAATAGTCACTTTATCATCCTTTAATTTTTTTAGGGAAGGTTATTCATTTTTTGGAAAAAAACCATAGCATCATAATCTGCATATATTGTGCTAGTGCACAGACTATTTTTCGGTAATTTTCAGATTAAATCACTATTTTTTATTATTTTTTGAAATGGACGAAGACAAAAAAATAGTGATGTTTCAGTACATTTTATCATCCTTTGATTTTCTTTTCAATGTGATCGTCAATATTAAAAATGAGAGTACCCTTTTGAAGTAGACAGGGAGAGGAAGTGCAGTATGATTTTTTTGAATTTTTTGGTGTCCTCATTTGAAAGTTATTGAATTTTCATTCAGTGCAATTTTTCGAACAATGAAATTCCACAGTGACACAATTTAGTAAAAAATTAATAAAAATTTGAATTTTTTAATGAAACTCCACAAATCTCATATCATCAGAAACTAGATTCAAAGATGAATCTAATGGTACTTTGTCCAACATATAATTTTTTTTTTTTGTAGGTGTTCTGCCCCTCCGAAGTTGCAGGTTCCTGAAAACTGCAGAATTCTGTGTGTTTTTCGTTGACCAGAAACTCTCGGACGAGATAATCTCTCGGACGAGAAATTTCTCAAACTCTCGACCGAGAAATTTAAAACTATTTTAACCCGCCTAGAGTTAGATTTACCGCACGTGCAAACTCTGGACTGAAAGTTAAAAAACTCTCGGACGAGAGTTTTCACCCCGAGAGTTTTCCGAGAGTTTAGAAAACTCTCGGCCGAGAGTCTAGAATGTGATTAGTATTCTCGTTGAAGAGGTAAGAGAGAACAAAACTAAACAAATTATTATGCACGCATGCAACAACCTAAGCATGATAAAATGAAAAAAGTTGACACTTGTCAAATCCAATTATAATGTGATTTGTATCACTGTTAATGAAACTCATGTTACCCACTATTGATATGTGTCACGCCCCTACACCACGGGTGTCTTCCAACCACGTCTTGTAGGCAGGTGCGGCACTGCCATACTTTTTATTTTTCTAAATACTCAAGTACCCAGACTACGCCTATAGCAACATTCGTTAGTTATATTAAAAATGTTCTTTCAATGTGCGGAATAAAACATAAACATCAATATCAATCCACAAGTACGCCCATACATACAAGGGAGGGGCAACTCCCTTTTAAAATGAGTCCGCCCAGATATTATGTTTCATAAAAATATGATTACAATGTCCAATCCAGAAAAAACCACTTTTGCTCCTTGGCAAGGATATTTTCCTTTTGGTCAAGCTCTAAGGCTTACCAATCATCAAACTAGCTTACAACAAACTTTTACAACCATTTACAATCATCAAGTTCACCTTCGGAAGTGCTGCCCCAAAACTGCCCAAGTGCTGGTCAGTCGGGTCACTCAGTCGTTGCTCCAAATCAATGCAGAGTGTTTTCTGAGCTCACTGTGCATCCAATCCGTCCCTCACCCATATGGTTGGATGTGTTTCTTAAATACGCACCTTTTTCAATTTACGGCACCTCAATCCGATACCCGATGCTCCCGAAATCACGTTTTTAGTGCTGGGGCCCTGCCGTTACATGGCGCCCAGAACCGACCCAACTCGACCCGACCGTCGTGCAGTTGCGCCCGACCCAACCCGACCAGAACTGTGGTGCGACGTGCACGAGCTCGACCCGACTCGACCAACGCCCGTTCGCTGTCGTTCCTTCGTCGTTTCTTCCACAAACAAGTTGTTGGCAACTCGTGGTGCAACTCCCTTGATGTTGTTCGTTGATTGATCTTCGCTTTTCACTTGATGCCTCCACTCTCCATCACGCCATCATATATATACGCACGTCCAAGTGAAGTGTGGTAGCTCGTTTTCCATGAGCTGACCCGCCCGTTTATTCATCTACCCATGAAATGTCACGTCATGGGGTGTGGGGCGCTCGGCCGACCCGAGCTGACCCCCACGTTTGGTTGCTCGCCCACGAAGTGTGGCGTCGGTCACGCCCAATGCGCCGGCCGACCCACCGACTCGCCCGTTGGCTCGCTCGCCCAAGGGGCACCCGTTGTGGTATAAACGTCTTGCCAATGCTGTGTTGGTTTAACTCGGCGCGCTTCTCCTCCAACTCGCCCTCATGACTCGCCTCGCTACGTGCGCGCCCGTGCCTCTCCAATGGTGCGATGTGCCGCTCGTTGCGTCGCACGGCGCTCGAACTCGTCCAAACGCCCAACCGGCGTGCCCGTCCCACCGAACGCGCCCATGAAGTCTTGGGGCCTTACAATATGCCTTGTTGCTTTGTGAAAGTCCTCAAATTGATTGCTCGATCTTGATATTCTCCTACGGTAATATAAAATAAAAAGGCACCATAATTCTCTTTGGGGATTTGTAAAAGCGAGTGGTGGTCAGTTATGAAGAAATTTGATGGTCGATTCCATTGTGATTGTATAAATCACGAATACAAGAAGCTCAACTTTCTCTTTCATTAAGAAGGCTTCATATTTAACAAGTGGCATCAACATCTTTTTGGAGGAATCGATAAACTCAAGGGTCACCGGTTAGATTGATATTGGATTTTCTATTCCTACGGGATTGTGTAGATCTTGGACGGAAAGGGATGGGCCTCTTTCTAAGAACATCAACCTCACTTATTCTCGTTGCTCATTTTTTTGAATTAGGTTAACCTCTAGTTTATGGGATTTGCATTCTTTTGACGGTTGACTTCATATACATGTATTTGTGTGTTCAAATTCATATACATGCATTTGTGTGTATTGCAAGTTAGAAATTGAGCATCAAATTCATTTAGTACATATATAATTTATTTTTGAAATAATATATATTTAACATTAAAATAAAATGCATAATATGTATATTAATGTATTTTATTTATGCACTACATTTTAGATATTAAAATGCTTTTTGTTATTTTTTTGCATTAAAATATTTTTAAATATTTGTTAATATTATTTAATCCTAAATATTAAAAGATTTTATGGATGTGTGAACACTTTTTAGTTGCTCCCTCATCTAAATATTTTCTTAGGTAATTGCAATTGAATGTGATAAAATGAAATGACTAGATTGTGAGAAAGGACGGAGATTTATAGCTCTAGGAGGAAGCTCCTTCAGAATGGCTTGGGCAAGTAGGGAAAGTATAGAATGGCTTGGGGAAGTAGGGAAAGTATTGAATGTTGCAATTATTCCCACCCAAGTCCTTTTCACGTTGTACTCATAATTGATGATGATGTATGGGAAATAGAGAAATAAAGGAAAATTCGGTCACCCACATCATTTCCACATTGTAATAAGAATTGACGATGTTTTATGGGAATATAGAAATAAAGGAAAATTTGGTCATGTGGAATGGTAGACGCTAGTCAACACAGTTGGGAGATGAGAGCACACACTCTCTCAAGGGGATTCATTCAATGATTGATGCATTCAAGCATTATTAGTAGAAAAGGGAAGTCAATGACATAATAATCACATCGTAGTGATGACAACTATGCATTAAGAGTGTGTGGAAGCATTGTTAGTGCACACTCGCAACTAGTCTAGAAACATTGCAAAAAGTAAAAACAACCACGTTAATAAGGTAGGGTAATTTGTTGATTCCTGCACAAGTGGAGATGTTGGTTACTCTGGAACTTCTCTTGGTTTTCAAAGGTGGAGATCCTTTGGGTGGACTTTGGATTCCCATGAAATTTATTAGGTGGAAGTGTAGTGCACTATGGATTCCTACCTGATTTCATGTGGAGGCATTATGGGCTTTGGATTCTTATGGTGTAATTGGGTGGAGATTCCAAGCTTCCCAAAGGAATCTTGGGATCGTGCGAATGTCTTCCCAAAGGTTTTTGTTTCCATGAGGCTGGGGCGAGCATTTGGGGTTTCAAGTTAAGCATAGCTAAAATCCTATCCTCATGCCCATTAGCTTTCTAGTCATCTTCATGCCATTTCTCGGTGAGGACAGTTTCTTTGATATTCTGGAGAACCACTTTCCATATCTCTTCAATTTGTCGATACTCATCTCTGAATGTTCTCCAATTTCTTTCTTTCTAGGCGACCCATATGAGAAATCCCATAAAGAGTCCCCACACTATGTTAAGAACAAGGTTTGTATACCCTCCTTTTCTCCAGACTTCAATTGTATCCCTGATGCTCTTGTTGTCCCTATCTGTTTATTGAAAGAGGGACGAAAGTTTTTTCCACAAGGTCTCAGCGACAAAGACGTTATTCAATAGGTGTTCCAATGTTTCTACATTCTTCTTACACATAGTATATGTCAGTCAGCCATACATTCCTTTCTTATGCAGCTGATCCTAGGTAAGAATCTTTCCATGACTAAGTAGCCACAAAAAGTATTCAATTTTCGGCCATTGTTTTTCCGACCATATTTTTTTTCCAAAGTGGTACAACTACATTATGAATGTTATTTTATTTTATGTAATGGCCTTCTTGTATTGTGAACATGCATTTCGTGCAATACCCCCATATGAGTATATCCTCTCGTGTTGCTATTGCTAGTTTTCTAGATTTAAGTTCTTTCACATAGTTTTCCCATTGACAAGTTTTTGGAGCATTCTTCCACTGGTCTTTTAGCTTCCATTTTCGCCATTGAAGCTCTGTCCCTTCATCCAAAAATTGTGCTATTGTCTTAGTATTCGGCCTGTTAGTGAATAGGAAAATATCCCCTAAATCAATTTCACTGAATATTTTCTCCTTTTGTTGTCATGATTCCTCCCAAAACTGGGCAATGTCGCCTCCTCTAATTTCCCAAAAATTGTGTTCTCGGATGAGATATCTATTTAGTGCTATCAAGTTTCAAATAATGGATCCTTTAGGGGTCATTTGAACTTTTATTTTCCTTACAATAGTTAAGGAAATTTCATTCTTCTATTCTGGGATTATTTTCCACAAATCTCTACCCCATTGTATCCATATTTACCAGAGATTAGCTCCCATAACTTGATTTAGAAAATATGGATCTCTTAACCCCAAGCCTCCGGTCCTTTTTATTTTCGTAAGCTTATCCCATGAAAGGAGAGCCCATTTACAGGCTTGTTGAGATCCTTGCCATAGGATTTTTTTAAATATCTTAGCCATATCATTACAACAGATTTTAGGCGTTTCCAATCCAGAGAGTTGATATATGGGAATGGATTGTAAGACTGTTCTTAACATAAAAACTCGACTCAGAGCATTAAGCACCTGAAATGCCCAATTTTGAAGTCAAGCTTATATGCGATTAATGAGATATTTCCACCCAGAGACCCGAAGAGAATTTAGATTGAGAGGGATTCCTAAATATTTCATAGGGAAGGATCCGATGTTGAATCCCAAGGTAGACAATAGGAATCTTTGGGAGAGAATATTAGTATTAAATATAAACACATTTTATTTGTCATTATTGATAAGAGTTCCAGAGGCTTCCATGAAATCTTTAAGAATGGATAGAATTTCCTTAGATTCTTTTAGAGTGGCTTGACAGAAGAGCATAAAGTCCTCTGCAAACTATTGGTGCGAAAGTTTTAAACCTTCCCCCCAAAGATTAAGGCCTTTAAGTTGACCTCCTTGGATCTTACTTTTAATATGTCAACCAAGGCCTTCTGCTGAAATAATGAAAAGGAAGGGGGAAAGTGGATCCCCTTGTCTTAAACCCCAGGTAGCATTAAAGGGAGTTGAAGGAACTCTGTTAAGAAGAATAAAGTAATTAGGAGAAGAAATAAAAGGCATTATCCAATAGATCCATCTTAAATCAAATCCAAACACCTCAAGAATAGCTTTAAGATAATTCCACGACCTCCAGACAGGGCTCCTCTACACGACAACAACAAATGGATAAGGTTGTGGAGGAGTACGGGGACATCTTCACCTCACCCACAGGGGTTCCTCTGCACTGTCAGGTCAAGCACCCGATTGATCTGACCCCAAGTGCGCCGCTACCCAATGGACCGATCTATCGGCGCTCTGTTCTGGAGAATGATGAAATCAAGAGGCAGATTCAGGAGCTGTTGCAGAAAGGTCACATCAAACCAAGTTCATCACCCTATGACAAAGAAATGTATTCCATTGTGCAAGCCTGTTGACACCTGGTTTCACCTCCATCTCAAGAAAGAAAAAAGGGGAGAAAGGCAAAAAACCTCCGAAACCCTCCACCAATACAACCCCCACCAATACTGCCTCGACCCAGCAAAACAACTTTGAAGTTCTGAGCAATCTTGACTCATTGGAGCACCCTATAGTCTCCCAGGCCCCCACTGATCAAGATCTGTCATTATTAAGTCAATCTTTGATTACAACCAACGCCCCGAGCACAACCTTGGATTCAATCCACACCCAGGCACCGCAACAAAAACCATAATCCTCTCCCATTCAGATTAATACTAGCCACACCTCACTGCAAACTCCTCAATGCACAGAAATGAAAACAGAGCAGCCATCCTCAACCACTTTAAACAATCCTCTGGAGGAGATCCTAGGTGATCTAGATCTCCAAAAGGTCAATGAGCAATGGTCCAAACTGGGAGTCGATGCCATTCCCCAATAACACTTGGAGAAGATAGAAATGGCATACCTGCAGTTGGAATACATCAACCAAAATGTAGCCAAAAGGCAATGGGGAAATAGTAGCCAAACGGGCATTCAAGCCAACCTGGATTTGGATCAATACAAGCCACAAGGACCGGGAAGAAAAAGAGGGCGCAAATCCACAAGACACCAAATACAAGAACCAGGCAGATGCCTAATAAATGAAGGAAAAATCAGGGCCTTGGTCCTATCTTCTCCAAAGGTAGCTCAATGAAAATCACAACCTGGAACATCAGTGGGCTCAACGGCACCACCAAAAGAAGGATCTTGAAAAACCGCTTATTCTCGCTACACCCAGACATCATACTTCTTCAAGAATCAAAATGCTCTCCCAAAGGCATAGAGACACTCAAAAAACTTGTTTCCAACAGTCATCACTGCATAAGCATAGATGCTATTGGTCAAGCAGGAGGGTTACTCACGTTTTGGAACAAAAGAAAATTCTTCTTGCAGAATGCTCTGTCCACCAAGCACTCGTTATCGAACATTTTCAACATGCTAGACTCAGGGCAATCGATCTGCATCACCAACGTGTATGGACCCCAACGAATCCAGGAAAAGCTGAAGATGCTGCTGGACCTGGACGAAGTCAGACAACACCATGGGGCAAACCACTGGATTTTAGGTGGAGACTACAACATGATCACCAATCTAGCAGGAAAAAAGGGAGGCTTACGAAGATTGGATAAGGACTTGGAAGCATTCAACAACTTTATTGTTGAATCCAAACTCATTGAAATCTCCACAGTCAATGGTCTGCATACCTGGAATAATAAGCAAGGAGGAAACAGACAGATAGCATCAAGGCTCAATAGGTTCCTCATGTTGGAATCCATTCTGCTGCAAAATATCGACATGGAGGCCAACATTCTGCCTATTATAGGATCTAATCACTGGCCAGTGCAGATTCACTTCACTAATTTGGATAAGCCCCACAACAGACAATTCAGATTTGAAGCCTTCTGGACAGAGCACCCATCATTCATGCAAAACATACAACGCTGGTGGACTTAAGCCACCATAAGGAGCGACAATATCATGTACATATTCCAGCAGAAGCTCAAAACAATAAAAATCAACCTCAAACGCTGGAACAAAAACACCTTTGGTGACATATTTCAAGCCAAAAAATAACTCGAGGAAAAAATGGCGAACCTCTTGCAATCTTTGATCAAAGAAGGGCCCAATGATGAAAGAATAGCTCAAGAATCAAATCTGCAAAGGCAATGGGAAGAACGGTTAAAACAAGAAGAGCTTCTATGGAGGCAGAAGTCGAGGGTGCAATGGTTAAAACAGGGAGAACGCAACACTAGTTTCTTCCATAAGTCAACCATCCAGCATAGAGCACATAATCGCATCCTCTCCCTCAAAAAAGCTGATGGCGATCAAGTTTATAAAAGGGAGCATATAGGATCTGAACTCAACTCTTTTTTCACTTCTCTTCTCAGCGATCCCATTCAAGATAGAACCCGAGCCATCAATGAAATTATCGCTGCCATTCCCGACTTAGTTACAGAGGAGAAAAACTCCCTCCTTCTAAGAGAATTCACTGAGCAGGAGATTGAAGAAACAATCTTCAACATGGCCTCGAACAAGGCTCCTAGACCAGACAACTTTACAATCGAATTCTTTAAAGCTTGCTGGCCCATTATTAAGGCTGACCTTCTCAACCTAGTAAGGAACTTTCACAGAACCAAGAAATTTTTGCCTGCCATCAATGCCACATTCCTCACCTTAATTCCCAAATCAGACTAGGTTGACTCCCCCGACAAGTTTCGTCCCATAGCCCTTTATAATGTCCTTTACAAAATCCTTTCCAAACTGATGGCTAGCAGACTTAAATTTGTCCTCCCCTCAATCATTTCTCAGGAACAAACTGGTTATGTTGAAGGTAGGCAGATCACTGACAGCATAATCCTCATTCAGGAAGTGTTGCATTCTCTCAAAACAAAAAGGACTCCAGGTATGCTTATCCAGCTTGACCTTTCAAAGGCCTTTGATAAAATCAGCTGGCACTATATGAGAGCAATCCTCCAGGCTTTTGGATTTAGTCAGCAATGGACAAATTGGATAATGGAACTGGTCTCGGGTGCTTTCTTTTCAATGCTACTGAATGGAGGACCCCTTCAACCCTTCATTCCATCCATAGGTATAAGGCAAGGAGATCCCCTGTCTCCGTTTCTCTTTGTCATTATGGCAGAAGGGCTAGGAAGATCCTTAGCCAAGGAAAAACAGCAGAATCAACTCAAAGGCATCAAACCAGTACACTAAGGACCCACAGTAACGCATCAGCAATTCATAGATGATACAATGCTCATGGGCGCCCCCACAGTGCAGGAAGTTCGAAGCAAAGTGCTAAAGACGCTCTCGGATGGATGATTAATGTGGGGTAATTAGGTGTTTAAAAGATACCTTTTTACAGCTCAACATTTTGGCGTCGTTGCCGGGGAGAGTGTATGCCATTTTACAGGAGTAATGCATAGCTGATTTCCTTCTGCCAGTGGAGAGTTGGGTATTAAAGACAGAAGGTAAGAACCTGCGCACTGGGCAAGAAACATACTTGCTCGCAGCTCGCTTCACAGTAGAGGTAAATAAGCTTTTCTTTTGGGTAGGAATGAATAATTGTTTCTTTTGAATGAATAAACCAATTAAGCGAAACAAGAACCCTCCCAAAGCCAAAAAACCTAAGGGGTCGGTGACCCTTGGGCGCACGACCTTTATTGATGAAATCTTGAAGAAAATTGAGTCTTAGCCATCCGTAGGATTTAAAAGAACTACTTCTAGACAACCTACTAGTTCCCTTCAGGCTATAGAATCACCATATGAGGCCTTCGCTGAGATATATAGTCCAACTGAGGGAATTAAGCAAGATTCCCAAGAAATTGAGAATCCTTGCATAAGTTTCTTGCAAGAAGGGAATGACAGCAACCTCCAGGAAGGAGAAGGGGAAACAGGAGAAAACACAAAATCACCTATTAAAATTACTCAGACAATAAACAGTCCAAATAGGGGAAGTGCTATTCAACCTATTCAAAACCAAGGATTTGAGTCACCTCAAACAGTAGGACAACAGGGAATACCCATTCCGGACAGAGGAAGTTCTGTAAAAATCATTTCCACCCCTATTCGCCAACCTAGAAATTCCCTGGAGATCCCAGAAGGGTATTGGCATATTTTTTATCAAATGGCCTAGAACCAAAACCCGAACTAGTAGCAAACCTCTACGCTGCAATACCCTATAGTAGACACTGCAGTTAACGCACCCATGAAAGCTATCCCTCTCCAACATATTCCTACCTTTCATGGTCTAACATCAGAAGATCCAGATGTGTTTCTGTTTGAATTTGATGTGCTGTGTAGAGGATATGATTATACCACTGACCCCCAAAAACTAAAGTTGTTCCCTTCTACATTAAAAGGAGCAGCACTAAGATGGTTTATGGGATTAGGTGGAGGTGTCATAACAGATTGGGACCATATGAAGACTGCGTTTTTAAAGAAATATCAAGACTATTGCAGGTCACGAGAAATAAAAGATGAGATATTTCAGATGACAGCCAAACCCAGTGAGACCTTGGAAGAATATGTGGAACGATTTCAGTACAATCTTCAAAGATCACCCTATGCGTCTTCACCCTTACCTGATAACGTTTTGAAAATTGCATTAATTAGGGGAATGAAAGATCAATGGGTTGAGACATTAAATCTTATGGGAAAGGGTGATATATATCAAGAAAGCTATTCTGACATTGTTGATTTGTGCATCAGGTGCTCGAGGGGTAATACAAGATTGAAATCAGCTGAACGTGACATAGTTACAAGGGAGAATAAGCCCTCTAATGAAGGTGTGACTCGTGTAGAGATCGGAAATCTGTTAGAAAATTTTAAGACAGACATACTGGGGACGTTAACAACACAGTTTGATATCATGCAAGCCAAGCAGAAGCAGGCAGAAGCAGAGCAGAATCTTGCAATATTCTATCCCAGGTGTAGAAAGAAACATAGCCACAAAGAATGCCCATTTGATGTGGTTAAAGTCTGTGCCATTTGTACAAGAGATCACCCTACAGAAGGATGCCCGTCGCTTCCTGGCTTAAAAGCAGTTTATAAAGAGGCAGAAGAGGAATCGGAAGTGGTGTGTCTGCTTAACCAGTGCCGACAGTGGCAGCCACGATCATCAGGTATGTCAAATGATCCATTTTATTTTCAACCTCAATATAATGCTCAACAGTATAGCGGAATGTGGCAGAATCAATCACCATTTCCTAATTGGTCACAACAACCATTCCCTCCTACATGTTGGCCCAATCAAACAAATTGGAATAACTGGCCTAGCTTTCTTTTTTGGCCACCATTTTGGCCTACACAATGGTCCCCTTCTACTTCTCAGAATCAGGCCTGGCAGTCAAACTGGAAAAAACCTTCAAATCAGCCAGCAGGAGCTATCCCTCCCTCTCAACCTACACTACCAGCGCCTTACCCAAACCCCCAGACTAATTTAAGACCTTAACTCCCAGCCCAACCCAACCCGAACCCAAACAATAGACCAATTCAGTCTGTTCAAATAACAGAACCTCCTGAAGTAGAAACTGAACTAACGGAGTGTAACGATCTTCAATTAAGGTCTGGGCGTATAGTTGAAACAGGGAGAAATAATGATGAGAGTATTGAAAATCCGTTACTGGTAGAACAAACAGAATACAATGGGAGTGAAGTTCAACAACAGAATCAACATCAAGATCAACAACAAAATCAACAACAACAAGGAATAACTTCCTCTCCACCATTCCCAAAACGATTGATCATCCCCTGCCCATTAGAACAGCCTAATTTTGATCTTCAGGGAGAGTTAAAAAATTTATGTATCAGAATCCCTCTCCTCCAAGCCATTCAAGATATTCCTATATACGCAAAAACCATTAAGGAATTATGCATAAAAAAACCAAAGAGGAGAGTAACAACCAATCCCACTGTTCAAATAGTCTGTACCTTATCTGATTTATTAGATCAGGAATGGAAACACCTATCAAGTATGAAGATCCAGGAAACCCTATAGTAATAGTTCAGACCAATGGCCAATCATTTCCTAATGCTTTAGTTGATCTAGGAGAAGCAATCAACATTTTAACAACCACTACCTGTCAGAAACTTGGCATTACATCACTTGAACCAACAACAACCTTGTTGGAATTGGCTGATCGATAAGTAGTTAAACCAGAAGGCACCTTACAAGATGTCATGGTATCTGTAGATTCTTGGGAGTACCCTGCTGATTTCCTAGTTATTAATCCAAAGAACTGGCTAGATGGACACCCCTTAATTTTAGGAAGACCTTGGTTGGCAACTGTCGATGCCTACATTGGATGCCGACAAGGCAACATGACCATAAATAAATAAATAAATAAATAATAAATAATAATAATAATAATATTAATTAATTAATTAATTAATTAATAAAATAATTTTATTATTTATTAATTTATATTTTTGTTTTTATTTATTTATTATTTATTATTTTTTATTTTTTTTTAATTTTTTTTATTATTTTTATTTATTTATTTTTTATTTATTTATTTTGACTCTTTGTTTAACTATTTGATAGATGGTTTGTTATAATTAAATCATATGAATAAGAATTAATTATATTTATTAATTAATAATAATAATTAATTATTATATAATTTAATCAAAAATTTACAAAAATTTACATATATACACCACGATTTGTTAAATTACTTACCATTATATTAATATATTAAAGGTTTTATAAATAAATAAAATAATAATAATAAATAAAATTAATAAAATTAAATAAATAATGGAATATTTACTTTTTCAAAGTCAAACTAGCCATTATCCTAACGGCTAGTTGAGTCATCTCTACATCTATTTATACTTAATGTCTGGATCTGATCTCTCACATAGTCCTGATGATGAACCATACTGGTTGGTTTGAAACGCATCGACCTCATTCTTTTGCATGTGATTATTACCGAAAGAATTTCTACTAATTTATATTATGGATCACAGAAGCTTAGATTCCAAAAAAACTCTCACACTAGTCACCATTGATGGATCTGGGCATTCCTTTAAGGTTAATGGCCATCGAGTTTGATTATATTGTAAGCTGCTTACCCGTGAATCCTTTTGCCAGCAGTTAAGGGAAGACTCCACCATTGAAATTCTTGCTGAAGGGGAGAATCCCTCTCCCGCGCCAGTTTGATAAATTGGTTTTTTTAATTTTTGTACATAATGCATTCTTTTTTTTCTGTTTTTAGTTTCTGTTTTTGAAATTCGTTTCCTTGTTAATACTTCTTTATTTCGTTTGAATTTAGTTTCTTTATAAACGAAAAATAATAAAAATTCTATGTTTTTTTCGCGTTGCTGTTCCTTTCTAACGAAACAATACTTCTACTGTTCCTCTTGAAAGGAACAACAGTTTCGCAGAGTGTTTTTACTGTTCCTTTCAAAAGGAACATCACCTTTGTAGGATATTTTTTGCCGTTCCTTTCGAATGGAACAACAGTTTCGTGCAGTGTTTTTGTTGTTCCTTTCAAACGGAACAGCATGTCCGCAGAGCATTTCCTTGTTGTTCCTTTTGAAAGGAACAATAGTTTCGCAAATTATCTTTGCTGTGAATATCAAACGAAATGCATAAAATTCCTTAAGTTCTATCCCCGAACCATCACACATGAAAAATATTATAAATCGGTCATATTACTTTAATGTGGTAAATAGCGCAATTACATTAATCTTTTGCTATCCCTTCACCTCATACTTGAATTATCACAACGCGATTCCCTCATTATTTTGTACGCATCGATTTCATTAATTACTTAATTTGATTGACATTATCATGATTGCGCCTGTTTTTTCACTGCCATCCTATTGCTGTTCCACACATTCCACCTTAATCGACGGTCGAGGTCGACCTTTCATTCGTTTGGGGGGCGGAAATATCTGCATGCAGATCAGATACCCAAAATTTCTTCACCTGTATCTCTGCAATAGATTTTTATGAATTAAAACCCTTGCATTTTCAGAAAATAACGAATTTTAGCGAACTGTGCACTATGCTGTTCCATTAAGGTTACTGTGTGTTGAGAACAATTAACGAAGAACATAAATGGGCGGACGTTCAATTCGCAGCGAACCTCAGACGTTGGTTGTCTCTGATGCTACACGAGAAATATTAAACAAACTGGGATGGATTACATACTTTATGAGAATGCAGCAACCCAATGAAGCAGTGGCTACTGAATTCTTGTTAAATCTGCAGGAAGGTTCCTCCACAGTCAGAGGAAGGCAGATAGCGGTGACCGATGAGATAATTGCAGAAGTATCCGGCATCTCCGCACAGGGAACTGTCTGGACTCAGAAGAAAATCAGAATTCGGGAGGCCATGCAAATCTTTCAAGATGAAGGACAGAGGCTAATAGTCAAAGGGAGAGGAGTACACCCGGCGTCGCTAGGCGAACCATGGACAGAATTAGCCAGGATCGTGTAGGCTTACATAACATGCGACGGTAGAAAAGACGTGGTAAGACCTCGCCATCTTAAGCTGTTAGATGTGCTAAAACAAAAATGCACTATCAATTTACCTGCATTCTTAAACTCTTTATTGCATGATATTGCTCGTGGAATTAGAAAAGCACAACATGTAGACACGGTGGTCAGCCACCATTGCTTGATTCGGCTAATAGTAAGTTACAGCCTCGCCCAGCAGCAAACCAGCTGGGAAGAGCTAATTTTTTCTATTGAAGGAGGGATGGCTTTACCCACTCCAAGACGGAAAAGGATGGCCAGCTCAATAGCCGGGCCCTCCACTTACAGACAATCCTCCTGATTAAAACAAAGCAAGAAAGTAATAGAGGAACTCCCGAGCAGCAGTACTCAACCCCTACAATTAAACAGCTCAGATGAAGAGAAATTGGAGGGAAAAATTCAGTACTCAGATGAGGAGGAAGTGAGTCACCATACCAGTAGTGAAAAACAACCCGGTACAGAGGAAGAAGTTCGTTATTCGGATGAGGAAGAGGTAAGTTGCCATACTGATGGCGAAAAGAAATTAGAGGAGGAAGAAATACGTTATTCGAACGAAGAAGAGATCGAAGGAGATTCAGAGGAAGAATAAGTTGAAGGTGAAATACGGTATTCGGATGAGGAAGGTAGTTATCACACCTGTGATGCGAATAGCAGCAAAGAGGATGAAACAGAGCCTGTCAAAAATGTCAACACGAGCCCTCTGCAGGAAGACCAATTGGCCTAGATTTTGGCCAACATGAGCAATTACGCACGGTCTCTAGACCCCAACAGTGACATTAATCAAATGCCAGAATGCTCTGCCTTTGATAGGGGTGTAACTGATGAAACAACAAACCCTAGCGAAGCTAGGGTTGCTTCTACTAAGATGCACGAATAGGAGAATGCGCATGTTGAGCTAACATTTCGATCTAGAAACCCCCAGGAAACCACAGAGTTAACTGAGCAAATGATTCTTGAGGAATCTAATCAAGAGCATGAGACTATGGAAGAAGAACCCCAAGAAGAGGTGCAAGACGATTTCACTGAGGGCATGGCTCAAAGCCCTACTGAGAAATTAGGGTCAGATGAGCAAACTGTTGTCCCCTTAAGAAAGAAGAAGAGAACAAAGGAAGTAGAGAAGCTTCGCAGAGAAAGGAAAAAGCTTCATAATGTGATTGAGCAGCTTAGGCAAACCATTAGGATTTTAAAAATGAAGCAGACACCTAAGCGAACTCCTAAAAGATGAAACTTGGTCATCAAGCGAAGATCAAAAAAGAGAAGGGTCACTGATAATAGAAACCCTCAGGTAGAAGACGAAACGATACCAGAGCCTACTTATGAGGACTAGGAGCAGCAAACAGCCGTCCCAACATCAGCTGTTCCAGAAGAAGAAATGGTACGAGAGCCTACTTATGATTTCTGGGAGCAGCAAATAGTCGTCCCAACATCAGCTGTTCCAGAAGAACCAGTTTTGAATGAAAACAACCAATCAAGCAGTCAACAAACCTTTAGTGATTCAGAATTAGTTAGACTGCAAGAATAACTGGCACAGGTTTGAATGGAGAGACAAAAACTGGAAGAAGATACTATCCCAAGGAGGAAATACCAAGAATTACAGCAGCAAATGAAAATTTTTCATGAGGCAGAAGCTGAAGCCCATGAAAAACGTCGAGAAGTAGAGATAAGAGCTGATAAGGTAAGAAACCAATTAAAATTAACACGAAAACCAATGGACATTCTCTGCTCATTATATACTGATGTCTTAGCTTGTAGGTGCCCTGCCAAAAATTATGCTTTGTTTCTGTTAGAAAGGTATTTGCAATTAAAAATCAAGGCAGTTAGGGCTGGCAAATCAATAGAGTTAAGAACTGTAGACGACTTGATATCTTGCTGCAAGCTTTACGGGGACAAAGTACAGCGCCTGTTGTGTGAGTTTTATTTGCATAATTTAATTCTTGAAAATGACTGTGAATCAAATCCTAGCCCTTTTATTGGAGATGTACAGTTTCAGGCCTTCATTTCTTTTGCCGTAAATCAATTAAATTGGCTTAAAGCCTATAATGCCTTTGCAAGGCAGGAGAATGCATTGGATCTATGGGTCAGAAGTGAACCTCAGGACCCACGTCAATTATGGGCTAGGCAGAAAAGTCTAATGACAAGGAAAGGTGTTACCCAAGCTCTGGGGCCTGTTCATAAGTCGATCATTTTGAAAGGAATGGACTATTTTTCATCTATTAGGGACCAGGCCTATGTAGCAGCCAAGATCCGGTGGAGAACCTCGAGTCAAAACGTACAAAGTAGGGAGCCATTCAATTATAGGAACTTTGGGCTAGCTGTAGATCGTTTCATTGCCTATGGCCATCTTTTCTTGAAAGAAGGGCCATTTTGGTTAGGGTGTAGGTTCTGCAGCCCCATTGTTTGGTACCCTGCTTTAGATTACAAAGCTATCTATGAGCTTCCCGAGGGACAGGCAGGACATATTCTCGAAGAGTTAGCTGCACATCATGTTTTTAGACCCTTTAATGACAAACCTTCTCCAACTTACTCTTTGACGACTCTCCATGTAAATTATAGTTTTCATGAGGACATGAAAAAGGAAGAGCAGGGGGGTATGTTGGCCATTGAAAGAGGTATGAAATTCTTATGTATTTGCTCATTCTTTCACCATAAACATACTTCAGTTTGTCTTGAAAAGGTAATCTATCATGATAGTTGTAATTAATTTGGAAAGGTTTACATTGAGACTAAAAAGGATAACTAAAGATTGTTTTTATTGTCAAATCAGGAATTCAAAGAGGTGAGGAGCTGTATCAAAGCCGTGGCTAAAAACAGTCTGACTCCTACTCCATTTGCGATGAACCATAGTCAGCTGAAGCCAAGAAGATCTGAACAGATTGCCCAAAAAGGGCAAGAGACAGCTCGGCTCTAAACAAAGAAAACAGAACTGTGATAACACAAAGGAGGTGCGAATCCCTCAGGAACGGAAGATCCTGAGGGATCGCTGCATAAACTGATCGTCTTTCTTGATTTGTCCATCCAAGGATCGAATATAAAGGCATCGATCTTTAGTGATAGATGACGGTGAACTATTTTTGTAAAAGACTTATATATTTCCTTTGCAATTAAATTCTCGACTCTCTGTCGTGAGAGAACGCTGTCTGTAATGTTCTTTTGATTAATATAAAATCACCAGTTTCATCTATCCTTTAGAATTCTGAGGTAGACCCAGCGGTACTTCACTATGCTGTTGTATTATTAATCTTGGTTTGTTAATGCGCAATGTGTGTTTAAGATTTATTTGCATTACAGAGTTGTTTCATTAATTGATTGAAGTAAATGCTGATCCATTGCTATTTCATTTATCAAACTTATTATTATTTATGAGTGGTGCTGTTCTGTAATTACAGTGAGTTGCTGTTCCATTCATTTATGGATTGCTATTAGATTACAATTGGACTGTTGACAGGTTTAGAATATCGAGTTGTTTGAATTGCGATTGAATCGTAGTTGCTGTTTCTTTTGAAGAATTGTAATTGATGTTTCTTTTATGCTGTTGTTCCTTTTGGATTTCATTTCCTTTGAGTTGTTTCCACTTGCTTAGAGATCTATAAACTGTAGAGGGCAGAGCTAATCGTTCCAGGAGCTTCATCAAACCTTTGACATGTATGGTTATTGAAATGTGTATAAGAGGATAAATTAACTTATAATGAAATATGATGAATCATTAGAGGATTTTATGGATAATTTTCTTCACCTTTTCTACGAATTTTCCAAGGAAGATGTGGATTGGGATTTTATGAATGAAAATTTTCAATATTTAGTTCAAATTTCCTTAGAACCATATGAAAATGAATCTTATATGAGTCTCCCAAATTTTCTTAGTCGTGGGGCAATTAAAATTTCAAAGGATGAACCTACTCTCCTTTTTTTTCCTTCTCTTCCTCCTTTTCCATCACCATATAAAGTAGTCTCATGTACTGGTAGTGAAGTTGGAAAACTTGAGAATCGAACCATTGATCCACTTATCCTATCTTTATTTCCTCCCCATGGACAAGATCGTATCTAGGGAAAATTTAAATGTTCTAATAAATCCATGGAGCCTTAACTGAAGATTGATGTGCATAATTCAAAACTTGAATCCGATCTAATAGAAAGTATTTCTTATATAAGGGTTACCTTTCATCCTCTACAATTTACACCACATGACCCTATGTACCTTGATTCGATCAACCTACTCCAATTGTAGTTTCTCTAGATACTTTTAACTCCCAATTAGTTGGTTTACATGGAAATCAGGTACAAGATGGTTACATTTCACAGATAAAGGAACAAAAGGATGAAGACGCTTTTAATCTCTCTTCTTTTTTCAAATTCCTGTATGTCAAAATGATGTTTCTACATTATTTTTTGGTAAAGAATCTCAACATCTTGATATTAGTCAAGTGGGATTCAATTCATTAATCAAGATGAAGGCTTGGAAAACCATCACCCTAACACCAATGATTCCACTAATATGCATGGTGATGAGTTCCCAAGTACATTATATGATCTCTTATTTCCATAATAAGACTTGGATTTTGAAAGCTTTGACCCTGAATTTGATTTGGTTAGAATGGTGGTATCTATCTCTAAACATAGAGAGATGGCAGTTATGTGCATTCACAATTGATATTAAAAGAGGCTAAAGGAATGTCATTTTAACATAAATAAAGAACCTTATAGGTCTAAAACCCTAATCCCAAAAGATCAAACAGCAAAAGGTTTGTGGATATTGAGGTGGTTAGTTGGTACATCAACTTCCTGAGGGTACAAATTTTGCATACAATATTTGTTTAGGGTGCATAGTAGCTCGGTAGAAAGAACTATTAAAGGAATAAAAATTTTTGTCCAGGAATAGGGCATGTTATGGCAACTCTTGGCCTCTCAAATTGCCAAAAAACATCATTTAGGACCTCGAAAAGGCGCTGTGATTTTGGGACCCATAAATTATAGAAAAAACTGCCAAGAAAATATATAACCATTGAGACAATGGAAGAGGTGGGTGGCAACTGATATCCACCTAGATCACCATTGTCTATAATGAGATTTTACTTTGTTATCTATGTTAAAGTTTAATGGAAATTTTCATTTTAAGTTTGCACTAGACATGTAGAAAATGTATTTGAAGCATTATATAAATTTAAAACTCGATCCTTATAATGTTCACAAGCATACTCTTTGCTTGTTCCTTAGGTTTAATGCTTCACTTTGGCTTCTTCCTTCAAATTTATTATAACTTAATAAATTTAATTCATATTGCATTGAGAGATGCATTTTATAGTTTATATATGAGAGAGATGTAATGTGATGATGATTTAAAATTAACAAGTTCGTCGTTCAGCTGCGCCCGACCCGACCTGCGGTGCGGCGTGCACGACTACGACCCGACTCGACCAACGCTCGGTTCATCTTCGTTTCTGCGCCCAACGAGTTGTTGGAAACTCATGTGCTACCCTTAACTTCTTGGTTGTTCATCCTTGTTGCTTTTTCGAACTTGGTTGCTTCACTCTCCACTCAGATCATCAAACATGCGGAAATAAAACAAGCGATAACACATCAATTCATCATACACATTAACATGGTATGTATGGGGAAAGCTTATTGCTGAAAACCCCGCAGCTATTGTGTATATTATAATGGAGAAAACATGTAACAAGTCAGTACAATACTCCTCACAAGTACTCAGTACTATCTCAGTATGATGGTACCTGATGTCGATGTGTTTGGATCTATCATGAAATACTAGATTAGTCGAGAGTTTAATGCAACTCTGGTTATCACAGTAAATCACTGTAGGCTCCAAATGCAACCCGAACAATCCAACGAGGATCTTCCTCATCCAAATAGCCTTGCATGCAGCCAAGCTAGCTGCCATGTACTCGGCCTCTGCTGAATTGAGTGCCACGGATCTCTGCTTCCTGCTGTACCAGGAAACTGCTGTCGACCCAATGCTGAAAACTCCTCCGGATGTGCTCTTCCGGTCCGTTGGACTCCCTGCCCAATCTGCATCAGTGAAGCCAGAAAGCTTCGCTCCATCCTCCTGTCTGTACCATAGACCATATCCCGATGTGCCTCTGATATAGCGCAATACATGCTTGCCCGCCTTCCAAAAGAGCTTGGTAGGCTTAACCATGGCTTGCGAAAGCTGGTTAAGACATAGTCTAAAAACAGACTTTGCGCCAGAATTTGCCTGCGGGCCCACTTAGTGAAGGCGACTTCATTTCACTAAGCTCCATCGTCTTGCTGCATTTTCAACACTCCCTCTCAGCAAGATATGGATTATCTGCAACCCCTATCCTGCCTCTGTGGAATTCGAACTTGCTCCTGGTGAGCGCCTTCGTGAGGATGTCGGCATCCTGATCCTCCGTGGGAACATATGAAAGCATCATGATTCTCCGCTGAACACAATCTCTGATATGATGGTACCTGATGTCGATGTGTTTGGACCTATCATGAAATAATGGATTAGCCGAGAGTTTAATGCAACTCTGGTTATCACAGTAGATCACTGTAGGCTCCAAATGCAACCTGAACAATCCTGCGAGGATCTTCCTCATCCAAATAGCCTCACATGCAGCCAAGCTAGCTCCCATGTACTCGGCCTCTGCTGAACTGAGTGCCACGGATCTCTGCTTCCTGCTGTACTAGGAAACTGCTATCGACCCAATGCTGAAAACTCCTCCAGAAGTGCTCTTCCGGTCCGTTGGGCTCCCTGCCCAATCTGCATCAGTGAAGCCAGAAAGCTTCGCTCCATCCTCCTGTATGTACCATAGACCATATCCCGATGTGCCTCTAATATAGCGCAATACATGCTTGCCTGCCTTCCAAAAGAGCTTGGTAGGCTTAACCATAGCTTGCGAAAGCTGGTTAACTGCATAGCATATATCGGGTCGTGTATTGACCGGATACATAAGCGACCCCACCAACTGTCGATAGACAGTGGCATCCACTACCTCCGCTGAAGTAGCATCCTCCTTCCTCCAACCACCAGGAAGAGGAGTGTCAACAGGCTTGCGGCCTTGCATGTTGAACCTCTCCAGAATCTCCCGGGCATACTTGCCCTGAGAAACAAACAGTCCTCCACTGCGCTGCCAAATCTCCAATCCCAGGAAATAATGAAGGATGCCCAGGTCCTTCATCTCAAACTCTCGTGCAAGATCCTCCTTGCATGAAAGTATCAACTGCTCATCGCCAGTCAAAATAAGATCATCTACATACAGTACAATGATCAACAGCTTCCCCTCCACCACAATCTGGTACAGGTTTGGATCCGCCTCACTCTTGGAGAATCCAAGCCCGGTGAAGTAGCTGTCTATCCGAGTGTACCAAGCACGAGGTGCTTGCTTCAGCCCGTACAGTGCTCTCTTGAGTCGGCACACATGCGAATCACTGCTGAAGATCTCGAAACCTTCAGGCTGCTCTATGTACACCTCCTCCTCAATGACTCCGTTGAGGAACGCAGTCTTCACATCCATCTGATGGATGTGCCATCCCATCTGCGCTGAGAGAGCAAGGATCGTCCGTGTGGAAGAGTACCTTGCGACAGGTGCAAAGGTCTCCCCATAATTGATCCCCTCGATCTGTGAGAAGCCACGGGCGACAAATCTCGCCTTGTACTTCTCCACACTCCTGTCAGCCGCCTGCTTCACTTTGTAGATCCATCGCGAACCCACCACTGATTTCCCCTCCGGTCTTGGGACAATCTCCCATGCACTGTTTCTGACGATTGAATCATATTCTTCGATCATGGCATCTACCCATGCGGGTTCCTCCATAGCTTCCTCAAAAGAGGATGGCTCCATCACGACACATTGACTCATAAGAGCCATGTATCCAGTGTACCGATCCGGTGACTGTCTCTGTCTGCGCTGTGCTGTAGGTGGTCCTACAACCTTCTATGCATCCCGAGCCAGTCGCTCAGCTTCTGTAGTGCGCATGCGCCCTCTGATGGTTGGCGCTGCCTGGGTGGTTTCTTCCACCTCCTGAACCTCCTCTTGTGGCTGATCCACATCCGGAAGCTCCTCCTTAGGAACTAACAGCTCCTCATCTGCATGCGAGTGTAGCTCCCTCTCAAGCGAACACTGCATGGCTTTCTCCTCCTGAAATTTTATATCCCGTCGCACAACAGTCTTGCGACTGTCTGGCACATACACTCGATAGTTATGAGGTGTATCAGTGTACCCCACAAATATTCCAACTTCAGCAGTTGGATCCGGCTTCCTTCTTGCATCCTTCGTCACATGCATGTAGACAGGAGATCCGAAAATCCGCAAATGGGAAATATCAGGCCTCTTGCCAGAATAAGCCTCCTCTGGTGTACTCATGCCAAGAACCTTGTGAGGACAACGGTTCTGCACATACACTGCTGTATTGCATGCCTCAGCCCACAAGTGAAGGGGTAGGCCCCGATCATGCAACATCGCCCGTGCAGCGCCCACGATCGTTCTGTTCTTCCGCTCAGCCACCCCGTTCTGCTGTGGGTTATGGGGTGCGATGAGCTCTCTCCGAATCCCTTCTGCGCTGCAGAACTCCTTGAATTCAGCCGAGATGAATTAACCACCATTATCACTCCTTAGAGCAATCACCTTCTTCCCCGACTCCTTCTCGACCAGTGCTTTAAACTCACAGAACTTCGCGAATGTATCACTCTTCTTCTGCATGAAGAAGATCCAGCACTTTCGAGAGAAATAATCAACAAAGATCACATAATACTTGTGCTTTGCTGTCGAAGCAACTGAGAAAGGACCACACACGTCTGTGTGAACTCTCTCAAGGATCGTCGTGGCGCGACTATCCTTCTCGTGAAAAGTGGCTTTCACATACTTCCCTAAAGTACACCCCTTGCACTGATCTGACTGCGCAAGAGTGCCCTTAGGAAGCCCAGTAGAAATCTGCTGCAGGATCTTCAAAGCTCCATGGTGAAGGTGGCCCAACCTCCTGTGCCACAGTTCACCCTCATCATCCCGGCTCACCACTTCTCCCGCCTTGCATGCCATTGTTGCGCAACCATCTACTTGCAACTGATAAAGGTTCTTGGTTCGAACCCCTATCTTCCGAGTCTCTCCAGTAGTCTTACTGCGCAGGAAGGCTTTTCCTTCGCTGAAGACCACATCATACCCCTTATCTTCCAACATCGCCACAGAGATCAAGTTATTCTTCAATCCAGGTACATGCATGACATCCTTCAACACGAAGGGTTTACCAGACTCCCTCTGAAAGGATATGGTACCGATACCAGTCGCACTGTATCTACCATCATCGCCCATCTCGATGTGCACACCCAAATCTTTGTCCTCCAGATCTGAGAACAAATCCCGATCTCCCGTCATATGAAATGACGCACCGCTATCCAAGAACCACACCGATCCCAACACACTTGAAACCAAGCATGCGATCAGTGAAAATTCAAGCTCAAACTGTGAAGCCAAAGCTTCTCCATCTGCAGATCTTCCCGCTTGCTTGTTCTTCTTCTTCTTTGGACAATTGGTAGCATAATGTCCGTGATCATGGCAGTGAAAACACTTCAATTTTGCCATATCCTGCTTCTTGCCCTTTTCACCAGAGTGAGAAGTTTTCTTACCCTTCCCCTTCTTTGCTTTGGCAACCAAAGCGCAGTTTTCTTCATCAGCTCCCTTTGATGAAGATCCATCTCGAGTAGTCCTCCTTATCTCCTCCTGCATGAGATCCGCCCAAAGGCGCTCCCATCCCGGCAGCTTCTCCAGACCATTGACACTATCTTGATATGAGTGCCAAGCCTTCGGAAGACCAAGGAGAGCCAGGTCGACCATGTCCTCGTCTTCGACAGTCACCCCCACACTTCCCAGCTCATCTCTGCATTGAGTGAACTTCGTGAGGTATTTGGCGATACTGTCGCCTTTCTCCATCTTGATGTTTCTGAGCTTATCTTTGAGCGCTAGCTTCCTTTGGTCGCTCTTACTCTGGAATAGATCCGTCAAAGCTTTCCACATTAAATATGGAGAAGCCTTTCCATGCAGGCTGGATACAATATGATCCTTGACGCCCTCCAACGGGATCCTTCGACATTTCGCCATCTTCTTTTGCCAGGCTTCGACTTCAGTAGGATCAGTGGGCTTTTGGACATCTGTATCTACGAACTCCTTCAGTCCATTATCTTCTAATACTGCCTCCATGCGATCCTTCCATGCAACATAATTCGAACTGCCTTCAAGAGCATATTCGAGTCGCAAACCATTGAAAGACATTTTCAACTCCGGCACCAAGAAAACAAAGCTGCTGCAAAATTCGAATTCCAACTCAAAGCTCAACCACTCTTGATCTGTGAGAACAAATTATTTCTAGCACAGAGATCGACTGCAGGGGCATTTACTGGATGTATCACCTTTCAAAGGAAAGGATGGATCCAGAGGCTACCTGGCCCGCATGCAGACTCTGTCTACTGAAATAAGTTTGTAATCACTGTGATGATCAATCTCTGCTTCAATAGCTCCGATACCATGTAGAAATTTGCTGAATAATGATTAATTATCCACCGAGACTATCATGATCACATACAATTCGAATTTATATGCAACACATAATCTCTTCCACTCAGATCATCAAACATGCGGAAATAAAACAAGCGATAGCACATCAATTCATCATACACATTAACACGGTATGTATGGGGAAAGCTTATAGCTGAAAACCCCGCAGCTATTGTGTATATTATAATGGAGAAATCATGTAACAAACTCAGTACAATACTCCTCACAAGTACTCATTACTATCTCATGAAGTTACACACAAACTAGCTCAGTTTTGAACAGGTTACTGGTTCAAAACTCACCGCCAATTGCCTTGCCTCTATTGCGCAATCCAGGCCTGTCTATATAGAGATCCAAGGTTCGAATCTCCTTGGCTTGACGGCGCAATCATCATGGGCAATTCCTCCAAGTGTGGTGCAAATCTCATGCACAACTGATGTCGCCACTGATAGCTAACTCCACCCTTTCATCTACCTCTTTCCCTGGTCTCCACTGAACTGATCATGCACTGTAGTGAACTGATGTGTTCTTGAGTTGAATAATGAGTTACTAATTAATGAATTAAATAATATTTAATTCACTCCACTCATAACTAATTGATTAGCTAGTTAAACTAATCTCAACTAGTTCAACTAGAATAAACAGAACACAACTCCACTAGCTGTCTCATTAGCTCCACCAAACACGCCTTTGAAGTCCTAGCGATAAACCATGCATGAAGCTCACGAGCCCTTAGGAATAATGTAATTCCTCTGTCAGATGCATGAGCCACTTCTGTAGCTCGAACTGAAGTGCTCCAAGAGAGTAAACTGAAGTTTAGAGTCCAAATATTATTAAGGGTAAATAATATTTGACTTCCCTATTTTTAGGATAGGTAGTCTAAAAATAGACTTTGACCTATAGGTCCAAAAATAGAGGTCCATATATTTTTACCAACATGACCAATACTCCAAGAATAACATACTGCAACCCCTGGACCATGCTCCATATGTCTAAAAATAGACATAGTCTAAAAATAGACTTTGCGCCAGAATTTGCCTGCGGGCCCACTTAGTGAAGGCGACTTCATTCACTAAGCTCCATCATCTTGCTGCATTCTCAACGGCTTTGAGCTCTCGTAGGGCTTGTTTGGCTATGGCTGAATGCTCCTTAATCTGTTTTATCTGGACATCGAGCTCCTCTGCTTGAGCATACAATTGGTCGAGTCCGTCCAGGTCTGTAGCCTCCTGAATCTATTTGGATAGTTGTTGTAGCTTTTCTAAAACTGGATGTGACTTCAAGGTGAGAGAGGTGGAGAATTCGTGTAGACCCTTCAGTAGGTCATACGCTTCCTTTGCTGCAGTATTCAAAATTTCCTGCATCTCGGCGATCTGTGTCTGTCGCTTTGGGATCTTCTCTGTGTAAATGACGACTGGGTCCGGTAGCACGGGCCTAGCCTCCAATGCTGCCCTCAGCTCCCTATTTTCTCTATTGAGATTCAAACAAGCCACACAGATGTGAATGAATCGCTCGACTACATCGTCCTCTGCCATGTCACTTGGTATCTGATTATTGTGGGCTGTCACCATGGGCCAGAGTTCCTGGAAGACCTTGGTCACCATGTCCAGTTGGCCCTGGAGTTGGATCTTCCCTATTCTCAGCTGTTCGTGATCTTCAGTAAGCATGATAATTTGTACCTGTTGTTGCTTGAACCTCTGCTAAAGTTTTGTGTGAAGCCCCTCGGCCTGCTGCACTGCCTTCTGAATGAAATTATACAATTGGGTCGTTCCCCAGGTTTGCACAATTTCGGCTCCGGAGATATCTTGATTCGGCTGTCGTTCTTGGAGCAGTTGACTACTTGTAATGGATCTTGCTAAGTGCTCTTGTGGTGACTGCGGTTGTGTTGGTTTCATCACTAGATCACTGGGGTTACCCATGCTTATATTGGGTTGGACTCACTGAAGTATCAGCCTTGCCTGCTGAAATTGATTCAGCTCTTCGGCTTGAGTTGTTATGTCTTCAGCAAAAGATGCGTCTTGACTTAAAAATTCCTGAAAAGAACCTATTCTAACTAGGGTTTAGCTAACCTCGGGTACTGCTACTGTACCTGAGTTAACCTCTGTCTCAGCATCTCCGTTTGTTTTAGTTTGCACCCTGATTGGGTCAGATATGGTGGTTGATGTGGAGGGTGTGCGAGATGGGTGACCTTTGGAAGTGAATGAGGCGGTGACTGATGGTTGGTGAGTGTGAGGAGGTGATATACGGAAATTTAGAAAAGAATAGGGGTTTATGGGGGGTAGCTCCTAAGTCGTCTAGGGCTCTGTTACATGCTCTTCTTTGATTGGGACCCCTGTGTCTATAAGTTGCGTTTGATCTTCCCCTGTCAGATCAATGACTTGGCTGGACATTGCGACTCTCACCTTCTTGGCCTTGGGTGTGGCTACGAGTGGCTTTGAGGCTTTAATTTTCCTGACGAGAGCTGTGGTTGCTACTGGTGGTGAATCAAACAAGTTCAATGGTAGGGTGGTGACTAGGGGGACTGGGATGGAAGAGGATGCAACATTTGCTGCCTAAAATTCTGTAAATGTAGGAAACACATAAGAATCACTAGTTAAGGTTTGGACCACCCGGTTAAAGCTTTGTACCTTGGTATTTAGATGCTCGATGATTGTAGTCAGTTGTAGCCGTGACATCCTAGCCATTGCTTCCTCTGATGTCTCCCTCGACAACGGATCTAGCAGCATGCCATCGAATGAGTAGATGTAGACTCCGCTTTTGATCTCCATTGCTACTCCGGGCCAGGAGGATACTTCTGCTTGAAAATCCCGCTCGTCCATTTGGAATTTCAATGGCCTCATCTTGAAGGTTGACTTGGGCACGCAGGCTGGCCGGATGTAAGTTTGCTTATGGTTAACCCCAAACCATATTTGCACCGCATAACTGTCTAGTAAGGTCCGTGGAATTCGTTGTTGGCTCATCGCGACATCCACCATCTGGCTATATGAGAATTTGAACACCTGCTTGTTCACCTCCTTCGAGCTGGGGTCCCCTAATATTTTCCAGGGTGTGAATTTCATTGCTAGTGGTTGGCCTGGCGCCACTTCCAGTGGTTGCGTTATTCCTAGAAATGTCCATTTCCACATGGCCAGCGCCATTACAAGGTATCCGTAGATGAATCCCGTGGCCCTCCTATAGTTTTCCTCGCATGCTTCGAACAACTTGATAAGCATAAACGAGCACCAGTTGGGCTGTGCCCCTTGGAGACAATGCTCCGTAACTGAGATAGTGTCTAGCATACATTCCCCTTTTATATAATGTCTCATTGTTTTGCTTGCAATCAAGTAGCACGCAAATTTGATCACTGGGTTGTTGATTAAGTCTATCTTAGCTCCTTTTCCCCCTCCCTTGGTGTCGTACTTCTTGTAGTAGTCCATGTCCCCTGCTTTCTTTGCTCTCTTAGACATCGTCTGGAAAGTTGTGGAGACATCTCTCCCTTCCTGTGACAACCCGGTCAATCTATGAATGTCTTCCACGTGAATTTGGATTTCTCTTCCCAGTTAGAGCGACCCATTGTGAATTCTTCTTAGTAGAAACTTGGTGCATTTCATTGCAGCCCCCGTAGTGCCGAACACTGGCAGGTTCTGTAGGTTCAGTATGGTGGATTGCTGAACACCTTTGAACTCTGGAATATACTCTTTGTGCTTGCTGTCCCACCTTTGTTGCATAATTATCCATGTAGACATGTTTCTTCATTGTTGGAAATTGGAAGGACTCTGTGAGGTCGGTATCAATCAACGAGGCACTGCCATATTTTCCTACCAAGGATTCCATCTTGTGAATCCTCTCATGGAGCTCATGCTCAACAACTGCTGGCACTGCCCTGGTCATCTTAGATCTTCTTTGATACACTTGTAGCGCTATTCCTCCTCTTTCATTATGAATCCATGCTTCTGGACTCCCTGTTCTTTCTCTAGTGACGTTTCCCTTGCTGCGTTTGCTGTTTCTGATTCTAACTCGGACTTCTTTGGAATTCTCGTGCTTTCCGTCATGCAGGTTATGTAAGTACCTGGCATGCATGAGGTTGATAAAACCCCATAAATAATTAATTTTCCCTGCCTTTCCCCGCGGCTATAATCGTGTGATTAGTTACCGAGCTGAGGTGGGTTCTGACAAAGTTGACTATGGTTTTGGGGTTTGGGTAGACGTGATGGGTGATGGTTATGGCTTATTATGGAAAATTTATTGCAGTATGGGTGATGCTAATTATGGCAATTATTCTTCAAATATCAGTAATCCTATGGACTGACATGGGTACTATGAGTAATGATGATGGAATGATGTTCGAAACGCTTTTCCTTCTGACGTGGCTGACACGTTGGACCTGATCCCCCCCAACCACAATCGGTTGCACTGCGGTCTCTGCAACGCAACACTGAAATTTTATTTTGCTACAAAATGTATTTATTTGGAATCCTATCTAAGCTCTTCTCGGGTGCGAGAGAGTTATTGACTCCATATATTTTAGCCTAATCTACCCTACTGACTTCTCTCGGTTGCGAGAGTTTATTTGAAATGAAATGTGAAAATTACTCGTGGTAGAGTTTCAGGCATGCGTCGTTCACCCATCCTGGCAGTATCTGGCCATCTATTTGTGCTAAGCGCACTGCTCCAGACTCTTTGATTTCGATTACGTGGTACGGTCCTAGCCAATGCATTTTTAGTTTCCCTAGAAACTTTTAGTACTTTCTGTCATATAGTAAAAATTTTCCACCAACCTTGAAAGTTTTGTGTTTGATATGGCGGTTGTGCCACACTTTTTGCCTTTCTTTTTGGACAGTTTGGTGGAATTCTACTAAAAACCTGTCTTCTTCCAGCGCTTGCAGTTCCTGTAATCTGTCCTTCAGGGAGTCTTCTTCTGATAGCTGGAGTGAGGTTGCGATTAGAAGGCTGGGTATGGAAAACTCTGCTGGTACTAAGGCCTCTCTGCCATACACGAGCTAGAAAGGAATTTGGTTATTGAGCCTCTTGACATTCATTCGATATGCCCATAGAGTTGCTGGTATATGTTCGTCCCAGTTGTCTCGTTGAGCGTTGCAGATTTTTGTTAATCCCTTTTCGAGGATTTTGTTGAATGCCTCTACCATGCCATTAGCTTGTGGGTGGTAGGGGCTGCTCCTGTGATGTTGTACCATGAAGATTTCGAGCAGGGATTTAATGGTGGCATTAATGAAATGCGTACCCTAATCACTTGTCAGACTTTTCGGGCAGCCAAATCGGCTGATTATGTTTTCAAATATGAACTGTGCTGCTGTGTTGGCTGTGAAATCCTTCACCGGCATTGTCTCTGCCCATATTGTCAAGTAGTCTGTTGCAATCAGGCCTATAAAATCAACTGCCCATTTCTTGAATAGTTGTAGTGCTTTTAATGGGTGTAGTGGAAGCTTGTCCCTATGCGATGGACTTCCTGTCCTTTGGAAAACATCACATTTATTTACGAACGCCTTACTGTCAATGTGTACCATCGGCCACCATAAGCCTGCCTATATTACTTTTCTAGCTGTCGGTTTAGCTCCTACGTGTCCTCCCGCAACTCCAGAGTGGCACTCCCATAGTACGACCTCCCTCTCGTGGTCTAGGACACATCTTCGTAAGATTTGGTCCAGCCCCATTTTGTACAAATGTCCTGCGATGAGCTGGTACTCTGCGGCTCAGACTACTAGGTGTCTCTTTTTTACTGCGGTATATTCCTTTGGGCACTGTCTTGTTGTTAGCTAGGTTGCAATCTGATCGAGGTATTCTGGGATGGCTTCTACTCTGAAAAGATCAGTGTCCGACAGCTGATCATCCAGAGATCCTTCGTTTTCTCTAGTTTCGAGCCTTGACAGGTGTTCTGGTCCCATGTTCAGCCGCCCAGGTTTGACTATCACCTCGAAGGTGAATTCTTGAAAGAGTAGGAGCCATCTGCATATCCTTCCTTCCAAGGCCGGTTTGTTCACTAGATACTTCAGAGCTGAATGGTCTGTAAAAAACTTGAACATTCCTCCTAACAGGTAGTGGCGAAACTTTTGGAGGGGGTACACCATTGCTAATGCTTCCCTTTCTATCGTGGTGTAGCTCCGTTCCGCTATTGATAGTTTCCGACTTGCAAAGTACATTAGGTGATCAACTATAGAGTCCCTTGGTTGGGCTAGAACCGCTCTGAGTGTGACCCTTGAACCATTAATTTGGACATGAAATTTCCTGTCCCAATCCGGATGAACCAATATTGGTGCACTTGCCAATTTTTCCTTCAAGGTGTCTAGGGCTGTTGCGCAACTATTTGTCCAATTGAATTGTTCCGATTTCCAAAACAACTTCTCCAATGTGGTTGTTATCTTCGCGTAGTTACAGATGAATCACCTGTAATAACCTGTATGGCCTAACAGTGACCTCAATTGTTTCACAGTCTTTGGAGCTTCCATGTTGATTATCACTACTACCTTTTCCGAATCCACGCAGACTCCTTGTTTGCATACAACGTGTCCTAACAATGTTCCAAACGACACCGCAAAGATGCACTTCTTTAAGTTCAATGAGATCTGTAGTTGTCCACACCTATCAAACATAATTCTCAGTAGCGTGGCATGGTATTTTAACAGGCTGTAGACGGTTCAGTCATCCATATAAACCTCTAGGAATTTGTGGATGTAGTCGCAGAATGCTACTATGATAATGCGCAAAAATACTGCTGGCACATTCTTCAAACCGAATGGCATTATGTGGTATGAAAAGGAGCCCCATTCTTCAACAGAGACTCAGATTTCCACCTTATTCTTTTTTCTTTGTATAACTATGGGACTTACCCATTTTGCTTCCTCCACTGGGAATATCAACCCTGCCTTTAGCATTTTGTCGATTTCCGCTTTAACCTTTTCCTTTACCCTTGGATTCAACCGATAAGGTCTGTGTTTGATTGGTCTTGCATTAGGCTTCAATGTTATACACATTTCACCCAGGTCCCCTTTGATTCCTTTCAAGTCAGCTACAGATGACGGGAACAAGTCCTCATATTCCTGTAATAGACTGGATATTTCCTTGGTCATCTCAACATCTCATTAGTCCCCGATTGATGCTAGTTTGGGCTTCTCTTTGGTCCCAATATTCATTTTCTTGGTTTTGAGGGGGAGCAAATGAATTCCCTCGGTTGTCGGGTCCTCTTGATATCCCGCTTTCTCTTTGTTTCTTCAAAGTAGAGATGTCTAAGTCCCTCTAGATTATCATTGTCCATCTCACTATCTATCTTCTTACATGTTACTGCATGCCCGATGCTTTGGTTCAGGAGTGGTTGCTCGTCCTCCTCTTGATTCTCTGGGAAGAACAATACCCTTTTAATGGCCTGTAACACTTGGGTGACTGTATTTGTATTTCCTTCAAATAAGAAGAATTATGTAAACGTCCTCATAACTTCTTGCCAAGTGCCAGTTCCCCTTTTCCTCTCCTCCATTAGGTACTAGGCTTGTGGAATTCTATCCAGGGATTGTATAAATTTGTGGACCCACAGCTCCTGCGGGTATCCTGTAGTGTTCCATTGATCTTCACACTCCTTCAAATGCTTTCTGGGATATGAATCCCCTTAAATTTTCAAGTGTATTGGGGTCCTTCTTCTCCCTTGAACCTGGCTTTCAGTGCTGCTACAACTCTGCCCCATCGTGACAGTGAGTTGCAGTGGTTTTTCCACCATCTTGTAGTCATGGATTGCAAGGCCACATCCATGAGCGGGACCCTTTGATCCTCTGGTACATTGTCTTCTGTTTTGATAATGAAAGTATTTACAGCGTTCATATTGGATAAAGTTGGGTAATCTCTTACCTAGGTCCCGATCCAATTGATTCTTATAATGGTGGCGCATCTCCTTGTGTTGGTCTCGTATCCCCCTTGTTGCCAGTCATCTCAAGCTATCTCTAAGTCCAAGTGTGAGCTTTGTATGCTCCTCTAGCTCACTGATCCTCTCGTCGTCGGGTTGATGTGATCTTCCCTTCTTCCTGTAGTCATTTGATAAAGATGGTCGAGAAGATGAGCATCTTATCTGTGATCGATAGACTCTGTGTATCGAGGACCTTGATACGGGTCGAGCGGCTAGGTGACTCTGACCTCTCTGTTCTCAAAGATCATCAGTTCCTTCTTTAAATCTATTATTGCATAGTTTTCAAAATCCCAGTCGATCCCCAGTAATGCTGGATAGGGATCTTTGTCTCCTATAATATCGATGACCTCAAAGTCCATGTACGTCTTTACTCCCGCAACGTCGACTTCGACCTCCTCCAGCCTGCTTATGGGCATAATGTAGTACTGGTTTTCCATACGGAGTTGAATTGGTGAGTATGTTAACCTTGGTTTCCCCAATGCTTCCCACATTTTTCTGGGTAAGATATTTACGTCGGACCCCAGATCAAGCATTGTGTCCTTAATTTGGAATCCCGCAACTTGAGTATTCACCCGGAACTCTTTGCCTGTCCTTCTCTTATTTCTCTTCACTCTTTGTATATATTTATGTGTCGTGCCAGATGATTCCCCTGGATCTGTGGTCTTCTGCACTACTCTTTCCAGGTTTTGTTTTAATTGTTCCAACATGGGTGCGTTGTTAACAATTTTTAGAAATAGATGGAACCATTCTTCAATTGTAGTACCTAAATTGGCTTGGTTGTCATCCCCTTCCTTCAGTTGTAGCATTTTGATTCCTTTTCTTCCCCCAAGCTGGGAAAATGCTTCTACTGCCTCTTGAAAAAATTACTTATGTTTTTCTAGCTTGAATGTTGGCTTTGGAGATGCTGGTCTTACCAGTTTTATCGGGTCCATATTTTGTGCATCTTCCCCGGTTCTTTTGCCTCCCCACATCACTATAGCTACGTTCTGCATGGCTTGAGCCTCGATTATTCTTGGCTCTGCATTTACCAGATTTGTTCCTCTTTGTCTAACCCTTTCTTCCCATCTTTTAATGAGCTCTAGGTAGTCTTTTGTTGCGTGTGTGTTAACCCTACACTGAGAGCACTAGGGTCTTCTAGGAAGTGGACATTCCCAAGCCACATGGCCCTCTTGGTCACAATTGTAGCATCGTACTGGTCCCCTTCCTCCCGCTTGGCCTCCTCTCATGCCTCCTCCTCATCCTCTAGGAGCCTCGTTCACTCTATATGAAGGCCTATCTAACCATTCCGCCAAAGCATCCAGAGCTCTACACTGCTCTGTGCTGTGTGTGGTAGATGCACAGAACTCACAGTATATGTTGTTCGGGACATTGGAGTACTTTTACAGTATGGGGCATAGGCGGGGTGAGTGACCCATGATTTTTCAGATCTTGCAATACTCAGTCATCGTTGGATTTTGTTGCATGGGGAACCCCATGTATGGGTGTTGCAGTGGATATAATCCATGGGTGTTTATTTGCACGACCCCTCCTGATGGTGGAGCTCCTAGCGCCCCTGTTCTTGGTGTTCCCACATTCTGGCCCCGCAATCGAGGACATTCGGTTACCACATGTCCTTCCATTAGACAATGTGTACACCATACATTTGGCTTCGCTGGATGCATGGGTTGAATTTCCTTTATTTTTTATGTCAGGCTAGCTATTTGATGTTGTAGTCCCAGTATGGAAGGGTCCTGAGCTGATGCCCCTCCTTTAAATTCTTGCAGGTATCCCGCCATGGCCTCTATCTTCATGGCTTGTTCTAATGAATCTTGCAACGTCTTGATATTTTGCTATGTCAGTGGGGTTATTGTCAACAGGAGAAGGGCCTTGACAAACCAATCCCTTTGGTGATTGGGATAGATCAGATAGCTGAGTTTTCCAATCGCATCCTTGAATCTCCTCATTAGATCCCATGCAGTTTCCCCTTCTCGCTGCTTGATCTCCCACATCTCTGATAAACCCTGCTGATCTGTTTGGGGTAATTTGAATTCCTTCACGAAATCTCTTTTTACATCGTCTAATGCTGGGTTTTGATCTCAAACCACTTTATAAACCAGCGTAGAGCTCTCTCCCGGAGACAAGTTTGAAATTCTACCAACTTACTTGTGTCTGGTGTTTGTCAAGCCCTCCATATGCCTTCACAGAGGTACCAGTGTTGTTCCACATCGTCTTTACCCCTCCCAAAAAACTCTAGGTATCGAGTAAACGAACCTGCCATGCTTCCTTGTGTGGGGTTTACTTGAAAAAATCCCCTTACTCCCAGTTGTGAAATGGTAGTACCAGTACTGTTGCTAGTGTGTATTACTGTTGTGGACTGAACGCTATTCGACTTACTTAATTCCCGTAACTTAACAAAAATTTCACCTAGTGGTTGATAGAGTACTAGGGGAAGGTCGGGACTAGAGCTACTTGAACTTTGGGGAATAGAGTTACCTGGGATTATGGGTGCCGACCCTTCTTGGAATAGCTACTCCATCACAACATGCAACTCCACATCGGGCGTCTCCTCGGGGCGTGCATCATTTATGTCATACTCCTTTCCCTTTTCTGCTTGGGCTGGGCTCCTATACACTTGCCACACTTCCATGGTGGTCCCCCCTATATCCTAGGAACTCGTCTGACCTTCCATTTTCTTCGTCGTCTGAGGCGCCTCTCCTTTTTCTCTCCTTTTCATTTCTTGTCTTTCCAATTCTTTCATAACCCTTTCTCGCCACTTCTCGACAAGTTGTGCCCTCCGTTGTGCTCATAGTTCCCTTAATCTACTGGAGGTCTCGACATCCATATCCCTATTCCCCCTTTTCAACTTACTCGTAGCATCTCTCCTTCAGTCCCTTCCCCCAGTACTGGAGGTTTAGGTCTCCATCTTAGATTTTTGGAACTCCATCAATCCTTCGTCCACCATCAAAGCCTTGATCCACAGGAGGATATCTCTCAACAGTTCTCCATGCAGCCCTTATCTGAATACGTCTTCCGCTTTCGAGGAAGACTGGTAGCATTCAGCTGCGAACTCCACTATGTATCCTTCCAAGGTAGATTTCACCCAGAAATCTACAGCTCGGGTCAAATCGATATCTAACTGGTGGAGTGCTACCAGATCTGAGTGCACCCACTTGCGACATTCCTTTCGTAAATCTCTCGGGACTGCCTTGGTTTGTAATCTCCGCAACTAGTTGTAGAGCTCCTTAGGAAACTTTCACTAGAAGATCTTGTAGATATCGCTGGTGGAATCAGAGAATAGAATCTGGTTCTTAACAGTCTTCTCTTTTTGTAGTCTCACTTCCGCTTGTTGAGCTATGAACTGGTCTAGATGGTCATCCCACCATTTCCGTATTTCTTTCTCGAAGATCCGTGATACCATTATCTAACTCCAGAATGAGATTTCAGGTCTCGGCAACGGAACCATTTGTTGGCAAGAAAAGAGGTCTCAGGGGGAGACCTAGGTTCAGAAAGGTGGCCAACAAGGGTTACTGCAGTAGATTAGCACAACGTCGGCATTTTCATTGTGCTCCGAGGAACAGAGAGTCTCACCCGAGGCGTGCCGCGACCTTAATAAGGTTGGGGTTGGATCACGTATCGATCAAGCATGGAAAATGCACAAACCATCCATAACTTAAGTACTTCGAATAAGTGTAAATACAAGAGAGATAACAATACTCATGAACTTGATCAGAATGATAACCAAAAATTGAAAATAGTCGTATGTCCCACTAACATAACATAAGACTGAACTTAGAACAACAGCCTTATATTAGAAAGTGTTGCATTAACAGCAAAAGACTATTACATCACTCCTCATATCGTGCCTGGAAGAACTGATTACAATCGCATTACAAGATACATAACAGAACAATGACAGAGAGAGAGAATAGAAAAACATGAATAGAGCTCTCCTACGGCTCCTGCTCCTTGATCCCTACTGAGCCAACCTCCTCTTTCTGCTTACCGGCTGCCTATTTTTTCCATCGCCAGTGCAACTGGCAGTCCTTCTTTCTTTTTCGCTCGGCTGTTTGCTTCTTTCCCTGATTGCTGGGAATCCCACTAATTGTCTTCTGTCGCTTCCCTTTGCCATCTGTACCTTCTTCCGTAACAATCGCACCACTTTCTCTTTAGTTCTTCACAACCGTGACAGCTCTCTGTCTACCATGGTTGTGCTCCGCCACCTGTTCTCTGTAACACAAAACTGTTAAATTTCAAAACAAGGTCCCCAACAATAGAACTAGGGGAATTGGTTGTGAGGGTCCGGTGAGATACCTGTCTTCAGGAATTGGGGTGGCATGGAAGGCCTGAACATTGGCTTATGTGTTTATTCTATCTGCTTCTAGTGTTTCAGGTCCATTAGGAGGTTTGATGTCATCTGTCATCCGAGGTCGCCTGTCATTTGTTGTCTGTGTTATCTGGTGTCGTCTGTCATCCAGTGTTTGTCAAGATGAGTGGGAATGGTAGCTCTGTAGCTGAGAGCACAAGATCAGGTTCCTGGGGCCTTCATAAGCCTAGGACAGGGAGTGTTAGTGTCGATGGGCTTGGGGGATTGGCAACAACAAGATGAATTGTGAGGTTTGTGCCCTGGAACATGGTGAATTTAGAAACATAATTGTTGTGTTGCAAATGTGTGTGCACGAGCACCACAAGGATGCCATTGAGATCGAAGAGTGTCATCTGGAGGAAAAAGAGAAAATCTGAAGGTTGGAAGACAAAGTTGAAGCCCTCAGGCAGGAGATCAACGAGCTAAAGCTAAAGTTGGCAGACAGCTGCAAGTAGGAGGATGAGGTGCCAAAGCCATTGGCACTCAATGCTCCATCTCCAATGGAGGAACATACACCGCTTCTTCTCTCTCTATTTTTTGTAATATGTCCAAACATACATGTATATATTTCCTATCACAGTTCTGTAATGTTTTTAGTAGCATGCAAGTAGTGATGAATTTTGATAATGGGATGGCTGGAAGAAAAACTCAAATAATAGTTAGCCCAAATGTAACATCTACAACCAAGGAAAGACTCGGATTTTTGATGTAAAAATCCCGCATTTTGCACGTGAGAGGGCACACTTTGATATACAAAATCTATAGTAATGTTTACAGATTTTTGTGGGGTAGATTCTTATATTCTTAGACATCCAAACATGTCTACTATAGATAAATTTCCAACCACTCAATCTAAAAATATATACTCTTTATGGTAAAAAAAAAGTATTACTAAAATATAATTAAAAGAAGGAGATATACCCACACCCTTACTCATAAAAAGGAGGAAACCTAAGAATAAAGAGAGGGGTTCCAACAAAAACTTAAATTCCAACCATCATCTTTATTAAGCATATTGGACCATTTTTCAATTTCAATGGCCTCCCTCAACTTACGGTCATGGAAGTGATCAATCTTAACAATTACCTTAGAGTGCTCAATGCAAATGTGGTGATTATTTTTCTCTGCATGTTCCGCCAAGGCTAAGGAGTGAGTCCCTATAGTGTTTTATGTCGGTCGCATGCTCCTTAATCCTTTGATTAATGGAACTACTAGTTTCTCTAATGTAGGAGGTCCCACATGAGCAAAGGATCAAATACACACCTTTCATGTCTTTGGGATTCACCGGGTCTTTAATTGATCTTAGGGAGATACAAATTGTGTTCAAGGGTATGAAGGTGGAAGAAACATAATTCTTCCTAAGAACTCGAGCAATCTTGTTAGTAGTTCCTTGTATAAAGGGAAGTAGAACATTGGAAGCCACTTCTCTAGGTTATCTCTTACTCTTTAGACCTTTGCTAGTCTTTTGAAAATCTTTGATACCTTGGGATTTTTTATAACAATTCATCTCAAAAACATTAAGAAGATGGGTATTTTCACCCATCACATCATGTTCATCAAAAACTCGTAAAGTACAAGTAGTCAGAGTGTTTAGAACCCCCATCTTTTGGGCAGGATAGTGATGGGAGTCTTCATGAAGATATTATTCTAGTCTCATAAGATAAGACTTTAGTCTAGTCTGTTGCTTGGTATATTTGGTGTTATGGTTTCTAGTATGGTGACATTTATTTGAAGCTCAACCTTACCCAAGGTTTTTTATCTACTGAATTGCTTCTCAATTCTTACACCCTTTGTTGACTTAATTTATCTTGACCTCCCTTCACTTCTTGTTTTAATCTTCTTCCCAACATCCCTTATCTTTATAATGTTGTCTTTAGTTTGTTAACCCTTAATCTTTGCTATTCATGTTGTTTTTGTCATGCTTCATGCCTCGACAATGCACACGCAGTTTCCACGTCATGGCCCCCAAGGTAGACCATGAGCCTAGTCCTAGGCACACAAGGTTGTGCCCATCTATCATTCAGCTACCCGTCGTGATATTGAGGTTGAGATTCGCCATGTCGAGACCCTCTCACTGGATGACCACCAAGCTTTCTTAGAATCTCAAATCCTAGAGGAGGTAGCTAAGAGGGTTCTTGGTCTTGGTCACACTAGGGGAATAAGGAAACAATACTTAAACCCCATCACCCTTCATTGGGAGATGAAAACCCTTCTAGGGAAGGTCTGGAAAAACACGAGGAGCATAATGACATTATCTTTGTTTTGAATGACATCATTTATTATCATATTTACTAACATTCATGTCTCGAGAGCTTGAATGGTGAGATAGCCCACTTGGAGAGCCATCTCAAGTGTGATGTCAAGCCTTCAAATCCTCAAGAGTGTAGTGCCCAAGATCGACCTCTAATGACTTCTTCAAATTTATCTTTTATTATACCTTATTTTAGTTGTTTTACATGCAATTTAATCACTAATAACCTTATTTATTTACACTAATTGATTCTATTTTAAATAAATTCTCTATTTCCATTGTAACACATTAATACAACCTATGCAACAAATTAATACAACTTATGGTAACTTAAAACATACTCTTTAATAAATATGTTTTGATACTTTGAAATTTTGAAACAATACCCATACAAATTTAAAAAAGAAGAAAAAGACAGTTATCTAGCTTGATAATAATAATGTGGAGAAAGACAATTCATGACGGAAAATAAAAATGCCTTCAACAAGAAAACACTAAGCGACACACTAAAAGTTTAAACTTCTTTTTCTTTTCGATAGGGAAAATACATTTAAATGTTTTATGAAAATAAGTTAAAATTGTTTTCCTAATATTATCTCGAAAATAAAATAAATAAAGCCAAGTAACTTCTTTTTCTTTTCGATGTGGAAAATACATTTAAATGTTTTATGAAAATAAAGTTAAAATTGTTTTCTTAATATTATTGTCTTCAATGCAAAGGACCTGGCTCTGGCTCTGGCTCTGGTGGAGTCTGGGTCAGCTGATGGCATATAATAGTTTGATTGCTGTGTAGTTTTTTTTGGTTTCTTCTTTGAGTATGCTGAAGTTTTTAATTTTTTATATGTTAATAGAAAAATATTTTTTAAAAATGTAAAGATATTCAGTTTTATATAACTAGGATAGAAAGACTTAGTTGCAACCAACTAACCATCTTTGAATTGATTGTAGCTTGCTATTTTATTAATGAAAAATGATGGCACTACCAAGCTCCAAAAAGATATTATTTCGCAAATAAAATAAAATATAGCCCAGTTTTTTTTGCCAGCGCTGCCAAGGTATAAGAATAGAGGGGTGAATAAAAGAATTAGATTAAGTTAGGTCTGAATAAATGTAACAAAGCTCTGCCAGAGAAGATTTACATTGCATTGTTTTTCTATTTATTTTTAAGTACCAATGGCTTTGGGCATTGTCCATTGTACCACCACTGTACTTTGTCCATGTTCAACTCATTACTTTTATAAAGAAAGAATAAGACGTAACGTATTTCGCAATTCAAGAGAAACGGGTTGGAGCAGCCGGTGCAGAAGATGTGTGCGGGTGAGTAGACATTTGGCAAAGTGGGATGCCGGCTGCATGTAGACATTTTGGACGAGTGCCCAGAATGATGGATTCTAAAGTTTATTGTTATTATAAATGCTTTACCGAACAAAGCGCAATTCTCCATTCGATTGGCTTGAATTTAGGTGTTCGATCCTCGCATGCACCACCACCAGTTGCCAGCAAACCTTAACGCCATGGCTCATGGTTGGTGATTTAGAGTGGTGGATTTCAGCTGTCTCTGTTTCCGTATCTTGATATTGATCGAATTAGGGTTCAATGAACCTGCAAGTTGGCAGTGATGTTCCTTTCTCCTCATTTGTCAATGTTTTCACTGACATATGTACCTTCCCAGATCAGGCACTGTACACATTTTACAACGACGCAACTTCTCTGCCCTCAGTCAGTCTGGTTGTAAATATAGTTGACACCACACAGTGACCTTTTTAATAGGTGGTTTACTGTAAGAATTTGGTGGTTTTAGGTACATTCAAGAACAATAACTATCTGTTATTCCGAGGAATCAAAATAGATAATTACATTACATATAGATATACTATATAGACATGTTATGCTAAGCATTCTAAATTCTGAAAAATTAAAATAAATAATCACATTCTAAATTATGAAGAAACAAAATAGATAATCACATTACAAAGCAGAGCATAAGATTCAAACCTTAGTGAGAAAAAGACAACATATCATCAACCTTGACCCACCACACAAATTTAACTCCCTCCCTTAAGGCTTATACCAGATCAAGTAGCTTAAATTTATGTGATATTTGAATTATCCAACGTTAGTACCGCTTGTCAGCCAATGCTAAGGTACTGTAGATTCATGCTTGTCCAGTAAACTGCACCCTTGAGTTGAAATCTCATCCCAGTTTCAAAGTGGGGTTATGAAAATTTGACCAAAGCAAATATTAAATTGTTACTTCTTGTCCCGGAAACTGAACCCGTGAGTCTTTCAATAACGCAGTGACGAGGATTTTAACTCAAATAAATATTAAAATTGTTGCTGCGGGACGAAGGACGAGGTTGAAAATCATGCTGGTGTCAGTGATGGACGTGAGTTTTTCAATTTGGTACGATAACTTGGTTGGTTTTTCAGAGTTACCCAAGTTAGTTCAAGGTTAGGTTACTGCTCACATTTATGAGGTCTAAATTAGTTTTGATGGGTAGTTTAGTTGGTGGAAACTTTTGTCAGTTCAATTTTCATCCAACTCAACAATTAAGTCTATTAGGCATGTAGCAATGTTCAACAATCTCTCTTCAATGTCTCTTCAATGCTAGCCAGTTGAGTGAGTTTCGAACTAAAAACCTGTTGCTCTGATACACTTATTTGCAGTTAGACCAAAACCTAAAGACAAAATTAAGATCCACTAAAACAATTAATTCATGTCGCAAAATATAAAAGAGCATTGAACTCAATGTCCAACATATTCAACCCACTTATTTGCAGTTGGACCAACACCTAAAGACAAAATTAAGATCCACTAAAACGATTAATCCATATCGCAAAATATAGAGGAGCCTTGAACTCAATGTCCAACAGATTCAACCCAACAATTAGATCCACTGGGCATGAGGCCCACCTCACCTAGGGTGTTGCCAGGAAAAAGGATGAGCTCGAAATTCGGTGCATGCGACAAAACTACGTGGTTTTAGTCTAGTGGATGATATTGTACAGCATAAATTATACAGACTTTTGAAAAAAATAAAGAAATAATTTGGCGTAAAGAAAAACCAATCCACTTCCAAAATATTTTTTTTTTTCAGAGGACCACTTCCAAAATATTAATTTCCGCATAGAACTATCCATGTTGCTTTCAAACGATATAAGTTCATAAATGTTATACAATTTAAAAATAAAAAAATAAGAAATTTAGCGTCTTGTGTGTAACGTGAAGAGAAGCAATTCAACGTCCAAAATAATGTTTCTTGCATGTTACTTTCAAACGATATTAGGTGATAGATATGATATAGTGACATCTTTTAATATTAAAGAAAGGGCCGCAGATCTGTAAATATGCCTCGCGCACACTGAGAAATCATTTGTAAATGTCCTTTACACGCTGAAATAGTTTTCCATTAAATTAATGGATCTGGTAAATAGTTTGTTAATATCTTTTTTGTCCAGAGTGAACATATTTTTGTGTTAATGCAATGGATCGAGTAAATAGGTTGATCTTTGCAAAATCAAAGATAAAGTATACAATGTTTGAATTTAAACAAGACTTCCGCATTACAATAATGAATTTGGTAGCAATTAGATAGAGACTAAATAGATTATATAATGTTTAAATTCGGAATGAAGTTTAAGAATGGAAATGTCATTTAAAAATTTATGTATTAAAAATTACGATGTTTTTAAAATCAATTTAGTATTGTTTGTTTTTTTTCTCGATTTGTGGTTGTTTTTAGTATTGGTTGTTTATATGGTAGTAAAGAACCTTTCATCCGTACATATCTCCGGGGAACGATGAAAAAAACATTTTTAAATATGAGTTGTCAATATCGGTTTGATACATTGTTAATGCAATGGACTTAGTCAATAGATTGATTTTCGCAAGATCAAAGATAAAGTGTTCAGGGTCGGATTCAAACAAAAACTTAAGCATTATAATAATGAAATTAGTAATAAATGACTAGATAGATGAGATAGTGAACCTAGTAAAGGAAATTTAAGAATGAAAATGTTATAAAAAACTACATAAATATATAATATTAATATAATAATATAATATTTTATATATAATATAATACTATTATAATTAATATTTAGATCTAGATTTTATAATATTAAAATATATATGTTAAATATTATAAAAATAGTTAATAGTCATAGTGTTGTTGCTTAAGTTAAATTCTAAATGAATATATAAATCTTTGAATTGTGTGAACATTAATTTATAAATTAATTATTAATAAGATTTGATATATAAATCAATATAATAATTATTTTTTATTTCAATACACACTTATTGCTCAATATTAAAATATATATGTTAAATATTATAAAAATAGTTAATAATCATAGTGTTGTTGCTTAAGTTAAATTTTAAATGAATATATAAATCTTTGAATTGTGTGAACATTAATTTATAAATTAATTATTAATAAGATTTGATATATAAATCAATATAATAATTATTTTTTATTTCAATACACACTTATTGCTCAACCCCAACATTATGAAAATCCTAATCTTATAAAAAGTTATTTTTATTTTAAATATATGTGATTTCCCTTTTTAGAAAATGTATAGAAGAATATCTCCAATGAAAGTCTCTCATCTAAAGTGGCACTAAAACTCATGTCTTTCACCTTGCACTTTATGTTATTTGAAGGTTGGAAACTCCAACTACAATTCTCAAAGCCATAAAGAAACTTGAAAAATATTTTCTTTAGGAAGGTCTTAAAAAGGCAAGAAAATGGGTCTTTGTTTCCACGAATAAAGTATATATAGCTAAAGACCATAGAGACCTTGGAGTTGAGAACTTTAGACACTTAATAAGGTTATGGTAGGGAAAATTTGATGGAGATGGCTAAACAAGAAAGGGAAGTTATGTGGTAAATTTGAAGGAAAGACATGCAAGACATGTTAAGGAGTAAGATCATATATGAAGAGAGGGACATTAACCTAGTTTGTTGATATGTAATAACACTTGGATGAGAAAAGCTTTGGTGCAAAACTACTACTTCTGAGAAATCAAATCAAGGAACCTACTTAGTTAAAGAAGCTTACGACTTTCTTTTAATTTTGAGTTAGGTGGGCACAATGTTGTTGAAAGAGAATATATCTAGAAATAAATCTAAACTCTTAGGACATGGCCAAATTCTCCACCTTCCTCTCAAAAAGGAAGTACTAACTTGGGATAAGCTTCCAAGGAGAGGATGTGAAGGATCGGGCATTTGCTTCATGTGCAATCAAGAGGATAAATAGGTAGAAATTTTTTGAGATGATTGTGCTATTGCTTTCAAGTGAACATATATAAGAAATCATGACATTCCTAGAATCATAGAAGAGTGGTATTCCTCTCCCTTTGAAAACTAGACCTTAAACAAAACTTGATATCTTCTTTAGCATTTTCACTATGGGGTTTTTGTAAAGAACATAATTGATGTATATTGAAATTTGAAAAAATTGGAGGGGATAATATTATCAACAAAAAAATTTCAAAACAAAAAAGAAATTGTCCTTCTTTCTCCCACTTAGTCGAAAGAGAAAGTTATTTTGATGGGGAAAATGGAATTATTTATCTCTAGGATATTGAGTCTATGAAACTTTCAGAGAAGGTACCCTCTTGTATGCTTCAATTCAAATCCCTTGAAGTATGGTTTTCCATGTTTTTGGACTTTATAAAACTCAATTTTGATGATGCCTTGAAAGGTAATCTAGGCCCATTGAGACTAGGAGGATTTATTATGGATTCTTGTGGTCATATCATTAGGAAGATTGAATGACTTGAAACTGAAGGAGGACTTCCACTCTCCACCCAACCATAGGCCAATTGGACTGCAATATTTCTTGTAGTTGACCACCCTCGATCTAGATTTAGAGTTTAAGAAGTAAGTGCTCAAGGGAATTTATATCGATTCCAATCAATATGATCACACAATAATCCAAAGACCACCCTGTCTCAACCTTATTTATACAAAATTATAACCCATAATGTCTCCACATGTTCAACTAGGAATCTAGAGCACACTGGGTCTCCATCTACTAACCATGTAGATATCAGTAACACACAAATCTTCCCTCTACTAACCAAGAATCCATAACATATTGTGTTTCCACCTGCTCAAGCCTATAGGTCTTTAGAATACATAGGGTCTCCACCTAATTTATCTCTTCAACCACACTCCTCAACGTGCTTCAACTATTGCACCAATCCTTTTTCCAAACTTTCTTCTACCCCGCGAGGCCACTCGCAATTCCTGCATACCTAACCTAGCATATCTGCATCCAAAACACACAAGACATGCTTGGGATCCATTTCCAATAGAAACCATGCCTCTTTTGAGTGATCTCTCCTTGTATCTTTCTGACTGATCATTTCCTTGTATATTTAAATGATGAATCCTTTTCTTTCTCGTCGACTCCTTTCTTTCCTTCCCACCGACCCCCTCATTTCCTCTTATGTGTTTATCACACAAAAAAGCCCACAAGGAAAATAGGTGGTATGAGCTTTTCCTCCACTCAAGGATTCCCATACTCCACCTCCCTTCCTACCATGCATGCCATTAAAGCTACCTAGAAAAACTAGTGGCACTTAAATGAATAACCTGGGTTAACCAATTCTCAAGCAACTCCTCTCCACAAACTCTGAATATGTGTCCACTCCTCTTATCGCAGTCATTGTGTTTAAATTTCCACAATATTTACATGAATTACAAATCCATAATGATAATTAAAAGAGGGGTAGCTAGAAAGGGATGTTACATACCCCACCCCCATAGAGGAACAACATCCTCGATGTTATATACCTGAAAACAATTCAACCATGCTCTATACTAAAAAAAAAATTCACAATCATATTTAGATACACAAATTTGTACATTTACTTACACAGTAAAAAAATTAGGGCAAGATACCCTCATTTTCTCACTCATATCCAAAGTGGCCTCATCTAGTCCAAAGTGCCTCCACTTCATCTTGAGTTATTGGATTACTTAATTCTAGAGCACAATCTTCCTTTGATCCAAATTCATAGTGTCTTTGCCTGGAATTATCCTATAGATTCCATGTGTATCACAAACTAATAAACAACATTATTAGCATCATGTACATTCTTTCTAAGTAAATAAATATGGAAAATATCACACGCTTTCATTATGGGTGGAAAAGTGAATCTATATGCCACTAATGTTAGAAACTAGATCACTACTGAGAAGGGGGGGGGGGGGGGTGAATCAACACTACGGAAATTTTAAATTTTTTCACCATTTATAATATTTCAAACCATGCATGAGCTGAAACAAACAAACATAGATCATAGCATCAATAATAAACATGAAAAAATAAAATCAATCAACACATGAATACAAGTGTTTCTAGTGGAAAACCCATCTCGGGAAAAAAATCACCCTGATTCTACTGCGTTGCTCAATTATTTTATTATTTTGTCAAGAAAATCATACATGGATCAACTCACTCCCATGATCCTTGAATACTTGACTTCTTTCACAGTATGCTGGAATTATTAGACAAAAAATTGTTTCTCTCGGATCTACGGACCACCATCTGTTGAAGGCCACCATGATCAATGATCCTCTCCCGGTTACTCCTAAAATAAACAAACGACTCTACAGACTCTGATCTACTAGTCACCACCATGACCAATGAGCCTCACCTAGTTTTTTCTGAAATATCCAACCACTATTAGATGGAGAAATATCTTCCATATATTAAATCCACCAACTCACTGTATACTCAAAGCCTCCATGTCTTCACTACCTCCATGCTAGCCTCATTTCATCTATTTTAAAACTGGACTCTGAAAAATTGCTCAACATGTGCACTGCAACAACATAGCATCAAGGCTCAAATAAATTGCAGCTCTATTTTCCATTAAAAATCCAACACAAAAATCCACACCAGTTGGAAAATAATCTCCTCAACTCACTACATCAATCCATAACTCATCATCAAAAATTTTGCATAAACATGATGGTTGAAATATGCTTCAGCTCACTACTGCTACAACTGCAAACTGCTTAAAAAATTCTACATTAGATAACACATCCAATTTGCAGGCTCTTCTCCAAGCTGTCACTCACTCCATAAACACACTAGACAATCAACCATACTAACAATGATATTTCTCCAATAAATGGATGAACTCAAGTGCTCAACTCAATAATTACACAAAACTAAGTGAGAATGCATCCTTTTCACTTTTATCCTATTTGTATATCGCATCCTTCTTCACCATCTCCTGCATCGGATGAGATCTACATTGCTTATGCTGGAAAGGCTAGGCACCTTCCTTGATGGGAATCACGCCCTAGATTATTCGCGTGTCATAATTTTTGAGATCATCATATGTCCACACAAAAACATCTCAACTCTGCTTGAAAATGCAGATGAAGGGTTGCCACTCTTGAGGTGTGCAACAAGTACCGATATTGAAAAACATTGGATATTTTTTGAACCAAGATTAATCTATTCGTGTGACAGAGTTTAATTGTGAGTCTTCTCCTTCACTGGCCCTTTAAAACAGTTCTACAAGTTATACAACTTTTCAAGTGATAACATGCCCTTAGGCATGGGGTTTTCTTTGTTTTCTCAACCTGCATTATGTAGTCCTTTGTCTTTCTCATTCTCGTTGATGGATACATCCTTGAATGCCTCAGTGTTCACCATAAAGTCGAGTATCTGTTGGTCATAATAAAAAACACGAAAGTTAATGATATTATTAGGAGAATATTTCTTATAAATAATTTCCAAAAAAAACATCAATAAAGCGAGGAAAACATAACAGAAATATTTGCTAATGTATATGTAGCAGTGTTACATATTCTTGGAACAAAAACAATGTTGAAAGCTTGGAATTCCGAAATTAGATGTCATACATCTTGTTGATCAATTTTAATATTAGGTTACACACCGTGTATAGTGTTATGTACCTATTGTACGTCAATTTCAGAGTAACCTATTTCTTTGAGAACCCCAAATTTGAGGTTGATGGCTTTCTTCAGACCCGAGATGAGTGCTTCATATTATGTGATATTGTTAGTGCATTCAAATTCCTAGCGACACGAGATCAAATGCTTTCTCTGTTGTAAGTCTACTAAAACACAACCAGCTCTAGATCCCTCCTGATTTTTTGTCAAAATATAAAGTCCAAGAATTTGAAATATTAGAGCTATGTCCTACACTATTACTACCTATGTCTAATGTATAGAGGTGATTATCACCAGTTGGATTTCTAGGAAGAAGTTCCAATTTTTCATTTGGTGGGACCAACGAAGGCTGAGCTAGAAAACATTTGTGATCTACTTCCAGAAAGAAATTTCTAAAAATAACTTTTGTGAACCCCATTGGTTCATTTTTTTAATTCAAGTTGTGTCACATTACGCTTCATTTAGGGATCACTATCGCCTCAAATTTGATTATTTCCTCCCTTATATTGAAGCCATAAGTGAGACTAGTCCATCACAAAGTATCCTTGAAGTTTGTTGGACCAATATCTGCTTAGTATTAATCCATATGCTTATGGAATGTCCAAAACTACGATTTTTATACAATAGTGTACTCTATGATCAGATACAAATGGATAAGAACATTCTTGAGTTCACCTATAGCCTGCAAAAATTATTTGTCTAACTGTGTATTCCATGCATCAGTTTTGTCCTAGTGTACATTAATTTTTTTAGCAATCGACAATGGCATACCATTCATGGATGCACTGAAATCTACTAAAAAATTTCGAACATTATAATTGAAAATTTCAAATTTTAACATAAATGGCAGAAAGATAGTGTTAGAATTTAAATTTACAACATTTACAATAGATTCGAGGATATCGTGAGAGTTACTGGACATTTCCTGTGATGTGGATACATTAATAATTTAGAGTGTGTGATGAGAGTGCTTAGAGAATCATCTCCTGTTGACCCGTTATCCTTGTGATCTCGAAGAGTGAAATGTTAGGATGAGCTCTCTTCATGTCTTCAAAAATTTTGTGATCAGTGTTTACCATCACAATGGGTTTTCCTGACAAGTCAGGTGATACAACTTTATCCACTACAGTAGGAGTGGTGGACTTGTTTTTGTTGCTGTTGGAAGTGTTCTTTGTAGAAGGAGCACCTCTGGACTTGTTCTATGAATTTTGAGTTGGGTTAGAAGGTGGAAAAATTCTACACAACAATATCTTTGTAATCTCCTACTCAGAAACAAGTCCTTTGCTCCTCAGATTATAATGATTGGTTGACTGCTTGGGAGGAGATTCACTCATTTTCAGTTGATCAAGACTCTGTTTTTCAGCATTGTATGTGATACTAAACATGTTTACTGAATTTACAATACTTGAAATATCTTTGGTCGTGGCATGGTCACTTATTTCTTCATTCTTCTCAAACTGTTCTTTTGTTAATAAAGTGTCAATGAGGCTTGCCAGCATAATTTTCATATTGTGATTCCACTGTGGGCATGTATTCCCATAATTTTTCCCTTAATGGAAGTTACATAAATTATCCATGCCCAAAATTTCAATGTTGAAAATTGTGTTGGAACTCTGATCATATTTTGCATGTTGTGAGTTGTTGTTTATTTTGAAGAACGATGGCCTACAATATTTGATGCTAGTAGCTTATGCCTCGGTTGTTCGTCTCTTCAATTTTGAAATTTCATTCATGAGAAACTTTAGAGAATTGGTCAATATTTCCATGTCAAAAGAGTATTTTTCCTTTGTTCTGCTGGAAGAGGCTTTTTTTTCTTACCATCTTCCTTGGAGTCTTTGGAATCGTCATCATCTAATATGTCTCAAATAGATCATAATTTTTTTCTACAACAAGAGCTTTTGCAAAGTTCAAGGCCAATGTTTATTTAACAGTTCTCTTGACAAAAATGGAAATGTTATTCAGAAAGGCATATGTGTAATAATCTCTTGCGATATCATCATGAGGTTTCACAACAGTGGGAAACTTATTCAACAATCACATAAATCTCTAATTGAAATATTTGATTCTTTATTTTTTCCTCACTTTTAAATTCCCAAGTTATTTTAATAAAATGGCGGGAGTATTATCGTCAATTTTTTTTTTAAGAAATAACTTCTTAAACTCCCTCTAGTTTCATATTGAATTGGCTGGAAGACTGTTATACTATACAAATTCTCTACCTTCTAAGGTATACTCAAATATTCTGCGAGCGACATCGTCAAAAAGTACCTCAAGAATTCGTAGATGCATGTAGAACTCGTCTATATGATATTTGGATTTAGTCTTCTTGTTTAGATAAAAATTTGACAACAACCTTTTTGGATGTTTGGGCATCTTGTGAAGGTTAACTAGAAGAGTGAGTGGCCCTTTGGAAATCCTATCCAAATCTAGGTCAGCCATGACTTCATCTCTATCCTCCTCCTCTTCTTTTGGATATGAAGAAGCTTCTCCCTCACCATTAGGATCTTTAATATGATTAGGGTACTCCTCATTAGAAAATTGAAAAAATTCTCCTTCACTATCTAGATTCTCCTCAATAGGTGGAAGTTCCCCTAGTTTCTCTGTATTATCAACCGACTCTTCGAGGGTTGCAATAACAAAATATTCCACTGACGAAACAAGTACGCCACTATGAATTAATTCTTTCTTTACATGATTATGAGGAAAAATCATAGCGACATGGAGAAAACCATGAGATTTTGCAAACTAATGGGTAATGGGTCATATAGTCAGGAGTTGATCATAAGTAACCTCAAAGGATTGTCCCGAGCTATATTGAACAATTTATTCAATTTCAGAAGTATGAATGGGAGTGGAAATGGGAATTTTTCTTCCTTGCACGAAATTTTGTTTGTTAGGATGCAGAGAAATTTCAGCCATAAAAAGGTGGCTTCCCTCCTTCTAGCACCAGAATGTTGACAGTGTTGGATACCTCCAACATGCAAGGGGGTCTCCCTGATGAAAATTTCCAATTAGACTTCACGCCATTTGGTGTGGGATCAAGATATGACTTGGCTTCAATGTTCAACACGAGAGAGTAATGCACATTAAGAAAAGTGATCCTTTTAAATACAAGTAATAATACTAATATAGAAAAGACACACAAGGATATCCATGTTAATGAATTGTTGGACAACTAGAAAAATAGTTCACTTAGAAGCTGTTAACACTCCATCGGTTCTCCGAAGGATGAGAAGGAGACCAGCAAATGTAACCACATACCACTTTGACCTAGTAGCTAGCCCTACTAGGCCGATAGGGCTCTCTCAATGAGATAACAACCAATTTGACTAGATAATGAAATATATTAGGCTAGGTATGTAGATTAGGGTTTTGATTTGATTTTAAAGGTTTGTGTTGGATGGTGAATTAGGTCTAGGAAAAAACTAGGCCAGGGCTCTGAAAATCAGATTTGCAGAGATCTAATGGGGAAATGTAGGCACACACTTTTCACTTTAAAGGTATCTTGTTGAATATGGTAGATTTATAGGGTTTCAAAACGAGCATGAATATCATGAATTTGTTTATATCAAAATAAAATGAACATAAATGTGAAAGCTTCTCTGAAACAGAACATTGAATCAATGAATTCTACTTATCAAACTTCGAAATCAATCACATAAGACATGAACATGGAAATGGAAGGTACAACACATTAAAAAATATTATCACAGAAGAAGAAACACTCCTAAACCACATACCACATGAATCCCACCACAATAGCTGCAAATTCTGTCTATTAGTTCCTGCCAAAATCACAAAGTACACTAGTGTTCCAAGTTAAATTCCACAGCATCCAACCTTTGAAAATGATTACAATGGGACTAATATATCCACTGAGGTTGAAATCCTCCCTCAGAGGTCGAATTTCCAACAAGAAAGCCAAATACATGCATCTATCCAAAGTCTGCCACACACTAGGGAGGTTACTTAACAAATTCCTCCTTTATCTAACCATCAAGAGACATATCCTCAAAGAAATAAATGGAGGATAAGACACCTATTAAATTCCATTCTTACTATTTATATTTACATTTTGACTTTTACATTCATCTACTTTCACCTTTTGACTTTTACAAAATTCAAACTAGAAATTGGAGAAAATTACACAGTGAAAATTTATTAAAATCTCATAAAATTGTAGAAGCATAGTGCCATATTGGAGGCCATTTTTAGGCACCTTCCTGAAGTCAAAATTGAAATATTAAAGAATTTTAAACTAGCCTTGTCTATCTAGTTTCCAAAACATCTTTAATTTCTGAAAACTACTCATGGGAAGGCTTTCCAAAACTTATTCTTCCAAGGTGTCTCCAGAAGCGCAGCTGATCAAATTTGGATCATGGACCTAAGTGATAGCTCAAATTTCAAAGTGTTTGTAAGTGTTCCAAACCTGAGTGACTGGATATATCTCGTCTTCCTGATTCCGGAGCCGTGAACGGTTCGAAAAGCCGACATTGTATGAAGAAGTTATCACAGTTTGAAAAGTCCAATAAACTGTAATTTTTGGACTTTGACCAAGTTTGAATAGATTTGGAAAATTAAAAAAAAATAACATTCCAGGGAATATTCCCCAAAATATTCCTTTTGGACCAGTCATATGCTACCAAGTGGAAAATGTATGTTGGGCAGTTGGTTGACGTGTTTTTTAAAGGGCCAATGGGAGGATGCCACATGGCAGGCCCAAAGGCCGCCACGTGGCCCATGCACATTGGTGAAAAATTGGGTTTTGGTCCCTACAAGATTCAAACCATGGACCTCATTCTAGCTAGCCTACCTGCGTGCCAATGTCCCACACAACAGATCTTAACCACATAAGGCTCGCGGTCATATTTGAGGTGTTACGGTTTCCGTTTTGGGGGTTTGGAGGGGCCAGCCCCTCCCCACATGGCCGACGGCCCATGACCATGACCCAAGGGCATAACCCTAACCACATATAAAACAGTCTCCATCGAATTGCAAGGTTGTCACATGGCTTAGATTTAATTCCATTTGTCGGCGGTTAAGGTCAGTTTCCATGGTTTATGTTAACCGCCCACAAAAACCGTGAAGTCCGGTACATGTGTCCATCATCAGCGGTCAAAATTTATGCTACAGTTTAACTAGAGGAGTTTGTGGTGGGCGTGCCAATTTTGGCATAATTTCCTTTTTTAACCGCGGTTAAACTTCAGTCCTCCAAGTTTGGTGGAGGATTTTTAGGGGTCATTGGGCGAAATGAGTTTAGGCTCTATATTGAGCTAGATTCGACCAAGTTTGGAGTGCCAATAGTAAATTTAGACTATCCCAGACATTCCAGACTCATTGGTGAGGGTTGCAGAGCCATCAGAGGACTTTTGAGAAGGTTTTTTCTTTAGAGAAGTTCAAGGGGCCACTAAGGCCACCATGGGCCATCAACAATTTGAGGCCTAGCTAGGGCAACTAGAGGCCTTTCTCAACAATCCAATAGTCAATTTTGGATGTTTCAGATGTTCTGGAACTAATGGTGTGGTTTCTAGAGCATGTAGATGAATTTTGAAGGCCGATATGCTTCAATGAAGTTCCAGGAGCCACCAAGGCTAGTAAGTGCCAACAACAGTTCAAGGCCTAGCCAGGGCAGCTAGAGGCCTGATTCAACAAACCAATAGTCATTTATGTCTGTAATGAGAATTATGAATCCAATGGAGGATTTTATGTAATATTTTGAGGAATTATAGAGGTTGAGAGCCCACAAAGAATTTTTCTTTGACCCTAGAGCCAAGGGGTGCCACTAGGTGTTGGAGGCGAAACCAGAGCAGTTGGAGGCCAATTTCAGAAAAAAAGAAGTCTATTCCAACTATTTTTAACATTATAAATCCATTGAAGTGATTTTCAGAGTCATTTGAAGACTTCTGAAGGTTGAGAACCTACAAGAAATTTTTGGGCAGCTAGGGTCCAACTGTGGAAGGAGGCCTAGATTGGAGAGCCAATGCTCATTTTGAGCAAATGATCAGTCCATTTTGGAGGTATGATATGTGATGGAGACAATAGGTTAGGTTTCAAGGACATAAAAATAATTATGAAGGAGTTAGTGCCATAGAGAAGCTCAGGGTAGCTCAAGACAATCGACAGAAGGAATCAAGTCTAAGGAAGCCTAGATCTGTTTTCATAGTAATGACAACCATGATAGGGTTATGATGGTATTATAAACCCATTGGTTCATTTATTGGAGTTGAGTTTTGTAACTTGTAAAAGAAATTTTCCATAATCCCAAAGAGACAAGTCAAGATGACAAGAGGTCAAGGAGACGTAGCCCACGATATTTGGGTTAACTCCTAGATTAAATTTGCTGTTATTTGTTGATGTTTATTTGCTACATTATATGGCTGTTACACATGTTTACTTTCAGAAAAAAATGGACTAAAAACACTTAAACAGTTAAAAACATACACCTGTTTCAAGTATAAATTTCGCAAAAAGTCAAGCATAAGCTAGATCTTTTATTTGTTTACTTAAGTGGGAGGTTATTGAAAAGAATAAAAAGTTATCCAACCCATTTTCATATCTAGTTGGTATCAGAGCACTTGTTTTCTTGATTTACAGAGTAATAGCTTGCTTGTTTGACTTGAAAGGTGTTTAAACAGTGCAAATAATTTTAGTCTTTGATTGTTTGCAAACTGACTGTTGCTTGAGTTTGCTTGAGGTGAAGGGAAAGCTACTGATAGCTAAGTCTAGAAGAGGAAAATAAGGAAGAAGGGCTAAATTCATTCTCCTTAACCAAAGGACCTCAAGTTAACCCTTGATGCACAAGAGGGTTTGTTTGCAAAAGGATGCTTGAAGAAGAGCTTGACTCTACAACCATTTTGTTCAAAATATTTGTCAATTGTTTTTGAAATATTTGGAATTTTTGATTGAAGTTATTTTGTTCATTGACATAATAATGACAACTTCATCAAGTGAGGTTTCAAAATCCTCCTCCACAAGATTCTTCGATGAAGACATGAAGCGAGATTTCTACATCTTGAAGGAAATGGTGCAGATTCTGTTTGAAGATAGAAGAGAAAGCGCTATACTTCATGAGAAATTGGTTGCTATGAAGAAAGAGAAGGAAGAAATTCTTCAAAGAATGCATGATATGGAGATGTGGCTCCATCAAGCCCAAGAGGCTTTGACCAAGAACATGCGTGAAGCAGAGGTAATTCACTCAAATTTGTCTTCCGTTTCCTCTTCAGAAATGTGTGTTGGTTCATTTGAAAAGCACACTAGAGGTATAGGGTCCAAGTTAATGTTTAAAATGGGCTATGAAGGAAAGGGTTTAGGAAAACATGCACAAGGCATGATTGATCCTATTTTGGTTGAGGAACGACCTAAGAATTTTGGTCTTGGTTATGTTCAGTCTTATGACGAAAACTCTACAGCCATGAAGGCATGCGAGGCAACTTCAAGAAGAACTTTTGTTCCAAGTTATAAACCAAAAAAATGTCAAGTTTGTTTTCAAGTTGATTGCCATTGTTTGTAGCCTATGTTGCAGCAAGAAGATTGTAGACATGCAACTTATAGTGAGCATGAGAATTTGGACTATTTTCAAGACATGAACAATGGTGTTAATATTCAAGAGAAAGCTGGAACCTCTACAAGTTCATCTCCTCAAGAAGGTAAAAAGGATGGACATGCAAAGCAACATTTGAGGTATAATTCTTCCCATAGTCAAGTTGATTATGTTTTTTCAAGGCATGAAAATTCTGCATGATTTTATGGAAGAAAGAGTTGCTGTGCATATTGTGGTCTGTGTAACCATGTTATTTCGAAATGTTGGAAGAGGAAGAAGGCATATAGGAAACAATTGAGGAAAAGGCAGCTTGCAAATAAAGTGCAAAAGACTTGTAGACATTGCTAGAAGAGGGGACATGTTGCTGCCCATTGTTGGACATTGCATCCAACTAATCGTCCCAAGCATTTGAAGCAAGAGTACAAAAATATTGGCAAAAGTGAAACCAAAGATTCCATCATTGATGTGAGAAAAAATTTTTCACATGAAGAAGATTTTCAGCAGCAAAAGTCGCTGTGGACGTGGCTTGGTAAGAAGTGGTTTGACTTCTTGACACAGTAAGACATACATTAATTTGTACATATGCAAAAAATTTCAGTTATGTATGCATGTTTTCTGTTGTAATCTCACGTTTGTTTGAGCCACCTTGGATCGATGATCAAGGACACGATGTTCAGTTACCTTCTAAAAATTTCTCATCAGAAATTTCTGAGTGAGTGCAAGGAAGAAAATTCTTGACAAGAGGACAAAAGCATTCAGGAAGGGAAGTGTCGACTACCTTCGAGTTGTTGTTCAAAGGCACTAAGCCATGCAAGGCAAGTGTATGGAGGCTAAAAAGAGAGGGTTTTGTACTCTCATCTACTGTACATATCAATATATCAGTCTTTTGGGGTCCAAAAGATTCCCAATGGGGAGGTGTGATTAGATTTGGATCATGGACCTAAGTGATAGCTCAAATTTAAAAGTGTTTGGAAGTGTGCCTAACCTAAGTGACCGGATAGATCTCATCTTCCTGATTCTGGCACTGTAAACGGTTCGAAAAATCAACATCGTATGAAGAAGTTATCGCAGATTGAAAAGTCCAGTAAACTACAATTTTTGGACTTTGACCAAGTTTGACTGGATTTGGAAAATTAAAAAAAAAAAGAATATTCTAGGGAATATTCCTAGAATATTCCCCATAATATTTTTTTTGGACCAGTCATATGCTGCAAAGTGGCGGATGTATATTGGGAAATTGGTTGACGTGTTTTTTAAAGGGCCAATGGGAGGCTGCCACGTGGCAAGCCTGGAGGCCGCCACGTGGCCCATGCACATTGGTGAAAAATTGGGTTTTGTTCCCCGCAAGATTCGAACCATGGACCTCGTTTCGGCTAGCCTACCTATGTGCCAATGCACAACACAACAAATCTTAACCACATAAGGCTCGCAGTCATATTTGAGGTGTTACGGTTTCCGTTTTGGGGGTTTGGAGGGGCCCGCCCCTAGGGCCAGCCCCTCCCCACATGGCTGACGGCCCATGACCATGACCCAAGGGCATAACCCTAATTGCATATAAAACAATCTCCGTCAAATTGCAAGGCTATCACATGGCTTAGATTTAATGCCATCCACCGGTGGTTAAGGTCAGTTTCCACGGCTTACGTTAATCTCCCATGAAAACTGCGAAGTCCGGGACATGTGTCCATCATCAGTGGTCAACATTTATGCTACGGTTTAACTGGTGGAGTTTGGAGTGGGCGCACCAATTTTGGCATAATTTCGTTTTTTAACTGTAGTTAAACTTCAGTCCTCTAAGTTTGGTGGAGGATTTTTAGGGGTCATTGGTAAAAATGAGTTTAGGCTCTATCTTGAGCTAGATTCGACCAATTTTGGAGTGCCAATAGTAAATTTAGACTATCTCAAAATTTTCAGACTCACTGGTGAGGGTTGCAGAGCCATCAGAGGAATTTTGAGTAGGTTTTTGCTTCATAGAAGTTTAAGGGGCCACTAGGGCCACCATGGGCTAGCAACAATTTGAGGCCTAACCAAGGCAGCTAGAGGCCTTTCTCAACAATCCAATAGTAAATTTTGGATGTTTCAGATGTTTTGGAACTAATGGTGTGGTTTGAAGAGCATGTAGAGGAATTTTTAATGCCGAGATGCTTCAGTGAAGTTGCAGAGGCCACCAGGGCCAACAAGTGCCAACAATAGTTTGAGGCCTAGTGAGGGTAGCTAGAGGCCTTATTCATCAAACCAATAGTGATTTATGACTATAATGAGCATTATGAATCCAATGGAGAAGTTTTTAGAAGCTTTTGAGGAATTCTATAGGTCAAGAACCCATGGAGAAGTTTTCTTTGACCCTAGAGCCAAGGGGTGCCACCAAGTGTTGGAGGCGAAACTGGACCATCTAGAGGCCAATTTCAGCAAACCAATAGTATAATATGACCATTTTTGACATTATGAATCCATTGAAGTGATTTGAAGAGTCATTTGAATAATTCTGAAGGTCGAGAACTTGCAGGGAAGTTTTGGGCAGCTCAGGGCCAATTGTGGAAGGAGGCCAAGATTGGGGAGCCAGTGCTCATTTTGAGAAAATGATAAGTCCATTTTGGAGGTCTGATATGTGCTGGAGACATTAGGTGAGGTTTCAGGGACAAAAAAATAATTATGAAGGAGTTAGTGCCATAGAGAAGCTCAAGGTAGCTCAAGAGCACCGATAGAAGGAATCAAGTTTAAGGAAGCCTAGATCTGTTTTCAGAGTGATGAAATCCATGAAAGGGGTATGATGGTATTATAAACACATTGGTTCAGTTCAGTTAACCATTGGAGTTGAGTTTTGTAACTTGTAAGAGAAATTTGCCATAATCCCAAAGAGCCAAGTCAAGATGACATGAGCTCAAGGAGAAGTAGCCCACGATATTTGGGTGAACTCCGAGATTAAATTTGCTGTTATGTGTTGATGTTTATTTGTTGCATTATATGTCTGTTACACATGTTTAATTTTAGAAAAAACAAATGGACTTAAAACACTTAAACAATTAAAAAACATACACTTGTTTCAAGTATAAATTCCGCAAAAATTCAAGTATAAGCTAGATCTTTTATTTGTTTAACTAAGTGGGAGGTTCTTGAAAAGCATAAAAATTTATTCAACCCATTTTCAGATCAGTAGTGCCAGTCAAAAAGGGGGGCATAATGTTGATTTTTTATCCCCTTTTCTCATTTTTCTCAAAATATGAGCCTTGAATAAAAAATATGAGCAAATGGGTTTTGAGAGGAGGCCACCAAATTTCTATAAATGTCAACCATTTTTCGTTTGGATTTTTGAGGAAAAAGCATAGCGCATGAAATTTCTGAATTTTCTAAATTTGCACCAAATTTCACCAAAAAAAAAAAATTGCTCCAAATCTTCCCAAAATTGGTCTAGAAGTGCCAAATGAGGTGTGATATGCTATCATGGAGGCATCATAAATAATATATAACTTACCCTTCTCCTCATGGCTGATTATAGTTTCTTTTTGCTTAGCTTGTAGCTACTTGACCTTCACATTACAAATTTAATTTAGGGTATAATAGTGGTCAGCCATGTGCTTGTGAATCTTGTTATTCCTATTGGCCTTGTCAAGAAGATTCTCCAAGTTGATGTTGACCTTCTCAAGCCAGAACTCCCTGTTCTAATTGATCTCATTTGCAATCCTATCTTCAAAAATGAGTTCTTCATCTATAGGGTTCTTCTCTTTTTCCTTCTGTAATGTCTTTTTGAGATCCATGGTTATTGGCCTCTTCCTTCTCACCTATTGTTCATGCTCATAATGTTCATCATGATTAGCCACTACTTTTCCTTTATCATCATGTTTTCTTGCCTCAAACTTCCTTTTCTCCAAAACCAACTATGTTGCCTTCAACCGTTGGTTTTTGTAATATTTCTTCTTAGGAATTTCTGTAAAATCCTCAATGGGAACATTGTATAAGGAAAACCATGCAATAATAATGCACAACAAGACTTGGATCCTCTTGCATATGTTGTATGTATCTTAAATATGAAATTCCATCAGAAACAAATCATTCTAGATACACTAAACATATCTCCCCAGCTCATATATGCTCAAAAGCACCCCAATCCCACAACTGCACAAAATAGAATTGCGGAAGACTGCAACAAAATAATTTTTATTAGGGATTCTACAAAAAATATGATTTAATACATATCTGGAGCTTTCGTTAATCATTGAATCAGAAATGAGAGGTTTGGCCCCTTTTACAAGCACATCAGAACATCCTGGCAAGGGTTTCCGGCAAAATAGCAATATAAAATGTAGCACTGCAGAAAATAACATTGTAACCTACAACTCTGTATTAAGAAATACAAGATATGATCTGAAATAGATGGATAATACAGAAACTAGCCCAAGGCCTTCTTCAATTGACCTCCCGAAGTGAAATAGACACCTTCTTCATAGAAACAAGCACAAAATAGGAAGATCTAACCAAATAGCTGCTGCTACTGCAGAAATGACACAATTACTGGAGGTGAATACATTGTATATGATGCAGAATGGATATCCTCAAGATAGATGATGAAAAATAAGCTCAGGACCTTCCCTTTAGATCTCACAATCAACTATTCCAAAGGTGAAAATGGAATTCCCGCATGAGAATTCTTTTGCACTAAACAGTGCTGCAACTACAACTAAACAACTGGAGCTTACAATTAGTCAAAAGAATAAACAAATGTGATTACTAAATGCCTTCCTTTCTAATATCTCCTCCTTCTTATCCTTGGTGAGCTTCCTCACCCCGGATCCCACTCATTGATGAGGTGACTTCCTTGAGAAGATTCCCCTTTCAAAACTGCACTGCCCTAATTAGTTTCCCTCCTCTTGTAACAACGTTGTTGACTTGGTCAACTGGATCTAGCTCATTTCTTTGCCCCTCTTTCACACCAAAGTGGCTTTATTTGTCCTTCTAATCCCATCCCTTTTCACACTGGGATATTTTTTATTTCCTCCCTACTCTTTTATTTCAAAAATGGAGCAGTTATAATATTCCAAGTAGCAGTGGCTAATTGGGAATATTACAGTCCTCCCCGCTCAAAATTTTCTTGCCCACAAGCAATAGTAAAGAAGGATACTGCAAGATTTTCTCTCCCTCCCAAGTGGCATCATCATCTGGTAGATTCCTCCATCGAATCAGATATTCCTTGATGACTCTGTTTCTTAGCTGCTTCTCCCTTGTGTCTAAGATTGCTTCTGGTTGAAAAATCAGGTGGCCCTCATCATCAATAGGGGGGAGATCCATGTTGACAACTACATTCCTTCCAATGGCCTTCTTGAGGCAAGACACATGGAAGATATTGTGGATCTTTCTCCCCTTAGGAAGCTCCAACTCATATGCTACCTTACCGATACATTTGATCACCTTGTATGGCCCATAGAAATGGGGCTTGAGCTTCTAAGCTCCCCTCTCCTTGAGTGTGGATTGTTTGTAAGGCTAAAGATGCAGATAGACAAGATCTCCCACCTCAAACTAGCTTCTAAGCTCCCTTCTCCTTGAGTGTGGACTGTTTATAAGGCTGAAGATGCAGATAGACAAGATATCCCACCTCAAACTATCTTTCTATCCGACCCCGGTCTGCATACATCTTCTGCTGGTTCTGGGTAGTAGCAATGTTGTCTTTGAGTGCCCTGAGTATGTCTGGGTTCTCCTGAATCCATTCCTTTTCCCTTGGAGCCTTACTTGCCCCAAACATAACATCAACAAATGAAAGTGCCTCATATCAATATAAGGCCCAGAATGGAGTCATGCCAATATAAATATGGTGAGTAGTGTTTTAACAATACTCTCCCAAGTGGAGCCAATGTAGCCAAGCTCTCTGTTGCCCTGCTACATAGTTCCTCAAGTAGCCTTCTAGCCACTTGTTCACTATCTCGGTCTGTCCATCGGTTTGGGGGTGATAGCTAGTGCTTTGAGTCAAATCAGTCCCCACTAACCGAAAAAGTTCATGCCAAAAGCCACCCATGAAGCAGCTGTCCCGGTCACTCACTATGGTCCTTGGGAGACCATGGAGTCTAAATACATCTCTGAAGAAGATCTCAGCTACCTGTGAAGCAGTATAATGTGCAGAAATGGCAAAAAAATGAGAGTAATTTGTTAGTATATCAACAACAACAAAGGTACAATCCTTACCCTGTACTATCGGTAAGCCAATGATGAAGTCCATAGAGATAATTTCCCACTTCCCATATGGAATAGGTAGTGGCTGCAATAACCCAGCAGGGTGGGTGTGTTCTCCCTTATTTTGCTGACAAATGGTGCACTCTCTGACATGTCGGAGCACATCCTCCTTGAGACCCTTCCATGAGAATCTCTCCCTTATGGCCTTGTAAGTCTTTGTGAAACCTTGATGCCTGGCAAGTGGGGAATCATGTGATGCCAATAAGATCTTCTCCTTGAGCTTGGAGTTCTTAGCCAAGAAGATTCGGTCCCAATAATAGATGACCTCATCCATTACTTTAAACCTCTCATCTGATACCATCCCATCAAGTATCTCACATGCAAAGTCATCTTTGGAATACTCAACTAAAATTTGAGCTTTCAAATCTGCGTCCATGCCCCTTAAAGACAGCGCTGTGGGCCTCCTGGATGGTGCATCAGCTACTGCATTTCTCTTCCCCTTGACATAATCTATGTCAAAATCATAAGCTTGGATTTTACTCACCCACTTCTGTTGTCTCTCCTGGAGTTGTTTCTGTTCAAGGAAGAATCTAATACTGTTATGGTCAGTCTTCACCTTGAACTTATTCCCCACCAAGTATTGCCAGAATTTGGCTAATGCATGCATGATTTCCAGCATTTCTTGATCATAGATGGGGCACAACCTCTCATAAGGGAGAAAATTCCTGCTCTCAAAGACTATAGGATGCCCACCTTGCATCAAGACTTCCCCAATACCTTCACCTGATGCATCACATTCTAGAACAAAGGTTGAGAAAAGTCAGGCAAAACCAAAACAGGACAACTACTCATTACCTCTTTGAGCTTATCAAAAGCCCTATGCATTGTAGGTGTCTAATGGAAAGCTCCTTTATTTGTCAAGTCTGTCAATGGTGTTGCTATTTGTGAAAACCCTTTCAAAAACTTCCGGTAATAAGTGTATATGCCCACAAACCCTCTGAGTTCTGTAACATTCCTGGGCTCAGGCCAATCTCTGATAGCCTGGATCTTTTCCTCATGCACCCTCACTCCATCTACTCCTATGATGTGCCCCAAATACAACATCTTTGTGAGGCCAAATTCACATTTGGAGAGCTTGGCATAGAATTTCTACTCCTTGAGGATATGCAAAACTGTCTCAATATGCTGCAAGTGCTCCTCCCAAGTGCGGTTGTAGATAAGAATATCATCAAAGAAGACCAATACAAACTTTCTCAAATGACCACGGAAGATGTGGTTCATGCAGGCATTAGGGGAGTTTTGAGGTCTAAAATGGGCCTCCTAAGGAAATTATAAAATAATAGTGGAAATAATAAAATAAGATTTGATTACATCATCAAATTTTGGAGGGAAAAAAGAAAAAACTATTTTTTCAACTCATATTTTCAACTTATCTCCCAAATTTTTTACTCAAATTTCAAGTGAGAGTACTCGTTGGATGAAAAATTTAATTCCTCATCCAAGGAGTACCCATGTTGCATACTTTCGATGGGTCCTACTATACAAAAAATGAGAAATACATGAAAAACGTGATTGTAATCACGTTTTTTATGTAGTTCTAATTTTTCGTGTAGCTAGGTCCATCAAAAGTATGCAACATGGGTACTTGTTGGATAAGGAATTAAATTTAGCATCCAATGAGTACTCCTGCTCAAAATTTGAGTAAAAAATTTGGGATATAAGTTGAAAATACGAGTTGAAAAAGTAGTTTTATTATTTTATTATTTTTTAATCTTTTTACCCTTTTACTTTAAAAATGGTGAATCATCCCCTATGGTTGACATCATCATCTTGAATCCTGTTGGTTCTTATAAAGTTTATTTTTTTTGTACATTTTTCTTAGGACACCCATATTAGACCTCAAAAGTTCCCCTAATGATTGGAAAGTTGCCGGGGCATTGGTCAATCCAAAGGGCATTACCAGAAACTCAAAATGCCCATAGTGACATCTGAATGTTGTCTTGGGGATATCTTGCTCCCTCACCTTGATTTGATGATACCCGGATCTCAAATCAATCTTGGAGAAGTATTTAGATCCCCTCAACTCATCCATGAGTTCATCGATCCTGGGTATAGGGTACCTGTTCTTCATGGTCTTCTTGTTCAAGGCCCTATATTCAATGCACATCCTCAATGTGCTATCTTTCCTCTTTACTAAGACCACTGAAGAAGCAAAAGGACTAGTACTAGGCCAGATGTGTCCTAGAGCTAGCAGCTCTTGGATAGCCCTCTCAAGCTCATCCCTATAAGCCTTGGGATGCATATAAGGAGTGGTGATTACTGCTTGGATCCCTTGTTCCAACTCAATAGTGTGTTCAAACCCTCGGTGGGATATCTCCAAATACTGAAGATTACCAGTCCAAGAGAGACTGAACATCTGGATGCACTGGTGAATCCTTTCCCTTCACCTCTAATATATGAAGCTCCACTGCCCATTTAACATCCCCTTTGCACATATCTTCCTCCATCTTGTGTGCTGAAACAACTTGAGGGGGGTATGTGTTTATACCCTTGATCTTTTGATGCTGGCCATCCTTCCCTCCTGTCCATTCCATCTCCAAAGTTCTCCAATTAGTGGTAACTCTCCCAAGAGTGATTAACCAATGGACTCCCAATATGACATTGGTGTCTGGAATGTATACCACAAAGAAGTGGTCTGTCAAGGTGTAAGTCCCCATGGTGATGGTTAGTGCCGAAACGTACTTGGAACACTGCAGGGTCATAGCTCCTGGGACAAAAACTGAGAATCCCTCAAACTCCTCCATGTGGATTCCTCTCCTTTGTACCAGCTGTGCATCAATAAAATTATGAGTAGCCCCACTATCTATCATCACAGATACTCTTTGCCCCATAATAATACCTCTCACCCTCAAGGTCAGATACTTTGGGACCCCTCTTAACGCTGCAATAGTTCCCCCTCTTGGAGCAAAGTCTTCCATGGGTGGTACAACGCTGTCATCCTTCTTGGAGAAGGTCTTGACATGATGTGTCCTTCCTGCAACACACTCTCCCTCCAAATCCCGAACATAGATTGTCTTCCTTGGTCCTGGGTAAGCCTCCTGCTGCAATGATGTTCTTGCCCTGGGCAAGATGTGTTGTAAATCTCTAGATTTCTCCACAGCTTCAAGGAGTGTGGTTGGTTTAGTGGATTTTACCAACCCTTGCAATGGTTCAGCCACCCCATTAATAAACATGCATCCTTCCTACTCATAGTGAAGTTGGATACCATCACTGAAAGCTGCAAATACTCAGCAATATAATCCTCAAGATCTCCCTCCTATTTGAGCTTGGTTAACTTGACAAAGTGGGATTCTAGATCTCTTGGATCAAACCTCTCCACTATTTTCTTGGTGAAAGCTGAGTATGAAGTGATATGATGATTCCCAAGTGTGGTTAGTCTATGAAACCACCATTCTTGAGCTTCCCCTTCTAGGTGCAACGTAGCTATCTTGATGGCTTCTATCTCAGAAACCTTGTTGAGCTGGAAGTATGTGTCCAACTTCTCCACCCAAGCCTTGGATGTACACTTAGGTGTCCCATCAAATGTGGGCAAGAAGAACCCTACCATACTACGCTTTTGGGCTGATCCCTGCATCAAGTTCTCCTCCTCTTGATGAGGATTAATCCTCCTCCCATTCTTGATCCGGCAAAACTCCTGAAAGCTCAAGTGCTCCTTGAACCCTTGAGATTGGAGTTCATATTCTTCAAAATATTCTCCCAGGGTTCCCTCCTTATCTCCTCCAGTTAGAAATTAAGGCATGTTAGAGCATTGTGATGCAACTGAATGCCCCATGCTATTTGCAGTGCTGGTGCTTGCCTCATGGAAAAATCCTATAGAATCCCCTTCATGTCTCATCTCCTTGAGGTCCCTTGCAATGTTATGCAGGGTTTGAAGTAGGATATTCGAAATATATTCCTCCTCCATGCTGAAGATAAATTCCCCCCACAAGCTGAGCCAAGAGTAGAGCTCTGATACCACTGTAATATTCCTTTTCAGGAATTTATGAAAAATCTTCAATGGGGACACTGTATAAAAAAAAAAGTACAATAAAAATGCACAACAGGACTTGGATCCTCTTATATATGCTGCATGTAGCTTAAATATGAAATGGCATCATAAACAAATCATTCTAGCTACATTAAAGAGATCTCCCGAGCTCATATATGCTCAAAAACACCCCAATCCCACAATTGCACAAAATAGAATTGCTGAAGGCTGCAACAACATAATTTTTATTAGGGAATCTGTAGAAAAATATGATTTAATACAGATCTATATCTTTCATTAATCATTGAATCGTAAATGAGAGGTTTGACCCCTTTTACAAGCACATTAGAACATCTCGGCAAGGGTTTCCGGCAAAATAGCAATATAAAATGCAGCACTGCAGAAAATGATGTTGTACCCTGCAAATCTGTATTAGAAAATACAAGATATGATCTGAAATAGATGGATAATATAGAAATTGGCCCAATGCCTTCTTCAATTGACCTCCCGGAGTGAAATAGACACCTCCTTCACAGAAACAAGCACACAATAGGAAGATCTAACCCAACAGCTGCTTCTACTGCAGAAATGACATAGTTACTGGAGGTGACTGCACTGTATATGATGAAAAATGGATATCCTCAAGATATATGATGAAAAATAAGCTCAGGACCTTCCCTTTAGATCTCACAATCAGCTAATTCAAAGGTGAAGATGGAATTCCCGCATGAGAATTCTTTTGCACTAAACAGTGCTGCAACTACAACTAAACATCTGGAGCTTGCAATCAGTCAAAAAACTAAACAAAGATGATTACTAAATGCCTTCATTGCTTCTATCTCCTCCTTCTTTTCCTTGGTGAGCTTCCTCACCCCGGACCCCACTCATTGATGAGGTGACTTCCTTGAGAAGATTCCCCTTTAAAAACTGCGTTGCCCTAATTAGTTTCCCCCCTCTTGTAATAGCATTGTTGACTTGGTCAACTGGATCTATCTCATTGCTTTTCCTCTCTTTCACACCAAAGTGGCTTTATTTTTCCTTCTAATCCAATCCATTTTCACACTGGGATATGTTTGATTGTCCTCCCTACTCTTTTATTTCAAAAATGGAGCAGTTATAATATTCCAAGTAGCAGTGGCTAATTGGGAATATTGCAGTTTTCTTTCTCTAGAAATGAAATGACAAAGTTTCCCCTTAGCAATTTTTCTTGGAGCTCTTTGATCTGAGCATCCTTGTCTTTTATTACCCGCTCTAGGTTCTCATGCTCATCAGTAGCTTCCAAGTCTACTAGGTCAAAATCATGTTCCTCCTCATCATGCATGGATGTCTCATGTTGTGCTGATGGTGATCCTTGTTCTAGTGAAGTAGGCTTGGCCCCTTCATCAATTTGATGAGAAAACACAAGCCTCCTGCTTCTTTGATAGGTGTGAGTAACCTTAGGCCTAAGCCTCTTTGAAAATTCAACAATTTTGATTGATGATCCCACCTCCATAGGTTGTGCTGACATGGTAGGTGATATGTTTTGTTGTTGAGTTAGTGTAGTGGTTGTCTGCATTTGCAAGGCTGCCTCAATGAAGGTATCCCATATTATGTTCTTCTCTTCCAACTGATGGAGAAATATGACCTTCACCAAGCTGTGATGAAAGAGGCTAGGGTAATGTTTTGTGTTTTTGACTTGCACCTTTTCAGACATCTTGATCACACTTCTATACAAGAAATTGCATAAATTGAGAGACTTCGCTGCTATGAAGTCCATGAGAAGTCTAATGTGATATTGTAGGTACAATCTGGAAAAACTGCCCTCACATGTGAAAATTTTCATTACAACCTTCATAAATGGTGCATACCTCTCTAGCAAGTATCTGAATGGGAAAATATGTGTAAGAGCCTCTTTGTACTGTGATTTTATGTAGGGTTTGTATTGCTCAAGGTCTAGGTTCATGCTTTGAGCCAATATTCACCATGATTTGGTATTCATGTAGCAAGAGAGATATCATCTACTAAAAATGTGAAATCAATCCCTGCAATGGTGGCCTTTTATCCCTTCAAATTGGTGGCAAACAAATTTGTAAGCCGTTCATGGAAACCTACCTCCTCCACTATTTGAAAAAACCCTAGGAAGTTGACATCTTCAAAGCATTTTCTAATGAATGGTGAGGAAGTGATTTCACTACAATTTGAGGGCTCATACCTCAGTATCTCCCCCCCTTTGTGGTGTTTTCTTCTCTAATGGTGAAGAATCTGCTTCCATGATTGAAACCCTAGATGATAGGAGGAAAAAAATAGGGAAAAGGAGTAAAGGGATGAAATTAGGGAGTTAGGGAAGGGAGATGGGAGTAGGAAAATTTAGGGAGATGGGCAGGGGTGTTAGGGATATTTAGGGAGTGAAATGAAGAAATGGGATAGGAAATTTAAACACAATCCTAGCTAGGGAAATTGCCCAAATTGGTACAATAGGGCTAGGGGTTATAAGGAAGATAATAAAAATGTTGGGAAATGGCTTTTTGATGGATGGAGGTGATGTATAAGTTGCAAACATAGGTGTAGGGACACTAAAGCTAGGGTTTAAAGAAGCAATTTATCTTTTGGAGATCAACACCATGAAATTCATGCAGACCCTAAGAGACTAAGCTTGTGATCAATTTCTTGGAATGCAAAGAAAAGGAGGGCATGAAAATGTGTAACATTACTTGTTATAAGGCTTGGAGGGTAAAAAATCTAGAGTGGAGATCTATAAAATCGAATTTGGTGGTGAAATGGAAAGTTTGGGAAACTCTACCCCATGCAGAGTGCAAGGCACCAGTGCACAGTGCAGTCTTCCTATGCACGACGCCTTCCTCCATAAGCACAACACAATGTCGGCATGCGCAATGCCACCCAATTTTTCCCAATTTGAGGTAAAAAACCCGTGTTCTCTTTCCAAATGGAGGATGAGCTCGATGATGAGAGGTAATAAGAGTGAAAATGAAATGAGCTTGTGTCTTTTTGGGCCTTTTATAAATATTAAATGACTCTCTTTGAGTGATGATGGGCCCCACATGTCTTTTTCAAGCATGAATTTCATTCTTTTGAACTTTGTAACCTTTGGAATTTGTAACCTTGAACTTTTTGTGGCTTATTTGGAACATTGAATCTCTTTGGAACTTTTAACTGTAGCTTTTAGGAACATGAAATACTTATTACATATACAAACATAAAATTACATTTTGAAATCAAAATTTATTGAACAAAGTTGTGTATTACCACTCCTCCAATTGTCAGATATTTATGCATGAAATGAGAGTTTTGGTGACCTTGAAACCATAATGACCTAATGGAGACACTGAACTGAATGAAATCATGGTGATGATGACTGAAATGATGATGATAATATTTGAATGATGATACACTAGCTGAGTGGTGACATGGACCAGCATATAAAAAAATTGGAAGGAGTGGAAAATAGTCCCAGAGCTAAACTGAGATCCCTGATTTGTCACAATTTCCCTCGGGACACCAAAACGAGTGAAAATATCCTCAAAGAGAAATGAAACTACAACATTTTCATTAGAAAAAGAAAGTGCTTTAGCCTCTACCCATTTAGTGACATAATCAGTGAAAACCATAATGTACCTCTTTTGTTTTGATGGTGGATTGATTGGTCCAACAAAGTACAGGGCCCACTTCTCAAAGGGTTTGATGAGTACTTGAGGTTGTAAGGGAATTTCATATGTAGGAACAAGTTTCCCCATTATCTGACAGTTGTCACACCTTTTGACATACTCCTTGACATCTTTAAAGATGGATGTCCAATAATATCCTAAATGAAGGATTTTATAGGCAGTCCTCTTATCAGCAAAGTGTCCACCACAAGGTTCATCGTGGCATGCCTTCATAATTTTAGGCATTTAATCTTCTCAGACACATCTTCTGATGATGAGATCTGGACCTATTTTATACAATTCATCGTTAACCCATGAGTATAATGCACTTGTTTGAATTATTTTTCTCTTTTCTCTAGGAAACAAGTATGTTGGTAATTTTCTTGTAGCTAAGTAGTTAGCAATGTCTGCAAACCATGGATATTTATTAGATATTGCAAATATATATTCATAAGGAAAATTATCCTCTACTGGAGTATCATTATTATTATTTTGAATTTTAGACAAGAAATAAACCACTGTGTTTTGTTTTCCAGGTCGGTCTAGAATGGTGATGTTAAATTTTTGTAGGAGTAATAACCATCTTGTGATTATGCTATTAGTGATAGATTTATTCATTAAATACCTAATTGCAGAATGGTCTATGTGAATAAAGGTTTCATAGCTGGCGATGTAGTGTCTAAATTTGTTAATAACATGGAAAACAATTAGAAACTCTTTTTCAGTTATAGTGTAATTCAACTCAACAATAGTCAAATTTTTACTTGTGTAATAGATGGCATAGGGGATCAAATTTTTTTATCCTAATACAGCTCCCAGAGCTGTATCTGAAGCATCTGTTGAAATATGAAAAGGTATTTTCCAATTTGGTCCTCTTAAGATGGGTGCTTCAGATATTTTTTCTTTTAAAGTTTCAAATTCCAATTGGCAATCAAGATTCCAACTAAATTCACAATCTTTAGTAAGCAATTTGAAGAGTGGGGATGCAATTTTAGTGAAGTTTTCTATAAATCTTTTATATTACCCTGTAAAACCTATAAAACTTCTAACATCCTTTTGACAACTTGGAATTGATAATTTGGAAATGACTTCAACTTTGGATGAGTCTACTTTAATTCCATCCCCTAAAATGTGATGTCCTAAAACAATTCCTTCAGTAAACATCATAAAGAATTTCTCATGACTTAGTGAAATATTTTCTTCTTTGCCTCTTTTAGGAACCTTTTCCAAGTTTTCAAGAGCCTCTTCAAAATAATTTCTATAAACTGTAAAATACACCATATATAATTCCACACAATCATGTATTTGATCAGAAAAAATTCCTAATACTAACCTTTGGAATGTTGCAGGTGCATTCCACAATCCAAAAGGAAGTACTCGGTAAGCATAGGTTCCCCATGGAAAAGTGAATGTGGTTTTGTCTTGGTCTTCAAGTGCTACTTTAATTTTGTTGTAACCACTAAAACCATCCAAGAATGAGAAATACTTTTTACCTGCGAATGTATCCAATACTTGATCTATGAAAGGCAATTGGAAATGATATTTTAGAGTAGCCTTATTCAATTCTCGATAATCAATTCATACCCTCCATTTACCATTATTTTTAGGTGCAATCACCAAGGGAGACCTCCACTTACTATTTGAAATTGAATAAATGAAGTTTACATTTAAAATTTTTTGAAATTCTTCTTTCACAATTTCCCTAAGATTTGGATTCATCCTTCTTTGAGGTTGTCTGATAGTCCTAGAGTTTTCCTCAATGTAGTTATGATGTATGCAAGTATCATGATTATTTCCCTTCATGTCAGTGTACTCCCATGCATATGCAGAAGAATGTTTTTTTAATGTTTTGATTAACTCTTCTTGTTGGAATTTCTCCAAGTTTTTGTTTATGTTTAAAGATTTTCCTGGGAATATTTCAACTATAGAGTTACCAAATTCTTCCATAGAATATAAAGACATATTTCTGGATGAAAATTATTCAATATTGCATTGTTCTTGAAAATTATGCTCATCTTCACATTGTGAAGATGTTTCAAAATTTTTTATTGAATTTAAAATTTGAATTTCTTCACTAATATGAGAAATAGTAAAGAGAGGTTGTATATCATTGTCATCATCCATCCATTCTTCATTTTATTTTTCTGTGATTTTTTTTACTGGAGGATATAGAGTGAATTTCTTTGTTGAATTACAATAAAAAATAAACATATCACCGGATCTACAACTAATGAAAGAATCAGCTTTAGCTAACTAAGGTCTTCCTAAAATTAATGGATGGCCCCCTAGGTTGTTCTTGGGAGTTAATATCATGAAGTCAACTGGATATTCCCAAGAGTCTAAGGACACATATATGTCTTCTAATACACCATCTGGCTTGATTATTGATATGTCTGCTAATTGCAGTAATGTTGGTGTATATTGAAGGTTTGGAAGCCTAAGTTTCTCCATGGTTTGTTTGCTCATGATGCTTATGGCTGCTCCTAATTCAATCAATTTATTTGGAATCTCAATACCATTGATATTTATTTTTACAACTGGACTTCCTGGGTCCAAATATTTTTGTATGGCTATTTTTCCCATCATAATGTCAACAATTTTTCCTATTAATTGAATTCTTTTCACTTATTTTGTTTTTCTTCCTGATTTTTTCATGCTCAAATCCCTTATTGTTTTATCTAGAATAGGAATCTCTTTAATGGCTTGTAACAAAGGGATTTTGATGCATACATGTTTCAATTCATCCAGAAAATCATAGTTAGGCAACAAAAATTGTTTTTCCATCCCTCTATCAATTTGCAATCTTTCAGGAAAAGGAGGGTTAGAAATAGATACTGAAGGTTGCTCTATAATAGGATTTGAGTTTATTGAATTTTCTTATTTTTGATTTTGTTGAAGGGATGTCCTTTCTCCAGAATTTTTATTTTTCTGTAGAGAAATTTCTTCATCAAGATCATTTTTTTCTTGAATAACAACATAAGTCTTTTTCCTTTCTAATATCGTACTTGATCTAAGTTGGACATTGTTAAGGTCTAGTGGAGTAATCATATAAGCTGGAAAATTTTGTCCTTCTATGTTATAAACAATTTGAGCATTTTTATTATTTGGGTTTGGTAATGGCTGGGAAAGTAGTTGATTTGGTCTTTGTGGAAATGGTAATGACAGTTGTGGGTTATGATTTTGGAGTTGGGGTTGTTGATTTTGTTGTGAAAAATGTTGGGGAGGATAGTTTGGATAGGATTGTGGATACTGGTGATATTGAGAGTATCTACCGTAAGGATTTTCCATCCCTTGTGTCCAAGGTTGAGGGTGGGACCAAGGTTGCTGCCATGATGAATTACAATTATTTGTTGGGGGTTGATTATACATTTGATTATTAAAACCTTGAGTTTGTGGCCCCTACCATGGTATTATAGAGACAAAATAAAGAGGTTTTACTGGAGATGGAGCTACTTCTTCTTGAAAAACAACCTTAAGACCTGGTATAGAGGGACATCTTTTTGTTTCATGATTTTCCGCAGAAATAACACAGGTCTCTATGATTTACATCAAGAGGAAATTCTCTTAAAGCGTGTTTCTTCCTACATTTAGGACAGAAAATAGTTAGGGCATCAGTTTCAACTTTCTGCTTTTTTTATAATTTCAGGGTGTCTATTTGTTCACTGAGACTCCCTAAGACATCTGTCTTAAATTCATCAAGAATATTTCCAATTTTTTCCCTAGTTACTGTTCCAGTTGCAGATTTATTTACTCTAGAGATAATAAGATCTCTTCTATTTTTCCTAGTTTTTTATTTTCTTCTTGAGAGATGAATGCATAATTCAACAATTTCAAGTAATGGTATTTAGAGAGATATCTCCCTTTCCCATCATGTTAATAATATCTATCCATTAATCTCCGATGGCCTTCAACAAGAGATATTTTAAAGTATCTTGAGCTAGGTGTTCCATTTAACTCTTTTTATATTGTAATTGCATCTCTCAATTAAGTCTTCCAAGTTTTCATGCTCTCTTGGCATCATTTTAAATACTTCAGCCTTCCTATTAATAGGTGTGCAATAATCCAGATATCGTTGTAAAAATGCACTTTTCATCTCATCCCATGTCCTAATAGATTGTGTTATCAAACCCATGAACCATTTTAAAGTTGCACCCTTGAGTGTTGTAGGAAATAGCTTCAATTTTTGAGATTCTTGTAAGTAGTCATAGGATCTACATAAAACCTCAAATTCAAATAATTTTATTTTAGGATCTTCACTCCTTAATCCATGAAAATTGGGAAGGATGGAAGGTTAAATATTTTTCATTGTAGCATTTGTATCCTCATCAACTATAGGAAATCCACCAGAGTTAGGTTCTCCTCTACCTCTACCTCTTCCTGCACCTTTTCCTCCACCTCGTCCTCCATATCTTCTTCCTCCTCCTATTCTTAAGGCATCTCCATTCAAAACTTCCCATCCTCCTTCTTCTGCCATTGTAGATCCCTTAGAGCTAATGTAAGGTTCTAAATATAGAGTTATTTGTTCTTCCTCTAGTTCTTCTATCAATGGGATATTGAAGAAACTTTCTTCTTCTTCCTCACTAGGGATTTCGAACTCCTAAGCTAGAATATGTTCTCCTGTAGAGGTGAAAAAGGTTACTCCTTATGTTGGAGATCTAGGATCTTCTTCTTCTGAGACTGCCTCAGTAGACGAAGTTGGAGAATCTCCTGGTTGGATTTCTGACCTTAAGACTTCAGGGAGTCTATGTCTTGTGGTGAAAAATGGAATGTGAGTTTGAGATTGTGGTGTGGCACTACGTGGTCTTGGTGGAGTGAGTGGTGTTGTTGGAATCAAACTTCTACCTCTAGCTATGAATATACCCCTAGAGTCTCTTTATCTATGCATATCATTTTTTTAGATGTAAGAAATAGGGATTCCTAATTACACTTCCTTGGCAACAACGCCAAAATGTTTAGTCAATTTAATGTCTTAAATTGCTATCATAAATTATCAACTAAGGTTAGTAATCTGATGAAGTGTCGTGCACTATATATGCTTAGATGGCCTTCTTTCTTACTTCTTTGTGTATGTTTTATATTGTTTTGGGGGTTTTGTATTCTATACCTGAAGTTAAGAATTGAAATTGATCTAAGAAATGAAATCCTTAAATGCTAGTGAACAGCCAAATCTAAATGAATTTTAATGATTAAAACTTAATCATAAATAAGAAAGAAAATGAAATGTTGTTTTTATTCTAAGAAAAGGAATTGAATTATAAATTAATTTTAATGAAAATAATGAAGTATGAAATATAAAAGAAGGAAGAAAATGAAATGTTGATTAACTAATCTAATTTGCATAAAAATAAATCAAACTTTGAATGGTTAAAATGTTAGACTTATCTAGGCCAACAAAACATCTATGGAAAGTATCTAATTGAATTGATTCAAAACAAAGCACTATTCTAAATTTAATTGCATTCTACTGATATTTAAATGACAAGAATGAAACCATTTTCTACCTTATCCATTGAAAGCATTAATTCTATGAAAACATAACATTGGATCTATTTAAAAACACAATTCTAATCTAACTCTGTCCTAGTTTTAAATCTAAGAATGATTGAGAGATAAATTTAATCTAATTCTATTCTACATTCCATGCAATGAAAACATAAGTTATATTGCTAAGAAATTAAATGACTGTGCTGATTGAAATCAAAAGCAAGCAAGGAATGACAGATTATCTATTGCACAAAACATGTTTAATTTTAAAAGCCTATGGTTGCTGTATAACCAAATGCACGAATCTATTCAATTGGAAAATGATAGAGTCACATTCTTGAGATGATTGAGGTGAGCATAAGATCCAATAGTCAACTGTAAATGTAAACAACTTATTCAGGAAACATATAAAAACTAATTGACATGAAATTAATCTACAAAATAGTGAGCAATTTAAACTACGAATTGACAAGAATCTGAGTATGAAATAACAAGAAATTAAGTATGAAGTGACGAGAATATAAATACGAGTCAACAAGAAATTAAACTAAGAAATTGACATAAAAGTAAACTAAAAAACAACTATAAAAACATCCTTTCCATGCAGGGGCCCTCTGCAATAGAACGAGTCTGAAATATACTTAGACTATGTGTGCATTAGAGATCTAGAAATGGTCTTCTTTATTAGCAAAACAAAGTTTGAAAGCGCAACACCGAATTATCAAAAAATTAAACTTATTCCCAGTTTCAACAGACCGATATTTATACATGTTTTTGATTTAATTGTTTGAGGTAATTATGCGTATAGATAGAAAAATAAAACTAAAATTAGAAGTCTATTTAGAAGCAAATTCTTCATGGCTCTCTCTCGATTTGCTACGTAAGAGAAAATCGAGAGTCTTCGTCCACTGATCTCGTTCCTTGACTGATATTTGACCGCGAGCATAGACATGATTACTTCTTGAATTCAAACAAGTAAGTGGGATATGACCCATGTGTGGATCATTCCAGAGATACAAGTATGACCTGCTTCTCCATTTGCTTCTCAAAACCTGTCAAACAATAATGGTGGCTATAGAAACAAAGTTTAGCTACATAATTGCACGAATTATGTAGCTAATTAAAAAAATTAATTTAGATAATAAAAAACATTATAATATAAAGTAGAGATCATCTAAATTCCTTCTCTGATGTGGAATATGTCAATTATCACTGATTGAGTTCATGAGTTTGTGAAAAGGGAAGAAGAAATGATGGAAAATGATGTCAAATTAGGAACTGTTTTGAGGCTCAACAATAAGAAACCTATTCAAATCCATTTTTACCATTTACATTTACATTTTTACTTTTATATTCATCTACTTTCACCTTTTGAATTTAAAAAAACTCAAACTAGAAATTGGAGAAAATTACACAGTGAAAATTTAACTAAAATCTCAGAAAATTGCAGAAGCGCAGTTCCATCTTGGAGGCCATTTTTAGGCACCTTCCTGAAGAAAAAAGTGAAATATGAAGGAATGGTAAAATAGCCCTGTTTGTATTGTTTCCATAACATATTTAATTTTCTAAAATTACCCATGGGAAGGCCTTCAAAAACTCATTCTCCCAAGGTGTCTCCAGAAGCGCAAAACCAGTCAAAAAGAGGGGCAGAATGTTGAGTTTGACCCCTTTTTCTCATTTTTCTCAAGATATGAGCAAATGGTTTTTGAGAGGAGGCCATCATTTTTCTATAAATGTAAACCATTTTTCATTTTTAGCTCTGAGGAAAAAGCGCAGTGCCAAGGTGCTGCACTTCTAGACCTAGTGAAATTTCTGAATTTTCCAAATTTGCACCAAATTTCACCAAAAAACAAAAATTGCTCCAAATATTCCCTAAATTGGTCTAGAAGTGATAAATGAGGTGTGATATGCTATCATGAAGGCATCATAAATAATATATAACTTACCCTTCTCCTCATGGCTAATTAGGGTTTCCTTTAGCTTAGCTTGTAGATGTTTGGCCTTCACATTACAAATTTGATTTACTCTATAATAGTGGTCAAACCAGGGATAATTTTAGGGGCGAATTTTAGCCCAAAGGCGAAATTTAAGGGATTTTAGATTTTAGAGGGGCGAATTTCTTATATAAAACCTATTTTGTATAGTTTTACATAATTAGCCCCAAAATTATTTTAAAAATAATTAGTTATTATACTTTAGCCAAAAAAAATAAAGGCGGATAAAAACTGAAAAACTGGATTCGCCTCCGCATTTACTAGTCTGCAGGGGTTTGGATTGTATTCGCCCCCGATTTACTATATTCCAGGGTTTTGCAACGACTTTCGCCCCCAATATGCACATAGTTCTGCTGTGAATCCTGCCTCTGTGCAATGGGTCAATAGCTTTTATTTGTGCAAAAAGCAAAGTCTGGTGCCTCTCTGCTTGAAAGTTCTCCCTACTGTACAATGGAGGATTTTCCAATCACGAGGCCTACATCATAATTTTCCACATCTCAATTTGACCTATGGTGTCTTATGCTGTGAGACGGTCATTAGTTTCAGTTGATTTATTGCTGGTATTCTGTTAATATCTTTTTACATGAATTCAAATATCTTGTTTTTAACTATACTAAGCTTGTTCGTTATCAGGGATTTCCTTTTTTCAAGGGTTTATACCATTGATGATTTAAAGGGTACTAAACTCTTTGTTGCTTGTACCAATAGGGCAAAGGTTGATGCCTAATGGATTTAGCAGCAAAACCTCTTGCAGTTTGACTAATTTTTCAGCACTCCAAATTTCCAAATGTTTGCATTTTGAGGTTTGGCAAATTTGCAGGCTCTAGGGTTTGCTTTTGTTGAGTCTTGCATTGCACCCAATTGCTCTCAAGCTCAAGCATACTATTTTCACATAAATCTCCAGGAAACCTTCTAGTCAACTTAACCATGTCACTCCCTTGTCACTCCCTTCACTGCCCGGAAGAAATTTCGTTTAGTAGCCCCTTGGAATTCTTCTAACTTTCAGTGCTCTCCAATGTGTGGAGAAGGGATCCAATATTGTAGCTTGCTTTAAGTATCAACCTAGTAAAGTCACATGTTGAGCTATTTCGTTTGGTAGCCCCTTGGGATTCTTCCTACTTTTAGTGCTCTTCAATGTGTGTAGAAGGAATCCAATTTTGCAGCTTGCTTTAAGTATCAACCTCGCAAAGTCACATGTTGAGCTAAGTTTGGGTTTGCTGCAGGAAGAGATCCATCTCTCGGGCTGAATTTATCCGGAAGAGAGTTGGGGAGTTTGGGTTTGCTGCTGGAAGAGAGCCATCTCTTAGGGCTGTATTTATTCGGAAGAGAGTCGGGGTATTGCCATTGACGATGAAATCTTCTTCATTTATTACCGAGTCATAGATCTGGAATTTTGTGCATCATTTGTTGAAGTAAATTTCGCGGGAGATTGTAATGTTATTGCTGTGGAAACGAAGAAAGAATGTGCTTTTTTGATGACCAAGTTCCTCTACATTTTATGCATTTTGTTTTTAGTTGAATGATTGTGTAGTGCTTATGTTGAGAAATCTAGGGCATTACATTTCTCTAATATCTTGACATTTACTAGTGAATATTAGTGTATGCTTATTAGTTTTTCTTTTACTCGTTTATATTATTTTTCATCAAAATAAATGTCAAACAATAAAAATCACAAGGAGGGAACACCCCCATATACTGGAAAATCCACTAAGAACTCTCTTCCTTTAGTACATTCAATTCACTTCCTTTAGTACATTCAAATCACAATGAGACAACTAGGACTCTTCACACTTGGACCAAAAATTCCTTCCACCCAAGTCATCTTCTTTCCTTTAAGACAACGTGATCGTGATCTTGATTCTTCAGGAATTTCATCATTCACTTGTATTTATGAAGGTCCTTGTAATTGCATTAAGGATATAATTTACATCTTTTAAGGATCCCTTTCCTTCGTTGCTATATTGGTTTCTCTATTGAGAAAACTAAAGCTTCCATTTTACCCTCGTACTCCCTTCTTATATCCGAATTGCGTATAGATTGATACCAAAATTGGTTGAGTACCTTTTACTATATATGGTGGTTTGAGCGTCCAACAATAGGCTAACTTGTACATTGTTGAGGAGGTCAACATGATGAGATTGGAGGCTTCCACTTGAGAGGAAGCTGACTTGGTGGAAGATAGACATAAAAATGTACCTGTGGCTTTGCTGAAGTTACCACCTGTCCAGTTAAAATTTTATTCAAGAGATTCAAGTGCTCTGCTTTTGATTTGAAAATTTATGTCTTTTATCTTTTTAACATGAACAAGGATATTTACATTAACAATACATGAAAATACAAAAATGCCCCGCCATACATTTAAGTGTGAGATTCTTGATTTGTAATACATTTGTCCAAAGACATGTCGATAAACTTGACATATTCAAATTGATATAGAGGAAAGTTAAACCTTCGTTGCATTATAGTATATGCAAAGGTTCAACAATGTACTAAACGATGGTAAAGCATTTAAGTTTAGAGATGAACTGGCTTTTAAAAATTGGAAGAAGAGTTTGCATACTCGTTGTCTTCATCCAAATTCTTTGAACTAGAAAAGTCAAGTAAATATAACTCGACAATGGTATAATACACACACATATATATTAGTGTTTTTCTGCAGCCTGAGACAGTCTTGTATCCAAAATTCCCTATTCTTTCCCACCCTATTCTATTCTCTGTCGGCTTCGAAGGAATATTTCCTTGCAAATTGAAACAATGACAAAATACTATAGATATACAAAACAGATTATAAATGCTCTAAGGTTTTAGTCCCACTTGAGTCCCCATTGTTGCTTTTGTTGAGTGCATTTACATGTCAAATTGTTCCACAGGGTTGATTTCACTTGTAGGATCCTCTACTTTTGGTTTTGGAGTGTTAGATGCACAAATCCTCATCCCTGGCCATGGGAAAGTTGCAAAATGAGGAGTCCTCAACAATTTAGAAGTTTACGAGGTAGGAGATGAAACCATCTCCTATGGGAGGTAGAGGTGACTCGAGATTCTACTAACTAGGGATTTTAGAGAACCAATCTGAAACTCTAGCTTCAATCTGCATGAAGTTGGTGATCTCCTTCATTTCCTTAAGGTTCTGTAGTCAGGGTGTATTTTTCATTGCACATGGACCTTTGCCCTATTTTTGGCTTCTAATGTACTGTCACAATCCTCTTGCTATTGATTGCAATAAATGGTGAAATTCATCACACATCATTGGGTTTGAACAACCTCAAGCTCACAACACTTAACCCCTTGTTGAACCTCTCAAAATTCATACAAGTTGCATCATTTATGCCTACAATGATAGTGGCCCATTTTTACTGAAGAGAAAGACAAGTTCCAGACTGGGTTACGCCTCACCTTAGCACTGCAAAGAGTTGCCTTGGGATTTAACAAAATTCCACCACATTATTCTTAGAGCAGAATACCCTTGCTTGCTACTAGTGTTAGAATGTTGTGCAGGTCAAGAAGATCTGGAATTTCGTGCATCATTTGTTGAAGTAAATTTCGCGGGAGATTGTAATGTTATTGCTGTGGAAACGAAGAAAGAATGTGCTTTTTTGATGACCAAGTTCCTCTACATTTTATGCATTGTGTTTTTAGTTGAATGATTGTGTCGTGCTTATGTTGAGAAATCTAGGGCATTATATTTCTCTAATATCTTGACATTTACTAGTGAGTGAATATTTATGTATGCTTATTAGTTTTTCCTTTACTCGTTTATATTATTTTTCATCAAAATAAATGTCAAACCATAAAAATCACAAGGAGGGAACACCCCCATATACTGGAAAATCCAGTCAAGAACTCTTCCTTTAGTACATTCAATTCACTTCCTTTAGTACATTCAAATCACAATGAGACAACCAGGACTCTTCACACTTAGACCAAAAATTCCTTCCACCAAGTCAACTTCTTTCCTTTAAGACAACCTGATCGTGATCTTGATTCTTCAGGAATTTCATCATTCACTTGTATTTATGAAGTAAGTCTAAACCCTGGGCCTTGTAATTGCATTAAGGATATAATTTACATCTTTTAAGGATCCCTTTTTCCTTCGTTGTTGTATTGGTTTCTCTATTGAGAAAACTAAAGCTTCCATTTTACCCTCTTGTACTCCCTTCTTATATCTGAATTGCAGATAGATTGATACCAAAATTGGTTGAGTACCTTTTACTATATATGGTGGTTTGAGCGTCCAACAATAGGCCAACTTGTACATTGTTGAGGAGGTCAACATGATGAGATTGAGGTCGACTTGAGAGGAAGCTGACTTGGTGGAAGATAGACATAAAAATGTACCTGTGGCTTTGCTGAAGTTACTACCTGTCCAGTTAAAATTTTATTCAAGAGATTCAAGTGCTCTGCTTTTGATTTGAAAATTTATGTCTTTTATCTTTTTAACATGAACAAGGATATTTACATTAACAATACATGAAAATACAAAAATTCCCCAGTCATACATTTAAGTGCAGGAGATTCTTGATTTGTAATACATTGTCCAAAGACATGCTGATAGCTTGATATATTCAGCCTGATATAGAGGAAAGTTAAACCTTCTGTTTCATTATAGTATATGCAAAGGTTCAACAATGTACTAAACGATGGGTAAAGCATTTAAGTTTAGAGATGAACTGCCTTTTAAAAAATTGGAAGAAGAGTTTGCATACTCGTTGTCTTCATCCAGTCCTTTTGAACTAGAAAAAGCTGCAGCCAAACTGGACAATGGTATAATACACACACATATATATTAGTGTTTTTCTGCAGCCTCAGACAGTCTTGTATCCAAAATTCCCTATTCTTGCCCACCCTATTCTATTCTCTATCGGCTTCGAAGGAATATTTCCTTGCAAACTGAAACAATGACAAAATACTATAGATATACAAAACAGATTAGAAATGCTCTAAGGTTTTAGTCCCACTTGAGTCCCCATTGTTGCTTTTGTTGAGTGCATTTACATGTCAAATTGTTCCACAAGGTTGATTTCACTTGTAGGATCCTCCACTTTTGGTTTTGGAGTGTTAGATGCACAAATCCTCATCCCTGGCCATGGGAAAGTTCCAAAATGAGGAGTCCTCAACAATTTAGAAGTTAACGGGGTAGGAGATGAAACCATCTCCTATGGGAGGTAGAGGTGACTCGAGATTCTACTAACTAGGGATTTTAGAGAACCAATCTGAAACTCTAGCTTCAATCTGCATGAAGTTGGTGATCTCCTTCATTTCCTTAAGGTTCTGTAGTCAGGGTGTATTTTTCATTGCACATGGACCTTTGCCCTATTTTTGGCTTATAATGTACTGTCACAATCCTCTTGCTATTGATTGCAGTAAATGGTGAAATTCATCACACATCATTGGGTTTGAACAACCTCAAGCTCACAACACTTAACCCCTTGTTGAACCTCTCAAAATTCATACAAGTTGCATCATTTATGCCTACAATGATAGTGGCCCATTTTTACTAAAGAGAAAGACAAGTTCCAGACTGGGTTACCCCTCACCTTAGCACTGCAAAGAGTTGCCTTGGGATTTAACAAAATTCCACCACATTATTCTTAGAGCAGAATACCCTTGCTTGCTACTAGTGTTAGAATGCTATGCAGGTCGAGAATAGGGGTGAAATCAATGGCATTGAGTCCTTCCAGAATTGACATAAAAATAAACCCACATACATTTTCCAATTCAACCATTGTATTGAACATAAGCTCACATGTCGATGCGAGAGTAGTATGGACTCTGGAGTAATGGGTGTTGGTGGAGACTTAACTCCCCATCTCTTGGAGCTTGCTTGAGAGGGCACTTGTTGTTGTATGAACCCTATATATTTTGTAGCATGCCAGTTAGTGGAAACTGTTACTGCACAAGGAAAGTTGTTTATAAAGTTAACCTGCAGGATACTTTGACTAGAATAATTTCCTTTTGTAGGTCCTTATCAGTCCCTCAGCTACTCTCTACAGTTGCATCATGGCAATCCATGTGCAAATTGTGCTTCAGGAAGCTACAATAATATCACATTGTTGTATGAGCCCTGTATATTTTGCAGCATGCCAGTTAGTGAAAACTATTACTACACAAGGCAAGCTGTTTAGAAAGTCAACCTGCAGGGTGCTTTCACTAGAATACTTTCCTTTTGTAGGTCCTTAGCAGTCCCTCAGCTGCTCTCTACAGTTGCATCATGGAAACCCATGAGCAAATTGTGCTTCTGGAAGCTACAATAAGATCACATTGTTGTATGAGCCCTGTATATTTTGTAGCATGTCAGTTAGTGAAAACTGTGACTGCACAAGGCAAGCTGTTTAGAAAGTCAACCTGCAGGGTACTTCGACTAGAATACTTTCCTTTTGTTGGCCCTTAGCAGTCACCTCAGCTGCTCTCTACAGCTGTAGAAGACAGAGATCAATCCCTACCTACAAATTCTTTTTGCAAGTAGCCCTTGGCATATTTGTATTTCTGCACTTGTACAACATGATAAAGTTGTCACCATCAATGATATGTTCATGTTGCTTCATCTAGATTACTGTGGAATGGGCTCTTCAGAGTTTTCCTGTAATAATGGAAACTGATAATATTATATGAAATGCTTGAAACTGTTTTGTACGTAAGAATTGGTCATATGGCCAGAGCATTGGCAAAAACATTTTTATTCTATGTAGTTGGCATTGCCCATTCTCTTTACTAAAAAAATATTTCTATCTATAATGTGTGTTGCTTTCATTGGGAGGCTTCATGATTTTAGTTGCTAGATATTTACATCTTGGTTTTGGCAGTTTTCTAGTGTGATGCCTTGGAGTATGAGGCTTCTGCTTATTTTCTCTACTACAGTGACGCTGAGTGCCTTTTATTGATCTACCCTTAATGATACTATAGATAACATATCATTGTATGATTTGATTGGTTGTGATTTGGATCCACAAGACCCTTTTTCAATGACTCATGTTCGACAATACTATTCTATGATCAGTCACTAAATATTGCAAGAGTAACTACTAAAAAGATTTCCCTAAGATATAAAGGACATATTGCTACTATTGAGTAAGGGATGTTTTGGCTGAGTGGGATGAAACATTTGAACTATGGTCATAATATTCTCACTAATTTGTTGTGCTCTGCGAACCATCACTCTCAAAATCTAAGTATTGTTTTTGATCTACTGATTTGATGGATACTCAGCACAAAAACTATCACTTATGACATTTACTTGCAGATGGGTTTGATGTTGAGTTCATATATGGTTGGAATTTCTCTCATCGAGTTGGTATTGGAAGAGGGTTTTTAATGCATTATATGTATTGATACGGTTGAGAGTATGAGTATCATAGTAAAATGTGTTTGGATGTTTTTGTTAACAATCTATATTGGTATTAATGATGGCTTGTTTTGTGAGGACCATCAAGATGTCTGAGAGTGGATTCTGCACCTTTAAGGATATTTATCTTTACTTGAAACCACATGAACTCAGCTTACTCCATATTTTTTGAAATTATGTAGGAAGTAAAGGTTTTGGGGCTTCTTTTCTAACTTGTGCTTCATGGTGAAATTATTTTTGATAATATATGTTGCAAGGTTCTAAATTACTTGATCCCATATGAAAACCATTAAACCTTTTGGATTGAAATCTGACAAGAGAATTGAGATCTGAATACTGAGAAATATTGTTGTTTTTCTCTGCTTGGGAAATCAAGAGTACCCACATAAGTTTTAATGGATCCCCCAGGGAAATTGTCACAGATCTTGAGTTGGGTTCCCATATTTGACAGAAAAAACAGAGGACCATACTTAGTATGATGATTGGTGGTTTTCAGCATTTGGCTGTATACATTTGGCCCAAAGATGAAATTGGTCCATAGGTTTTTCAAAAGCATGAGATGGATCTATCATTGAACTCAAAAAATGTTAATTTTGAGTCTAGTATAGCTACATTGTTGAGCTATAAAGTCCTTAGATTTTGAAGTTGGGTGTTAATAATCATGAAGAGCAACAATTCATGTCAATGGATCAGCAGTTCTTCAGGAAGAGCTGGAAGGATATTAGAGGATATGGTGGCATGCATGATTTGGGTTATCTTGCTACTTGATTGGATTCTGGACCTTCTTCACCACCTGTGTCATAACAAGTCAATGGATATGTAGATAAAGAACTGTACATGGACTTAAATGAGATGGTTTCTTTGGTGTATTCCTTCATTTTATGTTTGTGATCAATCTTATCCATTTTTCCATATGACCCAAGTCTTAAGTTTTCATAATGAGTGGACATCAATGGGCTTTGGACTTGTGTTTTTGGTCCAAATATTCATGCAATTTTTGATAAAATGGTAGCCCCAAATCCTTAAATGGTTGAAACCGTCATTTTGTTTTCCTGAATCACAAACAAAAATGTTGCATAAGAATACAAATGAAAAAGATTATTCGTATTCTATGTAGTTGGCATTGCCCATTCTCTTTACTAAAAAAATATTTCCATCTATAATGTGTGTTGCTTTCATTAGGAGGCTTCATGATTTTAATTACTGAATATTTACATCTTGGTTTTGGCAGTTTTCTAGTGTGATGCCTTGGAGTATGAGGCTTCTGCTTATTTTCTCTGCTACAGTGACGCTGAGTGCCTTTTATTGATCTACCCTTAATGATACTATTCATTGTATGATTTGATTGGTTGTGATTTGGATCCCCAAGACCCTTTTTCAATGACTCATGTTCGACAATACTATTCTATGATCAGTCACTAAATATTGCAAGAGTAACTACTAAAAATAATTCCCTAAGATATAAAGGACATATTGCTACTATTGAGTAAGCGATGTTTTGGCTGAGTGGGATGAAACAATTTGAACTAAGGTCATAATATTTTCACTAATTTGTTGTATGCAGAACCATCTGCACCATAAAATCTAAATGTTGTTTTTGATCTACTGATTTGACTGATACTCCTTTAAAAAACTATGACTTATGACATTTACTTATAGATGGGTTTCAATGTTCGAGTTCATATGTATATGGTTGGAATTTCTCTCATCGGGATTGGTATTGGAAGAGAAGGGTTTTTTAATGCATTATATATGTCGATACACAGTTGAGTATAGGGGTATCATAGTAAAATGTGTTTGGATGTTTTTGTTAACAATCTATATTGAGTATGTCAAGCAGTGAGTTTGTTTTAACAGAGGACCATGAGTCAATAAAAGGACTGAATTGTGCATATACAAGGATATTTATGCTACTTGAAACTACCATAGACTCTATTGCTACATGTTTTTTTTCAGAAATTATAAGAGTAAAGGTTTTGGGGCTTCTTTTCTAGCTTGTGCTTCATGGTGAAATTATTTTTGACAATATATGTTGGAAGGTTCTAAATTACTTAATCCCATATGAAAACCATTAAACCTTTTGGATTGAAATCTGACAAGAGAATTGAGATCTGAATACTGAGAAAGATTGTTGTTTTTCTCTGCTTGGAAAATCAAGAGTAACCACATAAGTTTTAATGGATCCCCCAGGCAAAATTGTCACAGATCTTGAGTTGGGTTCCCATATTTGACAGAAAAAACAGAGGACCATACTTAGTATGATGATTGGTGGTTTTCAGCATTTGGCTGTATACATTTGGCCCAAAGATGAAATTGGTCCATAGTTTTTTCAGAAGCAGGAGATGGATCTATCATTGAACTCAAAAAATGTTAATTTTGAGTCTAGTATAGCTACATTGTTGAGCTATAAAGTCCTTAGATTTTGCAGTTGGGTGTTAATAATCATGAAGAGCAACAATTCATGTTAATGGATCAGCAGTTCTTCAGGAAGAGCTGGAAGGATATTAGAGGATATGGTGGCATGCATGATTTGAGTTATCTTTCTACTTGATTGGATTCTGGACCTTCTTCACCACCTGTGTCATAACAAGTCAATGGATATGTAGATAAAGAACTGTACAGGGACTTAAATGAGATGGTTTCTTTGGTGTATTCTTTCATTTTATGTTTGTGATCAATCTTATCCATTTTTCCATATGACCCAAGTCTTAAGTTTTCATAATGAGTGGACATCAATGGGCTTTGGACTTGTGTTTTTAGTTGATATTCATGCAATTTTGATAAAATAGTAGCCCCAAATCCTTAAATGGTTGAAACCATCATTTTGTTTTCCTGAATCACAAAAAAAAATGTTGCATAAGAATACAAATGAAAAAGATTATTCTTATTCTATGTAGTTGGCATTGCCCATTCTCTTTACTAAAAAAATATTTCCATCTATAATGTGTGTTGCTTTCATTGGGAGGCTTCATGATTTTAGTTGCTAGATATTTACATCTTGGTTTTGGCAGTTTTCTAGTGTGATTCCTTGGAGTATGAGGCTTCTGCTTATTTTCTCTGCTATAGTGACGCTGAGTGCCTTTTATTGATCTACCCTTAATGATACTATAGATAACATATCATTGTATGATTTGATTGGTTGTGATTTGGATCCCCAAGACCCTTTTTCAATGACTCATGTTTGACAATACTATTCTATGATCAGTCACTAAATATTGCAAGAGTAACTACTAAAAAGATTTCCCTAAGATATAAAGGACATATTGCTACTATTGAGTAAGGGATGTTTTGGTTGAGTGGGATGAAACAATTTGAACTATGGTCATAATATTTTCACTAATTTGTTGTATGCAGAACCATCTGCACCATAAAATCTAAATGTTGTTTTTGATCTACTGATTTGATCGGATACTCCTTTAAAAAACTATGACTTATGACATTTACTTATAGATGGGTTTCAATGTTCGAGTTCATATGTATATGGTTGGAATTTCTCTCATCGGGATTGGTATTGGGAAGAGAAGGGTTTTTTAATGCATTATATATGTCGATACACAGTTGAGTATAGGGGTATCATAGTAAAATGTGTTTGGATGTTTTTGTTAACAATCTATATTGAGTATGTCAAGCAGTGAGCTTGTTTTAACAGAGGACCATGAGTCAATAAAAGGACTGAATTGTGCATATACAAGGATATTTATGCTACTTGAAACTACCATAGACTATTGCTACATGTTTTTTTTCAGAAATTATGTAAGAGTAAAGGTTTTGGGGCTTCTTTTCTAACTTGTGCTTCATGGTGAAATTATTTTTGACAATATATGTTGCAAGGTTCTAAATTACTTGATCCCATATGAAAACCACTAAACCTTTTGGATTGAAATCTGACAAGAGAATTGAGATCTGAATACTGAGAAATATTGTTGTTTTTCTCTGCTTCGGAAATCAAGAGTAACCACATAAGTTTTAATGGATCCCCCAGGGAAATTGTCACAGATCTTGAGTTGGGTTCCCATATTTGACAGAAAAAACAGAGGACCATACTTAGTATGATGATTGGTGGTTTTCAGCATTTGGCTGTATACATTTGGCCCAAAGATGAAATTGGTCCATAGGTTTTTCAGAAGCAGGAGATGGATCTATCATTGAACTCAAAAAATGTTAATTTTGAGTCTAGTATAGCTACATTGTTGATCTATAAAGTCCTTAGATTTTGCAGTTGGGTGTTAATAATCATGAAGAGCAACAATTCATGTCAATGGATCAGCAGTTCTTCAGGAAGAGCTCGAAGGATATTAGAGGATATGGTGGCATGCATGATTTGGGTTATCTTGCTACTTGATAGGATTCTGGACCTTCTTCACCACCTGTGTCATAACAAGTCAATGGATATTTGAGGAAAGATATTTTATTTCCTTTCACTTTGTGGCATGATTTCGACATCCTCACCTTTTATAATATAGTAAAATATTTTTCTTATTATAGATTTTTCTTGGAAAAGAATTATTGAGAGTTAGGTGCAAATGCACAATGTTGTGTAGCATTAGTGTGATAAATATGGGATAGTGCAAAGCATAGTTTTGACGATTAGTCTAAGTTGACTCGTACCTAATCAACTCAGTCAAGTTGATTGTTGGTTGAATGGCTAATTGTTGGTTCAATGGATAGAAGGTCTTGCAGGCACAAATACCAAAGGGAAAAATGGAGCCCATCATGGGGTACTCTTTGTAATTCTCCACCACTACTACCTTTCCTCAAACTCCTCTCCAACCTCAATATCAGTGCTAGTAGTAGCATGACAAACAACACTACGCTTAGAAGAACTAGAAGAACGTGTTTTCCAAACTACACGAGAACTACTTCCCTCACGAGTCACCACGTGCCATGCTTGGTCTCGGTGGTTCTCTTCCTTCTACTCTTGGTTCAATTACCATATTTTCATTGGAACCAACACTCCGAACTCCACTAGACAACGATTCACCATTTTGTAGTAGTGATTCGCCATGATTTTACAGGATAATATAATCTCGTGAGAGATTCGCCAAAAAATTATATATACATATTATATTATTAATAAAATCGCCTTCCATTTTTCCTATGTATCATGAGGATTCGCCTATTTTTTATATATATAAATTTAGGGGGGTTCTTAAAATTATCCCTGGTGGTCAGCCATGTGCTTGTGAATATTGTTATCCATTTTGGCCTTGTCAAGGAGATTATCCAAGTGGATGTTTACCTTCTCAAGCCAAAACTCCCTATTCTCATTGATCTCATTTGCAATCCTATCTTCAAAACTGAGTTCTTCATCTATAGGGTTCTTCTCTTTTTCCTTCTGCAATGCCTTTTTTAGACCCATGGTTCTTGGCCTCTTCCTCCTCACCTGTTGTTCATGCTCATCATTTTCATCATGCTCAACCACTTATTTTTCTTTCTCATCATGTTTTCTTGCCTCAAACTTCCTTTTCTCCAAAACCAACTATTTTTCCTTCACCTGTTGGTTTTCTTGTGCTAGTAATGAAATAAAAAAATTTTCCCTTGCCAAGTTGTCTTGGAGGTCTTTGATCTGAGCATCCTTGTCTTTGATTACCCCGTATAGGTTCGCATGCTCATCAATAGCTTCCAATTCTACTAGGTCAAAATCATGTTCCTCCTCATTATGCATGGATGTCTCATGCTGTGCTGATGGTGATCGATGTTCTGGTGAAGTAGGCTTGGCCACTTCCTAAATTTGAGGAGCAAACACATGCCTCCCACCTCTATAATAGGTGTGAGTAACCTCAGTCCTAGGCCTCTTTGAAAATTCAACAATTTTGATTGATGATCCCACCTCCATAGGTTGTGCTGACATGGAAGGTGATACATTTTGCTGCTGAGTTGGTGTAGTGGTTGTGTGCATTTGCAAGGCTATGCACTATTGATGAAGGTTGTAATGAAAATTTTCACATGGTAGGTGATATTTTTTGCTACTGAGTTGGTGTAGTGGTTGTGTGCATTTGCAAGGCTGCCTCAATGAAGGTATCCCATGTCATGTTCTTCTCTGCCAACTGATGGAGAACTATGACCTTCACCAAGATGTGATGAAAGAGGCTAGGGAAATGTTCTATGTTTTTGACTTACACCTTTTCAGACATCTTGATCACACTTCTATATAAGAAATTTCATAAATTGAGAGACTTCACTGCTAATTCGGCAATGCAGTTATTACCTCCACATTTGATGTTGTTTATAGGCATGTCGGTTTCAAGTCTTGCCGAATGGCACTTCTGGAAATAAATCCATAGCACAGAACTCCATTTTTGATGTTGGAGAGCCTTATTTACATCATGCACCATATATTGACTATCTATGACTCCATCATTTTGCTGGCAGAGGAAACACATAGCTGGAAAGTTCTAGTGGTTTGCGTGAGAAAGATTTTTGTTGTTGAAGTAAAAAGCAGGCAATGAATGGAGATGATGTGGATAAGTACAATTGAGCTTGGCACACATAGGTTGTGTTGATCCTCCACATTTGATGATGTTCACTTAACTCAAAATGGCGTGCACAACTAAATCCGAATTGACCAAGTCGTTCATGTTCAACATGATTAAATTTACATTAGAATATTCCCCCGATCGTAACTCCTTCATGGTAACGAATTTTTCCAAACGGTTTCTGGGTTACCTGGATGAGGGTGCTCTGAACAAAACTCGTGTGTTGAAATTTCAAGATTCTGCCCCATTTGATCACAAAATTCATATTTTCAGTATAGAAATTTCGTACTCAACTTTGTAGTAACTAGTTAAAATTGACTTATGGAGACTTCCGGCAATAGAATTCTTCGGCTAATGAAATCAGTGAAACTATCATTAGTGAATCACGACTAAATCATCTCTAATAATATGCAAAATGCCACATAGCTCTCAATCTTTGTCATTGAGCCCAAGCTGCTGCTTCTTGCATGAGGTGACTTCGTACTCAAATGCATTCCTGCACCTGACTTATTCACCTACCACCAAGAAGGCACACTAGAAAATTTGGCGGAAATTCCGACGGCCAATTCGTCGCTATTCCGACACATAGTCGTCGCAAGAGCGATAGTTCGAGGGCGGACAAAACGTGGTTTGTCATGCCATCGCAGTTCCGACGCACCTAAAAAGTGTCGCACTATCGACACTTCTTCTGTTGCTTCCAAACAAGCGTCACTCTTCCGACGTCTCACGAACCGTCGCGCTTCCGACGTTTGTAAACGGTCGCACTTCTGACGAAATGTGGTCTGACGTTTTGAACGTCGCTCTTCCAACGTTTGTAAATGGTCGCAATTTCGACGCAGTGTGGTCCGACGTTTTGGATGTCGCTCTTCCGACGTTTGTAAGATGTTGCAATTCCGACGAAATGTGGTCCGACGTTTTGAACGTCGCTCTTCCGACGTTTGTAAGCTGTCGCAATTCCGACGAAATGTGGTCCGACGTTTTTATACTGTCGCTCTTCTGACGTTTCTGAGTTTTCGCAATTCCGACGTCTACAAGGCGTCGGTATACCGACGGCGGGTTCAATTTAAAAAAAAAATGAAACTTTAAAAGACGAGAAACGCTGTTTTGAATATATTATATGAAGTAAAACAGTCCATGAATTCATTACATTTTCACATCTGAAGATTGGAACCCAAATATCCATCTAGAAAAGTGGAAGTCCCACCCCAGACAATGATAGAAAAATACCCCATGTCACATACAGGGACATGATATAAAACCCAGTAACGGTCCACATGGAGATTATCGACAAATCTGAGAAAGCATCCAAATATGCCCGAGGCATCTATAAGACAGTGAAATAGCAGTATGTAGAATAGTAAAGCAACAGATAGAGTACCGACATCCATTGTTCCAAATACAAATTAAAGTACCCAAAATCCTTGAACAGAGAAAAACGCTAATCATGTGAGGAGTGTGATATGTCCAAAATATAAAAAGACCATCAGACCATATCAATAAACCAGCAACATAGACCAACATCACTAGTTTTGAAGGCAGAGTGATAAACATTAATCATTTTTTTTTCACAAGAGAAAAAACGTTGTTTTGAATATATTATATGAAGTAAAACGGTCCATGAAGTCATTACATTTTCACATCTGAAGATTGGAACCCAAATATCCATCCAGAAAAGTGGAAGTCCCACCCCAGACAGTGATAGAAAAATACCCCATGTCACATACAGGGACTTGATATAAAACCCAGTAACGGTTCACATGGAGATTATCGACAAATCTGAGAAAGCATCCAAATATGCCCGAGGCATCTATAAGAAAGTGAAATAGAGTATGTAGAATAGTAAAACAACAGATAGAGTACCGACGTCCATTGTTCCAAATACAAATTAAAGTACCCAAAATCCTTGAACAGAGAAAAACGCTAATCATGTAAGGAGTGTGATATGTCCCAAATATAAAAAGACCATGAGACCATATCAATAAACCAGCAACATAGACCAGCATCGCTAGTTTTGAAGGCAGAGTGATAAACATTAATCATTTTTTTTTCACAAGAGAAAAAACTTTGTTTTGAATATATTATATGAAGTAAAACAATCCATGAAGTCATTACATTTTCACATCTGAAGATTGGAACCCAAATATCCATCCAGAAAAGTGGAAGTCCCACCCGAGACAATGATAGAAAAATACCCCATGTCACATACAGGGACTTGATATAAAACCCAGTAACGGTCCACATGGAGATTATCGACAATCTGAGAAAGCATCCAAATATGCCCGAGGCATCTATAAGAAAGTGAAATAGCAGTATGTAGAATAGTAAAGCAACGGATAGAGTACGTACCGACGTCCATTGTTCCAAATACAAATTAAAGTACCCAAAATCCTTGAACAGAGAAAAACGCTAATCATGTGAGGAGTGTGATATGTCCAAAATATAAAAGACCATCAGACCATATCAATAAACCAGCAACATAGACCAGCATCGCTAGTTTTGAAGGCAGAGTGATAAACATTAATCATTTTTTTTTCACAAGAGAAAAAACGTTGTTTTGAATATATTATATGAAGTAAACAGTCCATGAAGTCATTACATTTTCACATCTGAAGATTGGAACCCAAATATCCATCCAGAAAAGTGGAAGTCCCACCCCAGACAATGATAGAAAAATACCCCATGTCACATACAAGGACATGATATAAAATCCAGTAACGGTCCACATGGAGATTATCGACAATCTGAGAAAGCATCCAAATATGCCCGAGGCATCTATAAGAAAGTGAAATAGCAGTATGTAGAACAATAAATCAACAGATAGAGTACCGACGTCCATTGTTCCAAATACAAAATTAAAGTACCCAAAATCCTTGAACAGATCAAGAAAAACGCTAATCATGTGAGAATTCTAAGTAAAGTTAATCTATTAACATTGCGAATAAAATTACACCAAAGTCAAAAACATTGCCTGGCCAGACTCATGGAAAATTTGTCATCAAAAAATCAAAAAATTAAGAAGACTGCCCTCATACAGGGAAACCAGTCTTGAACGTTTAATTTACAGAATTCAAAAATATTACAAAGGTCCAGCACAGTAAAATAATCTAAAAGCAACCCAATTAAGTGGGCCTGCTAAGCAAGAAAAACAAATTAACCAAACTACTCCTCCGGTGGTTCCTCCACGATTCGACACCATCCTTCGGAAGGTCCAGGATCGCTAGGTGCTACCTCCACATGCATGCCACGGCTCCCCTCCTGAAGGCCCGAATGTTGGCCGGCTTTTTCCGAGCTCAGACCCGCCGGACGGGTGCATTCTTCCTCCGTTTGGGCCTCCTCGCGGAAGACCACAGTGACTAAATTCGTGATTCGCGGGCGGTTGAGAGAGCAATTAAAGGAAAATTGCGCAGTGCGCGTCGTGGGAGAAGGTGAACTAGCGGTGGGGAAGCGAGGAGCGGGGGAATCCATACGGTGGCTAGATCCTACAAGCCGACCCCGCCCACTCCTAGTATTTGGATATTGACCTACGTAATAATCACTGGACTGGCCGGAAGTCGACTCTGTTGAGAGGCTGGAGGGAGCGCGCAGGGGTTGACCTCTAGTGCTCCCCACAAGCGCACATCCTATGACGCCACGAGAGCATGTGGGTGCAGTCTCGGGCATGGTGGGCACGAGAGGAGATGGAGAAGCACGAGAGGAAGGCAGACGGAGATGAGGCAGAAATACGGATATGATGCAAGGTCTAGGCAACGATTGATTTGGCCACTTCTCATATCGTCACGATTAACGAGTGATTAATCCAAACCAAACGCTCGTACGAAAAACATAGCTAAACACCATTTGTCGAGCCCGATTTTGAGTACGATCAAAAGGACGCCCGTCATAATTAATCTCTGATCATTAATAATGAGAGCCGAAGGCCGGATCATATTGGAGCGTTCAGAATCGCTAAGAGGAGTGGAGGTCCGATCTTGAGCAGTGTTAAAAATTAATTAATGCGAATTTGATGTGAAAAATTAATTGAACATCATTAAATGTTAATGCGATTGATATCAAATTGCCATATCCATGTCCCATCGCCTTAAATGCCATCGAATGCGCCGCGACCGGAACGAGAACAAGTTTATTGAGGACACGTGGTAGAAATTGATTGGAGCGGATCTTTGTTTGGGCCACTCACGGAGTGGGAATTCGGACTCGAAAAAGATTAGGGTGAATTTGATAAGAAATTCGCGTCACAACTCTCTCTCTCGTCATGACCCAACCCGGACCCAAAAATATTAGAAGTAGGAATTCATTTGGTTCGCGTCTAGACAGCGATGTTAAGGGCTATTTGGAATCTGAGGCTTAGTTTTAGAATTATGGTTTATCGCCTTTTGAAGTCCGGCGGGCTCGACTCAAGAACAATTTTGTTTGATCCCATCTTATAAAATTTGTGTTGGTTTCTTTGATAATACACATATTTATAATAAATCATGGGAATACCACACTAAACATGTGGAAAAGTTATATAAATAATTATTGAGAACAATCATTTTTATGTAAAAATATCCAAATGTGCTTTTGGGAAATAAGAATTCGAGTATTTGGTTCATAATGTTTTAAAGGAAGGAGTGAAGTTGGAGCCTCAAAAGATGCAAGCTATTACAAAATGACCTATTCCTAAGAAAATCAAGGTTCTTAGAATATTTTTTAGGCTTACATGATATTATTGATAATTTGTTAAGAATTATGCATGCATTTCAAGTCCACTCACATATCTCTTGAAGAAAATATCATTTATATGGAATGATGAGGCTACTTTGGCATTCTCTCTTCTAATGGATGCCATGTCTTCTACACCAACATCGGTTGCACCTACTTTTGGTAAAACATTCATAGTAGAGTGTGAGGCACTAGGACAAGGAATTTTCGTAACATTAACACAATAAGGGATATCATTGGCTTTTAAAAGCAAGGAATTCAAAGAAAATATTTGGTGAAATTCAAGGAATTCACTTTTGTTAATAGGTTTATGTCACACGATGATGCAAGGGCATTAGGCACTAGCCAGCAATGTAGGAGGCTTTGTCCACATGTTGTGGCTAGGAGGGTTCG